>JAQJVL010000159.1:340000-853550 GCA_035578905.1 Stictocephala bisonia | reverse complement strand
ACGGCTATATATATATATATATATATATATATATATATATATATATACATATATATATATATATTTTTTTTTTATTTGATGGAAAATAAATCAATAATGTTGTGTCACACGCTGCTAGAACGCCTTTACCATATTTTATATGATATGATACGGCATTTTGTTACGTCAAATCATAGGACGATTCCTTGCTCAGATTAAAAAACAAAGCAGACCTCAATCAACTTGCAAGAAATATACGATAATTTCAGTTCCGAAAAGGAGCTGAACAGTTCTTTGCACGTACGTATACTTCAACCAAAATGAACTTTCGCCTAGAAAATATGGGAAGTTCGATTTTTGGGATCTCAAGTGACCCGTTCTCGGTACCCTTTTCATTGAGCGGTATTATTTATATGAACGAAAATATGCATCATTTCCAAGGCGTACAGACCATTAGATTTGTATCAGTAACAGGTCTTTTTAAGCATCTTGAACCGGATCTCTCGTCCACTTTCTTGGGTCATAAAGACACTAACCAGCACTTCTGTTTTATTCACGCTATTTTAGGTTAGGTTACAAGTGACTAGTAGACTCGGACAACCAACATGTGTGATCGCTACCTTCCCAGTTCTGTTGTTCACTTTGAATTGAACTAGTTCAAATCATAATGAACGAACTCGTGCACTACGTTGACTAGTTCATTTGACTGTCATCGTGTACTACCTATTCTTAGGCGTATTGTTTAGTTCATAATTACGGGTAACAAACTGTTAACGTATAATTAAGGGTAAAATAAAACACAAGGAAGCGCACATTTTTTATTCATAACTTAACAAACTGTTTACTCTTAAAACTAAATTAAGATGCAAATTTAATATTTCGTGAAAACAACTAATTGATCCAACTTTGAGTAGTTTCGGAAGCTTCGAGCCGAGTTCGAGTAATAAAATACTCGATCAAATACTCGAAGTTTCGAGTACTCGCACACCCCTAATTCTGGTTGAGGTAACCTTTCATCCTGTGATTTTTTACATATCCTAACTTTTAGTGATTAAATGTTAATTTTAATGTTCATTGTACTCATTTATTATAAGTCCGTTTTTTTATACCCAGTTATTTATATGTCCTTTAATGTACTGCATGCCTATGTTAAGATGTACACTCATTAGGTGGGTGGAACTGTCAATATCAATAACTTTGGGTGGATTGGTGGGCCTCTCAAGACGTATATGAGGACCTGTCGAAAGGTAGATTTGTTGGGTCAGAAAGCCCCTTTCAATACATAGTGATTGGGAAGATGGATTTATGAAGTTATGCTGGATGGATTAACTTAACAGACGTTAATGCTGTCCTGCATCATGCAGGTGGCCTTTTAACCCTTCCCAAGGGGTTAATATGTTCTAAGGTGGGAAAGTATTTTATAGGAGAGATAGGAAACCAGCGATCATACTGAGAAAGGTGACACCTAACCAAAACATATATAACAAGATTAATCAAATTTTAAATACCAGTACAGTGAGTGTCTATCCCCTTATATCTGAAGAAAATGGGAATATTACAAAAGTGTGTGTAGTTGAAATTTGTATCTAAGTGATTCTTCTTGGTTAGATTAATAAATAGGACAAGATCAATTCTTTGAGGTATAATCAATTGAATATTTTATTGTTACTTTTCAAGTTTATAGCAATTAAGTTGATCACTCGTTGGTATTATCTTTGATTAATTAATAAAGAGCTATATAGCTAGTAAGTAGCTTTAGCTAGTTTTTCTTAAGTAAATTACAAACTCAGGCTTATTGTATTTTCATTTTACTCAAAATAATGTATTTAAAAGCTTTGAATTTTTACCTTATTTATCTAACTTATGTAAATACAAATTTTGTTTTAGGTTCACTAGATGACTTAACTGATGAGGTTCAAAAAGAATTAAATGCTTCTGCACAGTTGGACCAATCCTTAATAACAGGTTTACAGGTATGCTTGAATTTAGATTTTTTTTAAACATATGACATTGAAAAAACATGTCAGGTTTTGTGAAATTAGTCTTTTGTATTTGGTTTTATAACAAATTTATCTTTAGTTAAAAAAATAATAGTTATTTTAATTAGCATAATACGTGTTGGTACATATATAGTACAAGTAAACATAACACAAGACAAATATATTACAATACAAGTACAAAATGCACAAATATTATGGTGATCAATTTCGGTGAACCACGCTCACCTTCCTTAGACCAGAGGATTCATACTGGCTGTTACTTCTGTTCTTTTAATCGCTGAAAATACACGATTAAAAACTATTTCGGAATCAAAATTAACCTGTTCATTCATTAGTCTATCACAAGTCCTTAAATTTTTATTTAAAAATAATTAACCCTTCCCAAGCATTCATAATCCGACCCGCCTTAGAAACTTTTAGAATATCTACATTTTCATCTATTTTTTTCAAACTGTGGGTACAATTCAGAAGGTGTTTAGCTACATTAGATCATTCAGGTTTCTTATTTTTAAAGCAGAGACATGGATGAAAATTTAGATATTCTAAAAGTTTGTAAGAATGGTCGGATTATGATTGTTTAAGAAGAGTTATTTATTTTTAAAGAAAAATGTAAAGATCGTGATAAACGAATTAATAAACAGGTTCATTTAGATTTCGAAATAGTTTTTAATCATGTATTTACAGCAATTAAAAGTACATAAGTAACAGCCAATAGGGATTAGCCAATAATATCACAGTAGCCGCCATTTTGACCATTCCAGCCAATGGGATCATGTGATCATAGGCCTATAAATTGAGTTGTTGAACACCACTTTCCATTCTTTTGTGAATCCCTCTGGTCTGAGGAAGGTGAGCATGGTTCACCGAAATCGATCACTATAATATTTGTGCATTTTGTACTTGTATTGTAATATATTTGTGTTGTGTGACATATACTTGTACTGTAAAAAATAATAACACCAGTGTAAGTATATTAATATTTAATCAACATTTACAATTTTTAGGCATCAATAAATATAGTAAAGAAAATCTGATGATTTCTAAAGACTTCTTATTTATACAAATTATTTTTATGTGTTAAACGATGAATTATTTTAATAAGAACATTTGCTGTTTTTAATCTGATATTTATTAGAGTATCCTTTTGAAGAGGACCTTTGATGTTTTAAGTTTCGTATTTCACAAGTAAATAGTTCTAAATTGATTACTACACGTGTTTGTCTTCATTATGATTTGTGTTTGTGATTTTGAGTGGAGAGGTACAAGAACAATGAGAAGCAAAAATCTGATAGTAACTAACGTTGAAGGATTTCTCATAGTTCTGTAATTTTGAACTCAGGGATTTTCAACTTGCATCATATAAGTCCACTAACAATGCATATGGGGTATTGTAATGTACGTGCAGTAGATCACCAGTATAAAATTCTTATACTGACAAAAACTATTTATCATAAATAAAAAGAAAACTAGTTTTGATTTTTTATTTATGAATACTTTTGATGGTAAATCTCTTCCTTATCGTGATCATTCTTATCACTTGCTGACTGATAAAAAGAGCATGTGACATGTACATTACACCCCTTTTATATTACATTTTCTATATAAAACAATATTTGTTATTATTATTGTTTTACCAAGAAATAAAATAATGCAATAACTTTAATTTTCCTTGCAGATCATGTTTAATGTATACCATGATTATATCTGTCTTCCAACTTTGAACAGTAGTAACAAATAACAAATAGTATTTGCTAAGGGGTCGTCCCTAAATCACGTTTTTAGCAGCGTTATACACTGTTACAGGGGAGGGTGGGGGAATTTACGTAGTGTTACGTAACTATTAAACCTAAAAAAAATTTTAATTCATTCACAAATTTTACCGTTTTTCCCAGAATACAAGATTTTTTAAAAAGATTTTAAAGTAAGCAATATATTCTCCCCACATTATAGAACAAACGAAACAAAATCAAAACACTGATTATCATAAATCATAGTTTTCATGAAAATGGATGAAAAAATTGAGGGGGATTGCTGACAGCATTACGTAATTTTTGAGGGGGTTAGGTATTAACCGTTACAAGTCTGTTACACGGGGGAGAGGGGTCTGAAAAGTCCGATTTTAGCATTACGTAATTTAGGACTTTTTTGAAATTTTTGACTTTTGAAAGTTTCGACTTTTCACTCACGCACACTAACACATGTATGTATAATTTTGACATTTAATATCCTTGTATTGTTAGTAAGATACTATCCTTTCTTTGCAGCACTCAACCGAACATGAGAAAGGAGAACGTAGTGAGATGCTACCTCCTCGGACAGACTTCCTTCGCAGCCGACTAGCTGAAGCTGAGATGGCTCTGCATTATGAGCGATTGTCGGTCAGTGAGCTGAGAGCAAGACTAACAGAAGAGCGAACCAGACATGCTGAGCAGCGGTCACGTGCAGACTCTCTTGCAAGGGACCTCGCAGAAGCACAACTACTTAATGATCAGTTTGAAGATAAATTTAAGAATATTGCGTAAGTGTACTGTATTTTACTTTTTTTTTCTTCTTGTGTTATTTTTGAAAGATATTTGATAGATTATATCAATAAAAGATTTATTATAACAGATTATGAAAATAGACAAGTATAAGTGTTGTGCTTGGATGACATATTTGATTTTTTTAGTTCTTTGCTTACAGAGTAAAATATTAAAACAGTTTAAGGAAAAACAGTTGTGTTTCTAATTCTTAAATTTGTTGTTTAATTCAGTTGAGACCAAAAGTTAAACATATGGAAATCCTTAAATGATTATTGTCAAGATAAATTCTGCCCTTGTTCATTAATTTTGACTTGTTAAAATTTTGGTTTTTTTAAAACAAATGTGTGTGATGCAGCGGCTCACCAGAAGACAAGTAATTAAAAGATATTGTATTATTCATAATTAAGACGCCAATCATCAAGATAATAAACTTTGATGGAGCATGAAAATCGATTTTAAGATTTATACAAGTATTACAAATAAATTAATCAATGTTCTTCTTTTTTTTAATAGAATTAATTTTCGGATTGAGCTAAAATTATGGGTTCGTTTGTAGGAGATTAAAAAAAGTAATATATTTTAGAAAAGAAAAGTAGTCAAAACAGTTTTAAATTTCTAGATCTTCAACTAAAATAAAGTTATCAAACTTTATTTTTTGCTGATGAACCTACAAAAAAAAGAAACATACAGTGTGTTTAAAACATCTTGCTATAAACTTTGGGATATTGTTCCATCGACCAAAAGGAGCAAAAACTAAATGCAAGTAATCTATTTTTGTTTACTCTCTGTATATGTGTTTTATTAAAAAAACATATTTTTCAAAATACTCAACCAAACTTAAGTAAACCCTTTAACATAAAATTAGTGTTAATGACAAAAGTTTGGTCAAATTTGCTCAATTGATTTCAAAATGGCGGCCATATAAAATAGTTTAATCAGAATAACTCAAAAAGTATTAATTTCATAACAAAGTTACAAAAATAACTTCTTTTAGACGATTTTGATACATATTTAAAGGCGTATTAAGTTTTTATAATGAATGACTAATAATTTGGTTTTTGGCTCCTTATGAATGAATGAATGATTAATTTCGAACTTGATACAAACAAATATTTACAAATATAATCCATAAACAAATAAAAAATTGTTATAAAGAAATATTGTGCAAGGAAATTTTTTATTTATTTATTCGTAAGACGCCGATCGTCAAGATATGGGCGAATATGGATTTCGAATGAGTGTGATGAGTGTAGATGAGCGAATGTAGTCATTGTTACAAACTAAGGCCGACTATTCCTTAGAAAGTGTCATTAATTAATAGCCCAATGACAAATGAACAGCTGGTGATTATCAGCTGATCCTTCTCAAAATGTATTGACTCTGATTGGGATCGAACTGAGAACCTTTAGCACATGAAGCTGGGATTGAACCAACTATGCTACCGACCAATTAAGCCTACATGCGCATTAAAGCCTGTGCTTAGGCTTACTTGTGCATCATTTGTAATTTAGATGAACACAAAAATTAGTTAAATAAATAATTGAAACTAAATTTTAGAAAAAACCTTGCTAGTAATAATTTGTATGAAATTAAAGAAAACAATAGGTATTACTTGTATTACTAAAAAATAGAAAAATGAACTTGAAATTAAATAAAAAATTAATGATAAATAATTATTGGTCAATGGAACGGTGTCCCAAAGTTAGTAGCGAGAGTTTTGAAACACCCTTTATTGTAATTTCAGCATAGGCTTATGGAAGCTAAAATAAAAAAAAATTTAAGAAAAGAAAACTTGTGATAATATATCTTGACTTTGAGCATGTAATTAAAGGTAGAGAAACCATCAACCAGTCTAGCAGTTTTGCTAGGGCGTTGAATGAAACACAGCGGGCTTGCATTCAACATAGGCTCTTGTTAGAGTTAAAAATTAAATTAATTCATTAGTACTAAGCCAGTAATATTAAAAAATGTATCTAAATCACAACATAATTTCAAATTGGCCCAATAGTTTTTTTTTATTTTTTTTTTTATTTATTTTTTTTTTTTTATGTTGACTTAATAAAAGAATTATATTCCAATTTTTTTGTTGAGGGTTAAGGGAATAAACGTTAAGAAATCATATCTAAATAAGAAAATTACATTTTTAGTAAATAAATTATGCTGATAATATACAATTCTAGAGCTTCAATTTGAGATAGAAACTATCTTAATGGAACCAGTAATTTTGGCTGAAGGATAGTCTAAATCAAAACTGTCTATTTTAAATACATAGATTATTGAAAATAAGAAATATACTTTATACAAAATTCCAAAGAAGTATAGACCTTCTTTACATTCATCATTTGTTTTGATAGTAATTCTTATATCTTTTTCAGAATAAAATAATCATACTTTTAGTAGATGCTCCAGTTGCTTTATATGTTATGTCAAATTGAATATTAGTATACATATTTATCTAAGAACATATATGTTGTATAACTCATTTATGTTGTTTCTCTTCTTATAATTATGAAAATAAGTTTGAAATACTTTCTATGTAAAAACTGTAGAGTTTTGAGTATCTTGTCCATTCAGTTTCAACAATGAAGTTAGTTTCTTTAGTTGATACTAACCAACAAAATATTGATACTAAGTTCAAATTTGAATTAATTGTTTAATTCAAATTCAAAATCAGTTTCTCAATATTTTTAATATTTAAATTTCAGAGGCTAAAAACTATGAATTCATATGGTAAGTTTTTGTTGTGTTTTCAGTGGTTTGCAAATAATAATATACAAAAAATTACATGATTGTAGATAGTAAGTAAAAGAATAATACTTGCCAGGGAACTTAACTTACCTCCAAAGATGCCCAGCATTAACGAAGCATTACATTCTTTCATACATCTAAGCTACATTTATATATGAGGCGTGTTTTGTACCATTTTGTAATTCCGCTGCTGTAGTGCAGCGATTGACGTTCAGTGCATGCACACTGTGTACCACTGTTTGTTGGCAAGCCACAGCCACCGTTAGGAATTCATTCGGCTGTATTTAAGGTTGCTTATTAGTGTTTAAAATTCTGCCGACTGTAAAGTACATATTGTGATAAGTTTTCGTAACGCTAAAGGTGAAAGGAACTGACTTTCACTGTGGGATCTGTGATGTTTTTGGAGAAAACAGAAAGAGTGATGGGATGGTATGGAAATGGGTAAGAGCTTTAATGATGTCCGTACCGTTGTGCACGAAGAGAATTTGAATTGGATAACCTTCACTCATTACTGACAACACTGGTGCAAAAAGTTGATGAAAAGTCAGAGAAAACAAATGCTTTACAACTGCATTGCTATGTAGTGAGTGTCATTGAGTGAGTGACATGCTATGTAGTATGTCAAAAGTGTCATAACAATAACTTGGATGCTGCTTTCACGCCTTAAGCGTTAAGAGCACCTTAAATACAGTTGAATGGATCCTTAACGGCAGCGTGGCTTGCCAACAGATAGATGTACATAGCATGCATGCGCTGTACGCCGAGCTACAACAGCAGGATTACAAAATTACTTTAAAAACATGTCTCGTAACTTTTCAAAAGTTCAAGAAAGAAAAAAGTTAGAACTTAGAACCATATATTAGTTTGGTTGTGTCATAATGTTAAAATAAAAGCAGACATTTTAGGTGACATCATGACTAAAGTAAATTGTTACAGGCATCAGTTTGAGCAGCAGTTATTGGAAATAAAGTCGTTAAGAAAGCACATTGAGCCCACCAAAGAGAATGGCAATGAGACTGAGGTGAGTTTCAGTAACTGTTTAATTTTATTTACTAAAATATAGTAAAAAGAATTAAGTTTAGTAATTTTCTTGAAGAAAGTCGTTATAATTTTATATTACAGTAATGATTAAATTTAATTTCTTCAAATAGAACTGTATTGCTATTCCAATATTTGTTAAATTTATTTACAAAAATATTTCTGTACGAAATATTTTTTTCAATTTTAGAAGCTAAAGCTGAAAAGACTTCTAGAAGAGTACCAAAAGAGGGTAGAAGAATTGACACAAGAGCGAGTGTTCAACAGAAACCAGCTGACATACATGAGGGAAGAACTGTCAAAGTTACGGACAGAAAAGGCTGTACGAGTAGAGAAAGAAGAGCTCATGCAGGGTGACATAAACTCTTTGGTAAGTTCAGTCATGAGCTAATAGTAACTGTTATAGTTGTTACATGTATAATGGAAGGTGATGCCCTGCATGAAGATGAAGAGACAACAGTGTCTGTAAACATACAGACCATCAATTGTCCAGTGTATAATTTTGTCAAAATGAAGGAAGGACAATAGTAACAAACTTTTTTTCTTAAAGGAGAGGCCTATTTCCTTCTTAACTTTACTCTGCCCATTCCCCATAGACAATTGATCTGTTTGGGGAACTTATTCAAACAGATTAAGGGGGTGAACTAATACAGTAGAAGGTTAATATTACTGATGAGGAATTCTTCCAGCCGAATTTGAACCAGCGCTATCTCTGACCCAAGCTCGAAGTCTTCCAGCCCCACACCCGTACACAAACAGTGGTCCACCAGCTCGCCAACTAGATCTTTTATCTAAAAATATTTATTAAATTTGAAATAAATTACTATAATTATTACATGCCTGTTACTAAATAAAGAATAAGGTTAGGTTCGGTTATAGGACACTAGACCAGGAATTAAAGGTTCTGTAGAGTCTGCCTCGTCTTATACTATTTTTAGAGCCATTTGGCTAATTGTTATACAGTACAAGTTTCTTCATTTCTATTCATCTGTTGATTTTATGAACTGAAAGGAACTCATTCAATGAATTAATTGTCATTGAATGAATTTAATTGGAATTGTCATTTACTCAGCCAAGATATGGAAAATGTCAAAAAATGATTAGGGTACAAGTAGGAGAAATTATATTCTTAAAGAGCCATTAAGGGAAAATTAATTTTTAAGATATAAAGCTAGAAATGATAAAATAAGAAGGATATGTAGGGGGGATTAAGGATAAGCGTGAACAAATCAAGACTGAGATGGTATAGAAATTTGAAATATATGTTTAATTTCTTAAAACGTGTTTCAAAACATTTACCTGATTTGAATGTTTGAATATGAGTTTTATTTTATTAAATTTAAATTACATTTGCAAAATTAGGTGTCTTCGTTGAATAAAAGATCTAAGTAAATTCTCAATTGTGTACTTATTAGGTTAGGTTAAAGGGCACTAGGCCAGGAATTAGTATATTATAGAGATAGGACATCAGCAAACTTACCTTAAAAGACAAGTTCACTAACATCAGAGTAGTAGTCACAAACACAAAATACACAAAATCTCACAAATTTTCAACACCACTGGCATTTTCTTCATGTGAGTAGAGGGAGAGAGAGACACTCTCTGACTGTGTGTGTCTCTCTCTCTCTCTCTCCCTCTACTCACCTGAAGAAAATGCCAGTGGTATTGAAAATTTGTGAGATTTTGTGTATTTTGTGTTTGTGACTACTACTCTGATGTTAGTGAACTTGTCTTTTAAGGTAAGTTTGCTGATGTCCTATCTCTCTAATATATCAATTGTGTACTTAGCAATATCAAGTTCAAAATAATGTAATTTCAAATTTATTTATATTTTTAATTGTACTGCATTATTTATTATTTGTTTAAGTAATTCAAAATTTTGGTTTCACAATTAACATTAATTTTCATTGGAATCATTTTTACAGGAGAAACTGAGAGATGATTTGGAATTGGAGCGAATGAAGAATGCAGAACTGCAGAGAAGCCTGGACCAAAGTGCAACAGAAGTTATTGCCATGCGTTGTCAGGTAACTTTTATTATCTTTTGCATGATTAAATTATGGTTGTGCATTTTATTATAAAAAGTGATTGAGCAATAATATTTGAAGTTTAAAAATAAAATCAAAGACTTTTCTAGAGTATCATAAAGATTTTTCAAACAAATTTATAAGATATATTTTAATTAAAAAAACTTATACAGTAGAGCGCTGATTATCCAAACTAATTGGGGACAAGGGGTGTTCGGATAACTGAATATTCGGATAATCGAACATGAAAAGACAAAATTTTTAAATATGTTTATGTAACGAAATTCTTAGTAGTTAAAAGGCTAAACAATTATCAAACTAAAATTATTCATGTAATTCTATTATGAAATCAATCAGAATGCATGGATATAATTTTTAAAGAACAATTTATTATACATAGATACAGTACAATGCATACTTTTTATTTAGAGAAAAAGTCCAAAATTTGTTTTTGCTTTAGCCCTGACACTTTTTTTTCCTGCTAAATCTCGTAAGCGTTTCAAATTGAGCAGTTGGAAAGCATCACTTTCATCTTGTCTTTCCAACCACTTCATTGCCGTCTCCAAGCAGTGGAAAGCCTCCTCATGTGATGGTCCTTTATTTTCTCCAACGTGATCTTCGTCATCATCAGGCTCCTCGTTGTCATCCTCATTAAGCCTTTGAACACTGGCAATTATTTCATCATCTGTTTGAACCTCATATCCAGGGTCATCCTCGTCACATTCTAGCCATTCATGAATGTTTTCCTGGTCACATTCCTCAAAACCAGGTGACTGGTTTATAAGCTCAGCTATCTTCGAAACAAACTGGCTGTTTGGAACCTCTTGAGTAGAAGATGGATTTTTCTCCAATTGTTCATTGGCCTCGTCTGCTTTATAAAGCTTACCCCAAGCTCTTCTCAGAGTGGTTTCTTTGACAATAGTCCAAGCTTCTGCTGCCATGTACACAGCATCCTTCAGATTAATGTCTTTGTAGAGTTGGAAGATAGGTTTGTCTTCTTCTTGGCCAATAAGAACCATACGCAATAATGCCTTACGGTAGAAACGTTTGAACGACTCTATAACTCCCTGGTCCATTGGTTGGAGTATGGATGTAACGTTGGGAGGCAAAAAAATTACCTTAAATTTTCCATTTTCTCTTTCAAGAGAAAGAGTTGAGGGATGACATGTAGCATTGTCAATCAATAAAAACACATTTCCTTGGTTTCCAGTTTCACGCTGATGTTTTTTTACCTCTGGGATGAATACCTTTTCATACCATTCAACAAAAATATCAGAAGACATCCATGAATTGGTTTGATTTTTGTAAGTGACAGGCAGTCTTTATTCCCTTGAAACAACGTGGATTTTTGGACTTCCCTATAATAAGCAATGGAAGCTTATGGCTTCCCGTTATATTTGCGCACACCATTGCAGTTATGCGGGATTTGCTAGCTTTGAATCCAGGTGCTGACATTTCATTTTTAGAAACTAGAGATTTCGTCGGCATCTTTTTCCAGTAAAGGCCAGTTTCATCGGCGTTATACACATTGTCAGGGTTAAAAGCCTCTTTTTCTATCAAATTTTCAAATGAAATTTTTAAACTTTCAGCTGCTGCAACATCAGCAGACAATTTTTCCCCTTGAATATCTATTTCTCGTATTCCATGGCGGGATTTAAAACGCTTCAGCCACGCAGTAGAAGCTTTAAAATCAGCATCATCACCGAGCTTATTGTTCATTTCAAGCGCTTTTTCGCATATCAAAGGGCCACTTATAGGCTGTCCTTGACCACGTACCTGCATGAACCATGTATAAACTGCTGTGTCCAAATCTTGGTTTTTGGCAGTTTTCATTGTTTTTCTGTTCAAGCTTCCATCAGCACTGTCAAGCACACATGCAAATTTCAAGATAGAATCGCTCTTCTTTTTTATTTCTGAAATTGTTGCTTTACCAACACTGTATTCTTGAGCTAAACTTGCTCCACTAGAACCACTTTTCAATCGCTTTATTATAGTAAGTTTATCCGACACACTTAGAACAACGCGTTTCCTTTTTGAAGACATTGCAACAGAACTGTCTCGAACCAAACGTCACAACAAACAGCACTACGATCCGTTCTCGGCAAAGGCTCACAAGCCACTGACTAGTGACTATACTACGAGCGCCGAGTCACGTAGGCTGTAGGCGGCAGACGTATTTAAGCGCTGCATACAGTGAATGACACTGGCGCAGCGGGAGTTTCGGTTGGCGCGTGAATTTGAATTACGTACTTGAGAATCACGTTCAAAATATGAATTACAGTACATACATATTAGGGCGTTCGGATAACCGACGGTTCGGATGACCGACATTCGGATAATCGGCGCTCTACTGTATAACTATAATTAAAACAATAAATAGATTTGTTCGGTATTGTCAGTACAATAAATAAAAACAATGGTTTGTCAGTGTTTGGTTCATGTATTTCACTTGGTTTTAGAAGAGATGAACCGAAACGGAAATGCGTTTACTATTTGCTGTCACAAAGGTAAGGTGTAAATGACAAATTATAAGAGATCTCCGTTTATTTAAAATCTAATTATGGACTCAACTTCATTAGATCGAACAGAAAATAATTGCTCTCTGAACTGTTTAGACAACATAAGATCTTACAACTCTGCCTTTGCAATGGTAAGTTCTGAAGCAAAGGCAGGTAGATGAATCAGTGACAGGTGGTGTCTATTACTTCAAGATACATGATGTTTTTTACCATCATATTGAATTTTTAATGTCTTCCGAAGGTAATGTTCCAAGTATGCCCAACTTTACTTATACGATGTAAACACAGCAAGTTATACCTGGGTCAAAGGTGCAGTGTGAAATGCGATCATGCATGACTTAGGTGAGTATCTTCAATCGGCCAATCCTTTTATATGTTCGTTTAAAACTATGGCAGAGATTTGCCGAAAGACAGAAAATGTGACTCTGAAGTATGTCTGCATATAGTTTCAGATAAATCACTTGACAGATCTCGTTACAATAATGTAGTGCAAAACGATATTGCAGCGATTTTTCGATCTGATGATGGGGTTCCTCCAGAAGAGAGAAATTTGATTGTCTATACATGATCTAACACAGCGTTCGCTATGTCTTTGTACTTGAACCGTCTTTGAATCCGTTATCTTATCCACTACTTTTCTCAATGGTGATCTTGGATGGGAATTTTCAATAGAACATGCTTTAATTCATTCAAAACATTGAACTAAGATTACCCTGTTGCAATATGCTTCTTCCCGGCTTGCAATATGTTTTCAGGATTTAGCTTACTACACAGGTCCCAAAAACTATTTTTACAGTGGATTGTGGACATGTAAAACTTGAAGGCACATGGCTACAATATATTAGAACTAATCAAAGTATTCTACATACTGATATGTATCTTAATATTGCAGACTTTGTTCAACAAAGAGCTAAAAACTTGGAAACTCTACAGTTGGTAAGCAAATAATTTTGCCGTCATTTTTTATTGGGTCACCTTGAAACATGCATAATAATTATCTGGATGCAATGGCAAGTGTTCAAAAGTTTGGAAAACCGTCGTTGTTTATTACCATGACATGTAATCCACGGTGGCCTGAAATATTTAACAATCAGGAACTCGATGAAGCAGCTCATTATAGACTAGATTTAGTTGTGGGTGTGTTCCACTTCAAGCTGAAAGAACTCACAAAGTGCCTTATAGAAAAACATGTTTTATATACAACTGCGTTTCAAAAACGTGGCATACCACATGCTCAATTTTATTAACGTTTATTGATGATGACAAAATTGCAAAAGTGTAACATATTGACCAATTTGTTTCTGCAGAAATTCCTGACCTAATGAACAACTTAAGACTATACAAGTTTGTTAAAAATTATATAATTAATTACTTAGTTTATCTAAATCCAGTGTTAAAATATGTTCAGAGATTATCTTGATTGGAACTAAGAGATAATTTAATTGTTCAATTTCGAGCAATGTGACCCACTAGTTATCATTTTAATTTTGCTTAGTATTCAACGTGCCTTGTGTCAGGTTGTTTTACTGTATAGTTTCTACTCCATTCATGTTAAGTAAGGGTGTTTGCTATATTTGTATTGGTTTTTTACATCCGATGGTGAGCAGAGATTGCAGAATTGAAACTGGGCAATTTCAATTTTTGTATTTAAGTGATAACAATTTATTCTTGTGTCATTTTAGTTCATTCCATATCGCTCATAACACTAAACAAATATTAATAAAAAATTAAAACAAATTTAATAAAGCATATAACAATTTTGAAAAATTATTTACAAAATAATAAATAGTTATAGAAATATTAGTGTAAATCAACTTCTGAAGATCTTTATCTATTTAAAACAAATTGATGTTTAATTTTCAGCTCTATGAGGTACATAAAACGGTATTTGTGGCTATATTGCTTTAATAATAGGTTTGTTATCTTTTTAGTTGGATGCTTTGGAGAAAAAATTCAAAGGAGAAATGGAGGAAAGGCGATCTCTTGAAGAAAAGATAAAAATAATTGAATTAGTTGAAAAGAACCGCCATAATCGTAGAAGAGTTGCTGAAATGAAGTTAAAAGATCTTTTAACACAAACAGAAAAAGAGAAAGTAAGTGTGGTTATAAATTAAGTTTTCATATTAACTTATATGTGTTTTGAATGCTCTTTTATTAATAATATTATCATTTTATAAAAGATATCATATTAATCAGAAATGAGTGTTATTCCTTATAAGTATTAATTTTTTTTAGATACAGTTTAATGTGCAAGGGTTGCTTCTCTTTACTAGTGCAAATGGTTATCTTTTACTTTTCATCTAATGACAAAGCATTATTGTACAAAATTGAGGAATATATTAACTTCTTCAGTGATTTTTAAGTTTGGTATTAAATTGCTATATCATAACAATACTTTGTATGAAATAGGAAAGAACTCTTATGTTTACAAAACATAAAATATTATTAATTACTGTTCAAAAAACAATATATATTATTTTTCAGTTATTATCAGTTAAATCAAGTTTTATTTAATAAAATTAATTGTGCAAACAAGTTACATAAGTAAATAAGCCAAGTTACTTTTTGAAGAATATAACATTAGTGGGTGTGATGTTCCAGTTGGTTATAAATATTACATTTTTTGCACTGACATTTTACAGAAGAAGTTTGAACATGAATGTTTGGCCCTGCAACTTAAGTTGAAGCAGACCAATCTGCAACTAGCTGCCCAGTCTGCGGAATCACCTCTTGCCCTTCGATTGATGGTGAGCATTTTAAAACAGATCAATATCCATTCAAATAAATCACATTTAGAATGTTGACTAATTTTTTTTAACATTAATCTTTTTTTTTACCATACTATAGTAAAAAAAAAACACAGGTAATGTAGTTCGAATTTAATCAGCATGTTATGCTTTTGAATCAGATTTAAGTATAATTATTCTTATCAAAATTTTGATAAGATATGCCAATTATATCAGCATTATGTTAATGATTAGAATACATTTTATATCTTTTCTAGGATATCATTGATTGTATTAGTTGGTTAATAATCTGGTTTCATGTTTTAGAGGTGCCTGATTTAAATAAAGCTGGAGCAATCCCTTGTGACTCCCAAATTTGTCTTTACGATGTAATAATGCTGGATATGTGGCCAAGATCGTTAATGTCATTTAATACAGGAATATTAATGTGCTCTTGTAACCTAAAATCTAACATTCATAACGATACATTATAAGAAAAAGTCAGGCTCTGTTCTCCACAAAAATTATTGTTGCTCTTCTACACTCATTCACTATCCATATTCTACCACATCTTAATGATCAGCACCGTAATACAAGAAAATAAGATCTTTATTGGCCATTAAGTAAAACAAAGGCTTCATCAACAATCATACTAAACAACATTATGTATTCATTTATGTCATATCACAGTCAACGAATTCTTAAGTAGAATAAAATGCTTGTATTTTTAAAAACTTAGCTGAAACTGTTCTAAACTTACAAGTAGGCATTTGTCTTGTAGAAAGAGACAACTTATTAAACAATTTACATTGTAGATACTGGTGACTTTCCAAAGATTTACTTAGTCTAAAGGAAGGAGTTACTAAGTTATTCTTAAATCTGGAGTTGTAGTCATGAACAGAATCATAGGTTAAAAATCTATCAGAATTTTTCCTGTGACAAAAATCAAGTTTTGGTAAATAAATAGACATGCTTAAGTCTATTCATATGTTGTTGAGGAAATTATTCCCTACAAGAGTTTTGTTGGCTTATATTACAAATTATTCTAACGGCCTTCTTTTGCCAGAGAAGAGCTCTTTTTGCAGCATTTGAATTTCTCCATAAACGAACACCATAACACAAATGTTAATAGAAAAGACCAAAATATGTAGTAAAAAGAGTTTCATGATTGACACAATTTTTAAGTTTTCTTAACAAGTAAATTACCCTAGACAATTTTTTTACAAAGATTGTCAACAGCATCTAAGTATATACCCAGTAGTTTTACGGATGTGAACAATAAGTTATCCTCATTTATGTGTTCTTTTAAAGAGAAAATAATATTTTTCGTTTTGTCTTCATTAATCACTAAACAATTTGCTGAGAACCAGTTTTTTAATTGAACTAAAGAGTCCCTTAAGGTTGATTGTACAGAGGTGCAGTCACTACCTGAGTACAGAAGAGTCGTGTCATCTGCGTATAAGACAGACTCAACAGGAACACTGAAATTAAAATCATTAATAAGTATTAGGAAGAGAAAAGGCTCTAAAACATTTCTCCAGCAACAACTCCTCTGTAATCAGATGTTAATACTAACCATCTGCATTCTATCAGTCAGATAATCAGTTATTAATTCTAGTTCCTTATCTCTAACACCATAAAAATTCAATATTTTACATAAGATGGAATGTGAAACAACATTGATCGCTTTACTTAAATCAATTAAGCATGAGCCTACAACTAATTTATCTTCAAAATCTTTAAAATAACATTAATGATACTTTCAATAGCCATTTTAGTGGAATGTTCTCGTCTAAATCCAAACTGTTTAGAATACAACAAATTGTTACATACAAATCATTCATAAAGCTGTTTAGTAAGACAGGATTCAATTATTTTACTGAGTATAGGTACAATAGTGATTGGACGGTAATTGTCCGTTTGATCTTTGTTACCTTTCTTAAAAATAGGTTTTACCTTGGCATATTTAAGACAATCGGGGAACTTGCCTTCTTTTAACATTAAATTAATAAGGAAAGTTACAGGAACCAGAATTACATCAATGATATTCTTAAATCCATAATTGGACAAACCAAAAATGTCTTCACTTCGAGAACTGATTTCATAAACAACCTTTTTTACCACTGTTGGGTTGACAAACTTCCATTTGAATTCAGTTTGGTCAGCAGGACAAGGGCAATAGAAAAACCAGCAAAAGTCTCGTCATTTACTTTAAAAGAGTTATTTGAATTTACGTTTACAGGTACATTTACAAAATGATCATTAAGGAGATTAGGACCCATAGAAAAATTTACATTATTGTTTACTACACCAGATTCCTTCTTAATTACCTTCCAAGCAGCTTTGCATTTATTATTTGAATTTACAATAAAAGAATCATTTGTTGCTGTTTTTGCATCAGATATTCATCTAACATATATTTTCTTTAGGTTCTTAAATTTAAGCTTATCCTCTATTCTAAGACTGTTTCCATTTGCCATAAAAAACCAGTAGAAATGATTTTAATTGCCTTAGTTCAGGAGTATACCAGATTAAGCCTCGGCTGTAATAACAAATCTATAAATTAACAAGATTTTCTCTGTAGAAAAACTTACAACCAAAATGTTAGTTTTTATGTCAACTACATTTCCTGGATAAAATTGAAATCATATTAGATACAAAATTTAAGGCTCGTCGCCAGAAATAAGGACCTTTGTCAGCATTGATAGCAAATTACTAACATATGCATTTGTCTAGTGTTCTGTAAGATTTTGAAATTCACTTCAGTCACAAGCCACTGGATTGTACCATTTAAGAGTTCCCTCAACATCAACAGCGGATGAACACACTAGGAAAACATTCCTAATAATTAGTTAATGGCATATTTTAAATATTTTATAGAAACATTTTTCTAAAAGTAAATAAACCAACAACAACAAAAATAACTAAAACAAAACTAACTAATTCCAAGCTGACAGAATACTACACAAACTGTGCCGGTTGCTGATGACACTATTCTGCGGGTTGAAAGTGTGGATTCAGTTGAGTGAATTTTATTAGTAACTATAGTGTCTTTGTAATGAAAACTATTATATTATCAACACAATGTCATTTTATTGAACTTAACTATGCAACAATTCAGAGCTTGAATGCTAAAAACAAGAGTTATTTGAAAATAATATTAATAGCTGATTGACTAAAATAATAGAGTAACTTGTGGAAATACATGATACTATTTTGTAACGTATATATTAGTAACATAACCACATATAATATTCCAAGATACCGTACAGAACGTGTCATTGTTGAAAACCAACACTTGTTTCTCATGTGACTTAAAAATGAATTGGGTGCTGAGTGTTAATCAAAGCTTATTGCTTCTCAAGCGAAAATATGTCCCTTACACCCTTCCATTATTATGTTATTTAACTATTCTATAAAAGTAACAAAATTTTAATTTATCTTAATTATGATTTCAGGAAGCAAATATTGCTGTTGAGCGACTGGTTGGTGAAAAAGAAGATATGAACTCCGCTATTGCTATTTTGAAAGAAGAAAAGCGAGAACTGCAAAGCAAACTAAAAAATAAGGATGACTTAATTGAACAGCTGAAATCAAAAATTCATTCTTTGAATCTTAAGGTAACATTTATTAATATTTGCCGATAATGGTTTTTAACTGTTTAAAGGTTATTTGTTGGCATTGGATTATTCATGATTGGTAGAAAATGATTGGAGATTTTCAGCGCTTCAAATGTTTTCACTTTTCAAGTTCCCATTTAAACTAATAAATAAAGCATCCGATAACAACTTCATTAAGGTGTTAGTTACAGTATTTACATCACCAAATGTTTCATCCATGCTGTGATGTGGCATCTTCAGTGGTATCTCTGATACTGAAGTAACAATATAACCTCCAGCTATATAGTCAGGACTCATCAAACCAGTTAGCAGGAGAGGGAGCAGCACCAACTACGTGACACGTCCTGAATCAACATGGCCCCCATTTAAAGTTTGTTGTATCTACAGATTAAAAAAAAATCACAATGGTGGTGGCACACTTAAAAAAATCACCCTGTATAATACATTTGACATACAATGTTAATGTCACAAATCAAGCCCAAAAGGTGAGGTGTTACAAACGTTGTGAGTTAGGAGGTTGTTGTGCAGGGATCTCTTCAAGTATTTTATAAAATCTTGATGCAATCTTAGTTTATGACAATCCATCAACAATTCATGGAGATGGAGATATTTCAGATATATAGAACAAATTCAAGGCTTATATACAAGAGGTTGCCTCAGATCATTGCACATCCGTAGTGCGGGTAGCATTTTATGACAGGCCAAACTCAGCTGTGATTTTTCTACCTTCAGTGTTGTAAACAAAACTAACTGCAATAATGATATTCGTATTCTCAATGGCACTATAGACTGTGTCTTTTAATTTTGAATATGATTTTGTAAAAACATTAATATTATTTTATTCGATGCAAGTTACTGATTTTAATATTGATATTATTTAGTAGTTAATAAGTAAAAGTAAATATAACTCTGTAACATATGAATAAATATACTTACCACTTTAAATAACATGAAAATACCATAAATTTAATTAATTCTAAAACACTATCGAAAAAAGTAGAATAATGTGTTTTAGTATGTATTAATTGTTCAGCACGCTGTGTTGGAGGTCGGCCTGTGACTATATGAGACTGAGGCAACCTCTTATGTATCATAGGGACCTTGGAATGAATCCACTTACTTCGCACGTTATTCTCAGCAATCTTGATGATGTAAAACTTGTTGAAAGAAAATAAGTAGCATAAGCCAGAAATATTCTTTATTCTGCCAAAAAGAAAGATATGACAATATTTTTTATAAATTTATTTCCTTTAAAGAAACATAATAATTTTTACAAATTTATTTAGTAGAAGGAGGCAAGTGTGGTAGTCTACAGCTCAGTTGGGGATTCAAACCGTGATTGGACCCTGCTCTCCGCATTCTGAAACATCAGCGTCTGTGTTGCCAAACTGTTACTAGAACTATGATTTTCATAGTTTCAGTGATAAACTTATGAAATGGTGGAACAAAAGCGATCCGAGTAATAATGGAATATTGTGGATGATTTGAGGATATTAGTGACCGAGTAAAAATTGTACAGTACCAATTAAGCATGAACAAATAATTAGAGTAGAATTAAATGCAAAATTTATATTTGGATGTTTACAAATAAGACCGATTTAAAAGAAGATAATTCATAGACTTTGTTTTAATTCCAAAGTATTTTTAAAACAATATTGCTAGGCTTGGTGAAGTCCATATGTTGTAGTGACCAAACCAAATATTTTAATAAAAAATGGATGTTAGATAAATAATGTAAAATATTGAATACTGTTATTAGGTGACAGATGGGGGTTTGGACAACTTGAACGCTATGTTTGCAGCAGAGAGGGAAGCCTGGATGAAAGAGAAGGAAAGTCTACGGTCTGCTCTAGCTCAAAGAAATCAAAACTGTTGTTCTACTGATTCTTACAACAGCTGTGGCAATTCTGATGTAAGAATCATTTTCATTTTATAATTTTCAGAATTAGGAAACATAATATGTAGTATGGTACTAATAAGGAAATTGTTATCTCACAAAAATAATATATTTGTTTGATCTGAATTGAATAATACAGTATATTTGGCCGATTCCTCAACATTCATAACCAGAGAATTCGGAACCCAAATAATTAATATGTTTTATAAAGTGGGAAACTACTTTATATTCCAAATAGTGCCTTAATTCTGCTCAATGGGTTTGTTGTTTTGGTAAACACCACTTAGAAGTGTTTCTAATAGTAAATTTATTTCAGCTAGTAACTAGACTGACTGCACACAATTCAAATTTGTATTACACCATTTAATCATACATATTTGTCTTGCATTGAGGTTGTGTCCAAGGCAATCAATATCCTTTCTGAAGTTAAGGAATATGAACCATAATAAAATTATTAAATATCAGTCTCCTCTTATTTTTTAAATGGTTTTAGTTTTTGACTTTTCTTGGAACGCTTTCCATCCCAGCGTCTTTTTTTCCAGACATTTGTAATATGTTCTGAAAATCCCAGCACCCTGTTTACCGGATGTTGAAAAACACTCCCGAATTTCCAACGTCTGGTTTAAGTGTTCGGAATAACATTTTCTAACATAAAAATTTTAATTTTTATAATAGAATGCTTTGTATTATTTTGTTGTCGTTGTTTTGCATTAACAGTTGTGTTGATTTTCGTCAGTTGTAATTGATTGTTGTTTCATGACTGATGTCATTGTTTGTGTAGTATGGGAGGTAAACATAACTAAAATAAAATGTAGGTTGCCAATAAGTGATAATACATTTGCTAATTTCGTGTATGAGGAGAGTGTTGAATCAGCCACATATACGGCTTAGTTGTTATATGTAGGATAAAAACCTGAACTACATTGGTTTTTTAAAAGAGCCATAACCTTTTTATTTTAAACAGCATTGTGAAATATGAATTTCTTTGAAGATAACTAAATGGTGTTTAAAATAGTGTTATGTGGTCAATACATTTTTTTAGTGCCATCCACAACGGAACAAACTCAAAAATATTTTCAAATTTTTTTGTAAATATATATAAATACAAAAAAGCTGTACCTGTTTTAAATCCTTTTTTATTTGATTTTATACTATAGGTAATCTCTTTAGAAAACTAATAAAACTCAAACTAATAAATTTGCTTCATACATAGAATTTTTATAAAGTTTAGGTAAAATGCGACAAAATCAACAAAGAGTCTGGGATTTTTGGGTATGTCACATATGAAACTACCTAGGATTATTAGAACAACTTTTTAACAAATTTCTGGGATGGATAATGGTTAAAGCCATGCTGCAAACATGTAAGCAGGTCATATTTTTTTGCAATATTCCATAAGTCTTTTCAGTACAATCTTTTCAATTTTTTGAGAACGTGTGGAGAGTGGTATAGGTTGTCAGTTACTTGTATGTTTGGGGCTCCTTTTTACTTGTGGTACACTTTTTGCTGTTTTCAAGCCTGAAAGCAAGATACCTAGCATTTGCAACTTGTTTATTATGTGAACAACGGGGAGCATGAGTGGTTAACTGTAGTACCATAACATATTTATTGGTATATTGTTAAAGATAGTAGATGTTTTAGGTTTAAGCTCTTCAATGAATTTTCCAATTTCCACCATCTTAATTGATTGTATATGGTTTACATTAATGTAGTATAACAGTTGTAATTGCTTCCTGTATATATCTTATGTCAGAGATTTTGTCTGCAATTGAAATGATTATCCGTTACGAATGGTTTTTTAAGCACCCTATACCCTAGTATACACTGGATTTTTTTTATTTATTATCTTGTTCTTCGGTGTTGATCACTTGCCAAATAGCTGTTGACTTGCTGTATGTCTTACTGATGTGGTCTGATAATAATTTGAATCCCAAATCCCCTTCAAGTCATTTTTTTTACCATTTTCATTGTCTTTATTAGTTTTTGTCATTGTTTTTTTGTCCTCAAGTCTCCAGTTATATAGTGACTACCTTGGCAGTTAGTGAAGTATTCTTTTTTATCTAAGTTCTTTTAACAGCATAGATTTTGTTTTAGGTCTTTTAACCCTTAAATCACTGAGTAATTGTTTGTAATTTTTCAATTAAAGCTTGATTTTTTTTGTATTTATATAATTTTTGTTTTCTCTAAAGTTATATTTTTTCTATTTTAACCAGTTTATTGCAAAGTTTAAAAAATAAATATAACTATGAGATACATTTTTTACATTATTATTCATCAAAATCGTCCGCGTTAGTCATTGTGAAAATATTTACAATCCTACAGTATACAACTAGAATATGTAATAATAAAATAAAATTATTTATAACTTAAATAAATAAAACTGGAAAAAATATAAAGTAAAGGTCAAATTATAAAAGTTGTTTATTCAAATAAGGTTAGTAATTACGTTTTCAACACGACAAACAACAAACGACTGAGCTCTGAGCGGCTCAGTGATACATAAAGACAGCGTTTTCTGTCTTTATGTATCACATATATACGCATTGAGCGCTAGCGGTAACTTCTAAAATGGCAGTGATTAATAAAAACGTCATATTCATTAGTCGTTGCCTAGTAACCAGTTCATATGATTCATAACTGAATAACAACCTAAATAAAGTGTTGACCTTGAACCTTAGAGCTCACTGCTGTATATTTAATTTAAAATAAGTTTTTAAATATTGACGTAAATATACGGATACTGCGTTATGGGCAATTTTACACATGGGCATATATTCGGATTCCACGTTTTAAGGGTTAAGAGCTTCTTTTTGAGACAAGCTGATTTTAAAGCAACTGTAATTGTAATTGTAGCTTTGAATTTCTTGTTTGACTCATTGGCATTGTGAAAGAAAACTGTTCTTCCTGGATTTCCATATTTAAAGCCTTCTAAGTGCATTTAAAATTAATTTTACTATGAATTTCTTGTATGACTCATTGACATTGTGAAAAAAAACTTTTCTTCCAGATTTCCACCTTTAAAAGCCTTCTTAGTGTATTTGAAATGAATTTTTATTGTAAAACAAATGATCTGCATGATCCCAGATCCTTCCATCCATTACTGATATTTGAAATTTTTTGTTAACATGTTTGGGCTAATGCAATAAATTGCTGTGTTGTTTGAAAGCTCATACAATATTGTAATGAAATTTAAACTTTTGCATTAAATTATCATAAAACAAAGTAAATAAGAACATTTAAAGGCTAAATGTTTATATAACATAAGGTATATCTACTTTACTCATATGTAAAACATTGACATCACATGAATCCTAAATTTCGTACCAGTATGTTTTTTATTTATAAACGTTACTTAATGTTCAGTCCAGTTTCAAAGAAGAATTTGCCTACTTCAAAGTGTAAAGTAAAATTTTAATTTGTTATAGCACATTCTTCAAAGGTTCCTGCGTGCAGAGAGTCACCGAATCGCTCTGGTATGGCAAAAACGCTACTTGCTTGTGGTCCTCAAGAGCTATCAAGAGGAAGAGAGACATACCATCGATGTCCTCAGTCGGTTGCATACTCCTCCTCCACTGCCATCACCATCTCCAGAACGCAAATTCAGGTTAGGATTACCAATTTTTTATCAGTGTGAGTTGGATAAACAGTTGATGAAAAGAATGTTATCTTATTCCAATAGTATAATTAATAAATTAAAATGCTTTTAGGTGCTTTTGCTTTTTGCTCTTCTGATGGTTGCACAAAATTGGCTCCTTTTATACTCAAGTTGAAAGTGTCAATATTTGTATAAGCAGATTAGGTATTATAAATCATTAAATAATTGAAAGACTAATTTTGCTGAAGTGATAGCCGTTTTATTGAATCTAAATACTTTTCTTAAAAAATGAAGTTTTTACAGTACCAACTGACTTAGAATCTGACTGGAAAAACATACAGGGTATCCAGCTTCGACTGTTGCATATTTTAGAAGATTGTTTGTCAGGTCAATACAAGCAAATGATACCATATAACATATAATATATGTTTTCTGTATGTGTTTTCTACAAAAGTTTGAATATCTCAAAAACCATTTGGCATACGATACTGAATTTTGGCATGAAAATAAAAGTTGATCTCAGAAAAACACATTTCATGTAGAAAGGCTGAATGGCTAAGATTACCGGTTTCGAAGTGGCGACTGTCTAATTAATTAATTTTTTTCTAAGGAACAGTCAATCTTAGTCAGTAATAATGACTACAATCATTCATAAACAATACTTGTCTGTATCTTGCCTGTGGTGTCTTATTAATAGAAAAAAATAAATAAATAGTTAAAATTTTCTATTGATTTTTTCTAGTTTTATACATACATTTTTTTTATGAAAAACTACATATAGCCATAATATTGTGTTTGCAAATTGTAAGGAATGCAATTTTAAGAAGGCTGTCCAAGATATTTTTGTATTACTATACAACGCAAATTAAAAATTATATAAATGTAAGATTATTATTTAACATACAATTTCAAACATCCTAGTACAGTGGTGTCACCACTAGTATATCACCAACCCATACACTTACATTGGTGATGACCCTCTCCTACCCACCATTCATGTACGTTGATGATAACTGTCTCACTCATTCATTTAACTAATGTTGGTGATGACCCTCCCACCCACCCATACATGTACTATTGGTGAAATTAAATTACCATGCCTGCAGAACCATTTTGTTCATATTCGGTTATTATTAGCTTCATTCATGTTGTTTATCTTTTGGCCTAACCAAGCACCAGGCAAGCTATATATCACAAGGCACCTGTAATCTTGTAGAAAACTAGCTACTCAATCTAACGATGCTAGGTATCAAGAAACTTTAAGCCCACTGCACTTAAATTCAGTGTACACATATGTGTTGCTTTGCTTTATAGGGTTGCTGTGTGTGCCGTTAGAGCTGTATTTCGCTTGCAATTCATCATTCAACAACGACGGAGATCTCACCAGAATACTTGTTGGCTCTTGCGACAAGCGCTCAACAATCCAATCATCGTCCCTCGATCGGGTAAATGTTGTAGCATAGAGATTAGAGAAGTATTTAATTCCTAAACAATATTTAATAATTACAAGTAAGATAAAGTTATGGCAGAAAGCACCAGTATCTTATATAGCGTAATGGAGAAACAAAATGGAAATAAGAAAAGATATGAGATTACTGGCATGTTTAACAGTAATAAATACAGTTCAGTCTTGTTATCCTACATTAACCCATTAATGTAGTTCGACGTGCCAGGCACGTCCCGTTTCCGCGGGACCGGGTGCCGTCTGACGTGCCCAGCATGTCGCTAGTTTTAATGACGCAGTTGTGATCGTAGTTGCTAGGTTTTCCAACAGATGGTGCTGGCTTGCTGTTCCGTGACATTTAAGAATTAAATGCCTTTGATTTTGTTGTTGTCCGCAGAATATACACGGTTCAATCAGCTGTTATTTGTTTTATTGTTTGGCAGTGGCCAGTTTGTTTTTGTCTGCTCGCGAAGTTGTTTTGGGTATGTGCGTTGTGAATGTAATAATTGCGGTTGTGATATGAATCGGAAAAGATTGCGTGATTCAGAATTAGACTTATATTTGGATAGTGATTTACGAGTTTGGTTCAAGTGGTAGTGAAAACTCTGATAGTGAAGACGATGTAAAGATTCCCCGGTGTATGAGTTCGCATATCCATAATTCTGAATATAACGACGAGAGTAATGCTGACGAAATTGAATCAAATGTTCCTGAAAGTATTTTGTGTTGTAAATAGTGTTTTTTTATATAAATATAGTTTTTCAAGATACTCAAGATAATAAATTGTTGCTGTAAGACACCATTATTGAAATTTCCATAACAACATCTTTGCTACATTAGAAACAATGAAAATCAGCCACAGTAGCCTAAATTTTATTTCTTATTTTTTTTAGGTAAACTGTATTTCAAAATATATGTTATAGTAACATTTTATGTACAAAAATAGATGTACTTTCATAAAATAAATGGTTTGTTCATATAACAAAATATTTAGAATAAAAAAATTAGTCTACTTTTGAAATTTCAAAACTAAATTTGTTATTATAAATTTATTAATAATAACAAACAAAAAATATTTACTATAGAAAGTTTAGGTATACATTTTATTACAGCAAATTCCATGAGAAAAACAATAAAGCAAGTTTCATTACTCTATCAATAACATAAAAAAAGTTATATCAGTTCTACTAAACTCTTACAATTTCACACATTTTAATTGCTGCCCACTAGAGCATGTAGCAAAAATAACTACTACCTCAATGGGTTAAGCTATCTGACACTCCGTTTGAATAGACATACTTGTCCCAAAAAACGATACTGTAACAAATATTGTGTGAATTATTTTATTTTCATAATAATAATAATAATAATAATAACAGTTCCGTAATGTTAAAAACTGTATGTACCTGATGAGGGGTTTTCCCAAAAGTGCACTGTTTAGTTTCTTACTAGACTATGTTGATCGGGAACTGTACCTGTGAGCAGACTACATCACTGTTGTCATGTGTTAAGGACACCAAATTTTTAGGACAGACATTGCTTGTAGGGAGGGGTATAGCAATCGTGTAACTTGTGCACTCTTATTTAGTAGTTACTTGATCAGTCACAAGTATTAGTTTGTTGTATTAAAGAATTTACGAGTTACTTAACCCTTCGTACACGGTAAGCGAAATATATCGCTAGGTATTTGTAGCCGTAAACGCGATAAGCGGAATATATCGCATTCGATTGTTTAAAATCATCTAGTACATATTGATGCCACTAGAATTCGTGAGATTGTTTATTTTGTGCGTTTGAGCTAGACAGAAGGCAGTGGGATTGATATCAGCTGTCAGATGACGCATCACGTGTGTTGACAGACTGAATTTCCTGTTGCGTGCGCATCCCATGTGTCAGCCCTGAGCTGTAAGCGTATATTTTCGCGCCAAGTAAACAACGCGAGTAAACGTCTACAGGTTACAACACTGTAGACGTATTGACATGTACGTTATTATGAGTATTATTAGTTACAACGTGTATTATTAGTTTTAAAGAGACTTGTATGACTAAATAAAAATTTTGTATGACTAAATAAAAAAGATATTTAGGCCTAAATTTTCAAAAATTTATATTTTTCATCTATGATGAAAATCAAATGTAAATACATATTTTTAATTAATGTGTGTTTTTTTTTTTGGAATACCTATGTTTATGGAGCACATAAATAAAATTAACTCTGGAAAATTAAAAATATTTTTTTTTTCAAATATATAAGCATTATAGGAGAATTCATCAATTTTAAGGTCGCGTACGAAGGGTTAATAAAGTACATTAAGTACATAATAATGCAAAGCTTGTTTATCACATTACTGTATTTGTTAAGTTAGTTTTAAAAACAAAATTAATTAAATGAAGTGAAAAATGTCTTTATTTTCAGGCGAAGTTAGGACTTATCAGTCCTTTCTTCCACTTAACCTGGTATTATATGTACACAATTCAATATATAAAAAACTTATCTAAGTAAAACGAAAGAAAACTATAATATAAATAAATTGACATTATAATAAATATACTACCCTAATTGAATAGGAATGATGTCAGTAATAATTAATCAATTAATACATAACTGTAATTTAAAAACATAAAAGCAAATAAATTATAGATAAATTTAAAACAGGTCCAAATACTTTATATTTTATAATTACTATAGTCTTATTGAACTTAGGCCTGGTGAAATGGCTTCCAAACGTAAAAGAGTTGTAGTGTTTATGGAAGATAAACTTAGTTCTGAGAAATGTAAGAGTCACCTTCAAATCTTTTCATACTTTGATCATAATTTTTTAAACATTAAATAACAATATTTAGTAAAAATTAGGTGTATCAAACCATTTTTTAGTGAGGAAACAGGATTTTTTGTTTTAACCCTTAAAGCGCCATTTATACAATGCCTATTTTCCATTAAGCGCTAATTTATTGTAAAAAAAATCAAAATTATATTTTTTAGTTGCTCATTTTTTTCTTGTTCTGTACAGGAAATAAAAGATATGATAACATTTTGAAACTTTTATTAGTGTACTTTACCTTTTTTTCTTATGTATGAATATGTAAATAAGCACACTTTTACTTGAAAGTAAGTCTCAGGTATAGATCACTTATACAGTATGAATCAATACAAAATATTATTATTATCAATAAATATTATTACAATTAATAAAATATGTATAGTTGAGTACATTTACTTACACATAAACTGATAAATATAGAGCCTGCACATAACACATATAATAAAAAATAAGTAAATACATATATAACTTGAATAAGATGTATTTAGTACCTTCCAAAAAATCAAAATCAGCCTGATCATTCATATTGAAACTTAAAACTAATAAATTACTAACATATGATGAACTAAAGTAATGACAAAAACAACTAAATACACAGTTTCAAAGAGGTGAGGCGGTGGACAATGACAACGCTCGGCTCGACAGTAGCTGCGTGTATATGCGCTTGTGGCGTTGGGCGACGCAGCGGAAATGTACACTGCCAGACAAAAACCAGTCTCGTAGTGATTGACAGGCCAACAAAAAGTCGCGAGTATCACAATGTGTCTTTCATGAGTCACCGCCCATAACCCAAACGCACTACTGGATTAAATTAGAAACATTATTACGAAAATATTTTTGTAATTATTACGTGTATATGCGCTTAAGGCAATTAGAGCAAAGTCAATATATGCGCTTACGGCGTGATAAGGGTTAAACAGAAGTTATCTATTTACATCGCACCACGGCTGTTGTGTTTAGTTTAGGTTATTATACAGTAAAAAGCACTTGTATTGTGAGATATTTTGACTATTGCAAACCACTCTTCAGTCGATAAATAGCAATTCTGTAATGTAAAAACATATTCTACAGTATAATAAATAAAATAACCTAACTTACCATATAGGAAAAATCAAAGCTGACTAAGCAATTGCTCAGAATTATCAAACTTAGTCATTGTTTTATTATCATTTCCTACTATCCGATATTTTTAGTTAACTGATGTCATCATGGCCTGTTTACGTCGGATAAGTGAGGTTCTTTTGTAGGGAAACAACAGAAACAGATTTAAGATGGATCTTGTTCACACAAGAAAATGATCAAAATGTTATAAAAAACAGGTTTTAGGAAAATTCAGTGAATCATCAAGCAAATTTTGTTATGAATTACTACTCATTTTGCAACAATTATTAGAAACTGGTCTTTCTTTAGGCCCAAACTTGTGTCATTCTTTAAGAATGAGCTCTTTTCTTTTCACTAGCTCCAGTTCTTTTTCCTGTCACTGTTTTCAAACTTTCTAATGCCTGAATTTGTTTCTTATGAAATAATAGTTTGTGTTATGTTTACTACTTTATTATTATTGTTATTATTATTGCCTAGTCTTCATGTACTGCAGCAATCCATTGGATTCTGTCTGTTTTTTTTTTTTTTTTTTTTTCTCTATACTTCAGTTTTCATAAAATTCTAAATTTTGCTTTGTTACGTTAGTGGGTTCCAGTCCCTTGTTACTCCCATAAATTGATATCATTGATATTATACAAATAGATTTCCCATTCAATGTTGAATTTTTTGTATCAAATTATCAGCTATTTTTGTGGTCCATTGTGGAGCATGTAGTCTCATATGGGCCATGAGTGTAGTCTTATGTAAATGTAATTCAGCTCAAACCAGCTGTAATATTTTGCAGACCTCACTAACTAAGCAAATTACCGGCACAAATATTCCTATTAGATGTAATGTAGATTGTAGATGTATAACCAAGGAGTTTAATATGTGTTTTCTTATGTGAGATTGATGAAATTGTATTTTCCTATTTCCTTACTACTTATTCCTTTTTACTCCATAAGTCTGTAATTATTTAATGGCAATATGCAGAATTGAGGGCTAATATAATAACAATGCACAGAGACAAATCCAGAAGGTAAATTGAAAGGGTAATGCAGAGTGACCCTGAAGGGTAAACCCTGAAACAGGAAGTTCATGGCAGCCTCCTGCAGAATATTTTGTTATATTTAATTTTAACTTGTGATGGGTATATTTTTATACATTTGTTTAACTAAATTTACCATTCAAAACCATTAGAAATTGTACAGATCTGTGAGTCCATTCGGAAGTACGATTTCAGTATCTAATCATAATTTCAAACACCGGATATCTAACGGTATCGAACCCCAATTTGCTAACCACACGACCACAAACAAAAGAACGGCATACACGGTTTTAGTAGGCCCATTTGTGGGTTAATATTATGGTATACAAACAACTTGGCGTTTTAATTTTTTTTACTCATAATTCATTGGTGTAATCACATGATTTAATATGATTTTAAGTTAATTACAAATTTTCTTCATTGAGTATGGCTATATTAAATAGATTTGTTCAACTCAATACAAATATTTGGTTATTTGTGAGCTCATCCTGTTTACCATACCAAGTAGCTTTTGGCACTGCTTACTTTCCAAACAAAAATAATTGATGAGTCGTTTCTGTATGAGGAAATTGATGATTCTTAAAGTGTGCTCCAATTCACAATTTGAGACACTACATTACTGGTACACATTTTGGTTTTTGAAGTCATTGTACAGTAAACCTCGTTTTATCTGGACGAATGTGGCAGTATCCTGATCTGGATACATACAAATCCGGATACAAAAATACAAGATAAAAAGTGGGTTAATAACTTTAAAAAAAGGCTACATGATCTATTGCCTATTGGCAATGTACGCTTCACTGAGGCGCGTGGACAGTCCAGCCTCGTTTGCATAAGAATATTCTGAGAACTGAAAGAACGCCCAATAAAATAGGTCACCATTGCTAAACTTGATCAAAGTCAGTGTTTTTATGTAATTGAACAACAAAAAGCCGAATCTACAGGATGCAATCCATAGAATAGCGTCATTTTGTTGGCTATACTTGTGACTAAGATGTTCTGGACAGTAATAAACGTCTGGATAGGAATGTAATATAAAACCAGCTTTTTTACTATCACACTAGAAAGTATTTATTCAGTATTCTGTGTATTCATAACCATACTATAACCTTAAATGTTTCTGTACGCAACTCAACGGCAACTAATAGAAACAATAAAACAGCACAAGTAAACGTCACACAACACAAATTTATTACAATATAAGCTCAAATATATTACAGTACAAGTACAAACTGCACGAATATTATGGTGAGCGTGGTTCACCGAAATCGATCACCATAATATTCGTGCAGTTTGTACTTTTATTGTAATATATTTGTGCTTATATTGTAATAAATTTGTGTTGTGTGACGTTTACTTGTACTGTATATATACCAACACGTATTATGCTAATTAAAAAACAATAAAAAGCGTGCAACATGACAGTTAGCAATATTAGTGCTCTGTGTGGATTGCTCAAGAACAAATCCAAATACAACACCTATAGTTTGCCTTGTACCAGGAACCATGGCTCTACGCCTGCATGTCTATGATATTACGTAAGCAACTCGGTTGTAATGAGTTTATCACCGGCGATGCCATGAGAGGTTTAATGTTTCTATGGCGGTGTAACAACTTTAGGAAACAAAATTTACTGTCCATAGGATTGGTTGGCTGATCCATATAAACCGGAATCCGGATTAATTTGGGTCTGGGTAAAATTAGGTTTACTGTATTTAACTATTATAAACAAAAATATCATTTCAATGACAGCTTTTCCTAGCAAAAGATCCATATTAGATCCACTTCTCTGTTATTGAATCCATGATGGAAGAATGGAAGATTTTAGCAACCAGCGCAATAGATCAAGAAATACCTGACTAGCCTAGGGTTTGGATGATTATTGAAATTAAAATTAATTGAGAGTGAGTATTAGTTAGAAATATTAAAATGACAATTAATTGAGAGTGAGTATTAGTTAGAAATATCATACTACAATGAATTTACCAACATTTTATTTGTTGAGAATAATAACTCCCCTATTGTTGCAGCTGAAAATGTGCCTGAAATGCTTAACTTATGGAGAAGAACTGAAGGCCCAACTTCAAGGTAACTAATGTCCACCTTGTACACTGTGTAGAGTGCCTCATTATCAGTTTTACCATGAATTTATATTGTATTTTTACTAAAATATTTTGATTCATTTCTGTTGTGCCGTTAGCACTCTACTTATTTAATAGTACTGTTTTCAGCAATAATACAGTAGACTTACCTCTATTTCAATAACGTTAATTAATTGCAGTCCTAAGTTCGCCATTAGCATTATATAGAGTAAAAACAATTTTCATTCCCGTCTTTAATTAAATACAATAAATCCTCAATAGTTTTTCACTTTATGTACTACGGGGTATCGAAGTATCAAAATTTAGAATTAGTAATGTATGGTAAACATGAAAGAAAAATTATTTTTATAGGGACATCGTACTGAAATATCTATGAATTGATTGAACATTTTACAAATCAAACAACAAGCAATATATTGATGTAACAATGTATGTCCTACTGAATTGATATGGAGTTACGTTACATTGTTACTCAAGTATGAAAAGTTCAACACTTACAAGGTACAGTAACTTAATGTCCGAAATTTGATAATTTTTAACTGTTATTCACTTTGACACTGTTATTTTGTTGATCTGTACCGGGCTAATCCGTACATAACCTGCCAAAAACGTCAATATGGCAGGTTTCGAAGTATAAGGACTCGAGGGTTCTACTGTACTATCACTGCTTACTGAAAGCCAAAATACTTGGTGTGTCTCAAAGACCTGTCAAGAGCATTGTTTAAATAAGATGTATGTATACAAATATACAGTAGAACCTCGTACCACGAACCTAAAAAAATATGCTTTCAGAATATCATATATCAAGCATATTTAGCAGAGAGTGTAAATGAACTGTATAACAGCCCTGATCCTGATGATTTTTTTAGATTTCAACAAAAATTGAGATAAATATAAATAGCTTTTTAATTAGCATAATACGTGTTGGTACATATACAGTACAAGTAAACGTCACACAACACAAATTTATTACAATATAAGCACAAAATGCACAAATATATTACAATACAAGTACCAAATGCACAAATATTATGGTGATCGATTTCAGTGAACCACGCTCACCTTTCTCAGACCAGAGGGATTCACAAAAGAATGGAAAGTATTTGTGCATTTTGTACTTGTATTGTAATATATTTGTGCATTTTGTGCTTATATTGTAATAAATTTATGTTGTGTGATGTTTACTTGTACTGTAAATAAATATAGGCCAGAGACACACACACAGAGCGTTATTTTCCGATCTGATTATTTACTGATAACGCCACAGAAGCAGTGGCACAAGGGAATATATTGAGTGTTACACTCAGGACAGAAGAATTAACAGTCGTTTTGATTGTTAACTGTGCAGACAACCACTGCCACAACAAGATACAAGATACAAGATTCTCTTTATTTACATAATCTTCAAGATTAGTAATGGCGTCAATACATAAATGTTATCTATCATTTGGGTAAAACATTGATTGTCATATTAGTTGAGGTAAACATTGTTTCCAGTTATAAAATTCTGCCAGGCTGTAGAAGGGACGTTCTTGAAGCCAGTTTTTCAGGCAGCGTGGAAACTTTTGTGCTTCTGTTTTCTTCAACTCTTCTGGTAGGGTATTCCACACTTTGGCGCCAGTGTATGTGGGTTTCTTCTCAGTACTACTGAGGTGGTGAACTGGAAAGTAGTAGTTGGTTGCGTGCCGGGTGTTGTAATGGTGAACCTGTGCTCCACGTATCACCACTTCTGGTGCCTTGATGTGGATAAAGGACACTACTTCCAGGATGTAGAGATTTATAACAGTGAGGATCTTCATGTTCTTAAAAGTTTCTCTGCATGATTCTCTTGGCTGGAGATCCCCTAGGATTCTAATGGCTCTTTTTTGTTTTATAAGGACTCGTTGCAGGTTGGCATTAGTTGTTCCACCCCATACAGCTATTCCATAACGTATGTGTGACTCAAAGAGAGCGTAGTATGCGGTCTTGGTGGTGTTGTTGTCACTTATACTTTTCATTCTTTTTAGTACATACAGTCCTGTACTGAGTTTACTACAGAGTGTGTTGATATGTTGGGTCCATGTAAGATCTTCGTCAATTGTAACGCCAAGATACTTGGCAAAGCTGATTTCATCTACCCCTGGTATTCGTGCGGCTACTTCTCCGTTCCTACCCAGTACAAGTTGTTTTGTTTTCTTTTCATTAAGGACAAGTTCATTGTTATGACTATATTGAATGGCCATGTTGAAAGCTGTGTAGGAATCTATTTCGAGTTGTTCTGTGTTTTCTCTGCCAAGAAGTAATATTGTATCATCTGCATACATGAGACAGTTGCAATAGTGTTCAAGGAGTTTAGGGAAATCATTTGTGAAAAGTATGTATAGCACAGGGCCCAGAACCGATCCCTGAGGGACTCCTCTTATGATCTTTTTTGGATGTGATCTTACTTGTTCTACTTTTCCCTTATTGTTATATTTCATCTCTACCATCTGACTTCGATCTGTTAGATAGCTCCTAAACCAAGCTTTTGCAGTTCCTTGAATCCCGAGTGATGATAGTTTTTTGAGGAGTTGTTCGTGTTCGAGACAGTCGAACGCCTTAATATAATCTAGCAAAATAGCAGAGCATGTGTTTCCTTTTTCTTGTTGGTCAATTACAAATTCTACTAGGTTAATCAGGGCAGAGGATGTAGATTTGCCGGGTATAAAGCCATGTTGGTATTGCGTTAAAAGTTGGTTGGTTGTCAGGTGTTTTAAGAGACGAGATAGGACTATTTTTTCAAATACTTTTGATATGGTTGGAATTAGTGAGATCGGCCTATAATTTGATGGTTGGGTTGTGCATCCTTGTTTGTGTTTTGGATATACTTTTGAAAATTTTAGAGCTGATGGGAATATTCCAGTTGTAAATGATTTGTTAGTAATGTAGACCAGGGGCTCTATTAGTTCATCTTTACATAGTTTTAGCAGTTTAGATGAAATTTCATCATATCCTGAGGATGTTTTTTGTTTAAGCTCACTAATAACTTTGGACATTTCTTCTCTATTAGTTGGGTTTAAGACCAAGTTGGAGGTATTTTCAAGGACAGTTGGTTCTGTTGGATGGTTAATATTTGGGTTATTAAGTAAAATTGTTTCATTGGCTGCATTGATGAAGAAGTTATTTAAATAGTCTACCATTTTTAGTGGTTCTGAAACTTTACATCCCTCTATGTTGAGTTGTGTTAGAGGCATGTCACCTTCTTTTGGTTTCCTTTCTAAATTGATGATGTTCCATATAGATTTTGTTTTGTTGTCTGCCGTTGCAATGGTTGTTATTGTGTCCTGTTTCCTTAGAAGGCGTATATGCAGGTCGTACTCCTTTTTCAGGAGTGTAGCAGCTTGCTTATGCTCCTCTCTGCCTGTGGCATTGTAGGTGTTTTGAGCTTCAGTGAAGTTCCTCTTCAGCTGTTGGGCAGTAGTATCATTTAGGATAAAAATCTTTTTCTTTCTTCCCCGTCTTGATTTTCTTTTTGGGCATGCTTGGTTAAGAGCAGTCTGAAGGATATCGCTAAATGTATAGTATGCTTCATTAACGTCATTGTTATTGTAGACCTCTGTCCAATTGTGCTGCCTTAGGAGTTCTTTCAGAAGCATAAGATTTTCATTGCTCATATTTCTTATTTCCATTACAGGGTTAGTGTGTTTCAGTGGGGAGGGTGAATTGTGGCCTATGGTGCATAGTTGTCCTGTGTGGTCTGATATACCTGTTTCTATTACTTCTACATTTACGGTACCAAGTGGAATATTGCAGCATACACAGTCAATTGATGTCCTTGAGGTTGGTGTAATTCTAGTCGGTGGAAGGTCTAATCTATATATATTGTGGCTTGACAGGGTTTCAGTTAATAGTGTAGTGTCATGTTTCTTATTCAGGGAGTCGATGTTTATGTCCCCCATCAAAATGACTTGACGTTTGTGTGTTTGAATACTTTCCAAGACATTGTGCACTACTTCTAGACCAATCTCGAGGTTGTTTTTTGTCCTGTAAACACCTATAATTGTTGTAATACTCTTATCCATTTTGAGATTTATAGCGGCGACTTCACATATGAGTTCAATAGAGAAGTGCTGGATCATAAGAGCTTCACTGATATTTTTAAGGTCATCCCTAACGTATATTGCTACACCTCCCTTTAAGTGATTTTCTCTGCTATAGTGTGTCACTAAAAAGTAGCTAATTATTCTTGTATTAAGCATTGTTTCTTCCTTTTGGCCATGTTCAGTAAGAATTAGTACATCAGGATTAAGGGTTTGCAGGAGAGTGTTTATTCTGTCAATTTTATTAGCAACTCGGTCTGTGTTTTGATGTAGTATAGAGAGAGATTTTTTATTTATGTTGTGTTTTTGAGAGTGTGACTGATCCCTAAAAAAGAGTCTTGACTAGTTTTCAGTTCTGGCTGGATCGGTTTGTATTTATTGTTGGTTGTGTTTGCTTGTTCTACTGGTAGATCTTCATTTATAGTGCTTATGTTGTTCATAACAGTAGAGAGGTCATTATTTTTACCCAGGATTTGGCAGTAAAAATTTATATTCCTTGAAAAAAATTCCTCTATACTTTGATTTTCAGGTTTCACTTTTGCATGTAAAGGTGTTTTACCTAGATTAAGTTTTGAATTTTCTTGTGGATTCGGGCTTAATTTGTTGGCCAGGCCATGCTGGTTCAAGCTAGTTGTAGCTGCACTTTTTGCAACTTGCAGGGAGACACTGAAAAAATTTCTCTTATCACTTGTTTTAGACATCTGTTTTGTTCTATTAAGTGACAGTTTGTGTGTTCTTTTTGTCAAAAGATTATTCAGTTTGGGTGTAGGAGTTTGACTGGCTCTCTCGGTCTCGTAGTAGTTCAGTTTTTGTGTGAGAGTTTGTCTGACTCTCTCAGTCGGGCGATGGTTCAGTTTTTGTGTCAGAGTTTGTCTGACTCTCTCTGTCTGTTCATGGTTCAGTTTTTGTGTCAGAGTTTGTCTGGCTCTCTCTGTCTGTTCATGGTTCAGTTTTTGTGTCAGAGTTTGTCTGGCTCTCTCTGTCTGTTCATGGTTCAGTTTTTCTGTCGGAGTTTGACTGATTCTCCCCATTATATTATGTGTCAAGTTGTGAGAAGGTAAGGTTTTATTTTTAATGTCATTGCTAGTTCTAAGAGTAGGAAAGCTAAGACTTAAGGCTGACTTTGAAGCCTTTAGAAAAGACTGTAGATGTTCTTGAGCCATTTTAGCCTGCTCAAAAAGTTTATCAGACAGTTTTTCACAGCTTGCCGATATATTGTTTAGCATATTGGTTTTAGTCTCTAGATCGATTTTTAGTAGTTTTATGTTGTTTGTTAGGTCATCAATTTGTTTTACAAAATTTGATTTTTCTAGTTTTACTTGTTCTTCAAGTTTTTCCTTTTTTTTAATAATTGATGAGTTACATGAAGCCAGGTAATTTATTTGCTCACAGAACTGATTTTTCTCCAGCTCAGCTTGCTCAATAATTTCTTGTTTAAATTCTTGTTCAGCACGAAGCTTATTTTCCAAAAATTCTATTTGTTCTTGTAGTTTAAAATTTTCGGCTGTGAGATCCCTATTTAATTCTTCTACTTCTGTTAATTTGTCTTCTAACTGTAGATGATATTCAGATTTCCTTAGCTTTTCTTCATGGAGTTTTTCCTTAAGTATTTTATTTTCATTTAGCAGTGCATTTCCAACTTCTGCTGCTATGGTTAATGACGTCTCATGGTCAAGGTTGTCAGTTTGGGAAAGGTCTTGTATTTTGGTTTCTAGCTCTTCTATATTTATTTTGGAAGTTTCTGGGTCACGTTTACATTTGTCACATATCCAAGACATGATTTCTTCATCTGTAAATTTGTTTAGCTTTTTGTCAGGCCAGTTTAAACATTTAGAGTGAAACCACAAATTACATGGTCCTGTACAAAGTATAGCTTTGTATTTAACTCCAATGCTACAAACACCACACGGGTGCTTAGACATGGTAAAAGTGAGTAATGGTAGTACAATGTGGAATGCAGTACAAGGTGTCTGCTGAGCAGTGCAGAATAGTGCTGACGCTGGCTATCTAGGTCAGAGCTCTGCCACACATGTAGTGTATTGCTACTTGACACACACTGTTACTGTACTAATAGCAGCTGTTATTAATGATGTCACACATTACAATTACGTCAGTGCTGTGATGTCACTAGTATCACTAGTTATATAACTGTGTCAATTTTTGTTGATATTTGCGAATAATAAAATGGAAGAAATCAGTTTTTTATTGGAGGTTTGGCTGTTTCCTCAGGTAAATGATAGAATTCCAGTGGTTATATTAATTTGGAAAATGTCAGTTGTATAAATGTGCTTGATTAATTGACAATCAAGTGCCTTGTCTGTAACTGAAATTGAACATAACATCTGTTAGTTACAATTAGTCAATGCAGAATATATCGAGGTAGGCTGGTAATGTGACACAATGCTGAGTTGGCCAGAAATGATGAGCTGGCAGTTCACTGTTGTTGAACTCTGGTCTACTTCATCAATTCAGTTGTATTGAGTTCTTCAGTTTATATAATTTATTAATTAAATATTACAAACTTGTCAACTTTAGTGGTGTGGTTAATTGTCAGATCATAGAGATGTGGCTCATCAAAACATAGTCATAATGATGTCATAGTTCTTTGCCCTGTTGGCTTGTGGATAGATAAAATGCTTTTAGTGTCTGCTTGGTAGGTAAGTATTGCTTATTTATATTGAAATGACTTACAGGTTTGTAGTTTCAAAGTTGTGTGTATAGATGTGCTTTTTTGTTGGTATAAACACTTCTAAAACTACACTTTTTTAAGAGGTCACTTTCACTTGTATGTTACTTGTCGGCCATCTTGTGGTTGTCAGATGGCCAACATCTGTACGTTAACATTGTACATTGTACATTGAACGTCAACATTGTACGTTATTTGTATTTTCTACCGTTGTCAGCTGTTTTTTGTTTTGTTGATCCACCATCTGCAAATTCTGTGGCGTACCTTAATTTATATAATTAATTCAATATAGCTGATGATATTCTAATTGACATTTGACAAGTAATTGCTCATTCATTTGATTCAAGAAATGTCATTTCTTTGTGAAAAATCATTGAATATCTTTTAAAACAGAAATGCAGCAAGGAATGCATTGCATGCATTGTATCCAATTAAGAAATTATTTTGACGAATTAGAGGACATTAAAAAGAATAAATTCAGTAATTCACTTACTTATCCTTCCTGCCATGGTTCCCTCTAACCCATTACATCAATATAAAAGCACAATCTGCAGCATCGCCATATAAAAATAATGCAAAAACAATATTTCACAATAACTATGCTTTTATATTTATTTTCTAATTTAGTAATCAGGCTTAGAGGAAATAAATCTCGAGGAAGTTTATTGAAAAGATTTCGGCTATGCTCTATGACCAGGTTATTGTGCTGTATTTGAGTCGCATTTTCTTATTTTAATCAGGTTGTCCACCTAGATAAAAAAAATTTCATAATCTAGAATTCTGCAAGTCTAATTTAGGAGGATACAAAGTAGCGCAGTGTCATAGAGGAAATTACCTAAACATTTCACAGTAAAAACAACTTAAATGGCCACCTTTTTAACCAAGGCCTTACTGCCCATCTGCATAATATCTTAATAAGAAGATTATTCATGTCAAATTTCCGATTCATAGACTCAATCTTTAAATGTAGTGATCAGCCAGTTAACACATTCGCTGCGGCCGGAAAAACATGGTTATGACATAAAATGCTAACATTTAAATTATTTTGAAAATCTTACCTTATGTTATTAGAAGGTCGTTTATGATGGTAGAAAGCATGTGTGATCGAAAATGGCGCCGCATGTGACGTCATAACTATGCCACGCGGATCCGCGTGGTGAGCACACGGGGAGAGTTCGATGACCCAGGGAGGCACGTATTAGTTTGTTATTGGTCGCAACAGGTAGAAAACACACTTTTATCACACAAAACACTAAAAGCACTCAGTTTCTAAGAAAACAAACACTAAATAATATATATACATATTTACAGTTTCTTCGTTGGTCTTGGCTTTACTGTTGGTCTTTATGAAAACTGTCGAAACAATTGACAGCACAAAGACCTGGATTTCCTGGGCATACAGAACAAGTGAAGGTTGTCATCTTCCTCTTCTTTTCGGTCCTGTAGCATACTCTACATTCCTTTCTCTTCCGGTCCCCTTTTTTGTCCCGTTCTTCATTTTGCACAAGCTTGTGTAGAGCATTGCGAGGAGGTGTGGGGACAGGAGCGTGCTTTGGAGGGAGGAGACCTTCAATGACGCTCAATCTTAAGTCGTACAATGACATGGTTTTATCAATTGCATGCATGTTGTACAGATGCATAGCGTTGACTACAATCATTTGTAGGAGGTGGACAAAAATTTTCTTGTACCACCTCAGAGTTTTCCTTTCGCACGGGTAGTACGCCATCATCTGATCACATTGGTCAATGCCCTTCATGTGGGCATTGTACTGAACAATAGGTAAAGGTTTCTGCACCTCTTGCTTTCGTTTGTTCAGGACCATAACCATGTCATTCTCATGTTGGGTTGACATGTACATAACTGTCCTCTTGTCCTTCCACTTCCCAATCATGACGCCTTCTGCATATCATGCAATCGTTTCACCTTTCTTCAGTACGGCGCTTATCACATCTGCAGGGTTGAACTTCCTGTCCGCTCGCAAAGTCCCAGTGGAGTAGGTGTCCTCTTTCAGCAGCTTGGTGGCCAAGATGAAACTGTTGTAAAAATTGTCCAGAAGAGGGCATGGCCATTACCAAGTTTTCCTCTCATTAGGCTTAGCAACACTTTATAAGTGTGTCCTTTTCCTGCCAGTTCACCGTCTTTTCCACTGTAAATGAGGAATCTCAGCATTTACTCAGCATTAGCATCAGCGTGAGACCAAACGGTTCAGTGAGCGAATACAGCTTTATGCCGTACTTGTGGCGTTTGCCCTTGATGTACTGACAAAACACCAGCCTTCCTCGCCATAAAACCATTGCTTCGTCCAGAGAGAGCTCTTTGCAGGGGTAGTAGATTTGTGCCATTTTGTTGTTGAAATAATCAACTACAAAATTTACTTTTTCCAAGCAGCCAAGAGTTTCTTGGTTATTTTCCCTTGCTGATGAAAAATGCAGACATCGTAGGATGATCAGAAACCGATCACGGCTCATGTATTCTCGAAATACCGGTAAATTGAATAATCGGTTTGTTTTCCAGTAATCTTGGAGTCTGTTTAGCCTTATTGTGCCTGTATGTAACAACAGTCCTAGAAACGTTTTCAATTCGGCAACATCCAGGTGTTTCCATCGAGTGACACGAGATTTTTCGGTAAGGCTAGGATTGAAAAAAACTTGCAGCGCGTATTCGTTGGTTTCACGGCAAATCCCTTCCAAAAACACATCGCCCACCAACAAATAAAACCAGTCGATTGGGGTATTATTTCCCGGTATGCCAACTCTCAACCCGGTATTACCAGTAAAAGGGATTCTACGAAGTCCATTTGTGAGCCTTGACCAAGTAGGATTAGGGATGACGTCATCCGTGTCACTAACCTCACTGTCGCTACTAGACTCGGTGTCAGTGTACGCCGGATCATCCTCACTGGCACTGTTTTCGTTGTCAGACATGATTATAAATAGATAATTAACAAATATAAAAAGCAAAAACACTAATAAAATCAATAAACAAAACGTCAACACTAGATACACACAGAAAAATCGGAACCGGAAACGAATTACACGAAAATGTTCCGTTGAAACTACGCTACACGCTCACCAAATACGATACGTCTCGCCTGGGAGCTGAGATCACACTGAGGAATAGAACAGACCGGTGTAACTACACGCGGATCCGCGTGGCCCGCACGGAGTGTGTTAAGAAAGTCATAAAGCAGGTCTTGCCAAGTCCTATCAGTAGGCTATGGCTTTATACAAATGAGTTTTGATCATTTTCTGAATTTTATCAGTTTTTTTCTCCTAGATAACTAAGTTTTATATAATTGAGAAATAAAATATATTATATTATTCAATCACTTTTATTTAATACACTACATGTTTCGATCCTTAGATCATCTTCAGGTGTATATTGCAACAAAATATCTTGAAGGCATCAAAAGTGTATTAATGTCTTATTAGTACGGTCAGTGTATATACATAGAATAAAACGGTATAGGTATAGGTTAGCTAACCAAAACGGTTTATGTATTTTCAGGTTAATAAGTTTTAACTAATTAAAATTTTTATTATGAAAGAAACTAATGACCTATACAGTTTTATTCTATGTATATACACCGACCGTACTAATAAGACATCATACGCTTTTGATGCCTTCAAGATATTTTGTTGCAATATACACCTGAAGATGATCTAAGGATCTAAACATGTAGTGTATTAAATAAAAGTGATTGAACAAGGTAATATATATTATTTCTCCATTATATATTATTTCCAATCCAGGGCCAATATGAATAAGTTTTATAGTCTAGAAAATCAGTAAGTGTACTTTTAGAGAGCGCAGAGTAGGGCAAATGTGTGTAAACCAGGGGAATATTAGGATTTTCACCATGTTTAGCCATAGCCTATGAGCAGGCAATGGCTGTATACAAGTTAGTTTGGACAATTTTTGATTAAAACCAGTTTGTTCTAGATTTTTTTTTTTTTTTTTTTTTGTAGAAAAATCTGTGTCTACTTTCAGAGTGTGTAAAGTAGTCGTTTTCAGTGAAACACTCATAATTGAAAATTAGATCTACCGAAGGGTGAAGGAGGGAAGATAGAGCAAAAAGTCATAGGAACAAAGTCATAGATCATCTCAAATTCTGTCACTGAAAATGGTAGTAATTCTTTAATAGAATATTCATTTAGCCGCTTAAGGCAAAATTGGAAATTGCTGTTTTTGACATTTTAAAACTTCCGCAGTAAAATGGCTGCCATTTCGGAACTACTATGTAATTTTCAAAATCCCTTCTTATTGCACACATAATACCAACCATGCTACAAAATTTAGCCTCAGAGGTTTAGTAGTTTTGTATGTACAGTGATCCGTGCTCTATCCTACTTTGGCGTATACGGATCGTCCCCTGGGTGGGGGATAGGGGAGAGGTCGGCAGATATGCGTAGCAGTCCTCCCGGTTATGTCCAATGGACCCGCTGACCATAAGTAGGTGCGGTCCTCCATTCATATTGGGTGTTGAGCATAGGGCTTACCAACTTACCTTGTAAAAATCTTCTGGTTACAAACCATCAACAAAATGCCTCGGAAAGGACCGGATTAAATGGAAAACGACATAGGATACGCTCAAAGGATTTAAGATTTGGAACTTGGAACATTCACTCGCTTGCTATTCCAGGAGCAGTTGATATTGTGTGCAATGAACTAGAAAGATACAACATGGACATAGTGGCTCTCCGAGAAACATGATGGCCCTTTAGTGGTATAATCAACTTTGGAAAATATTCTATATAATACAGCGGAAGAGATGATGGAATACAACAAGCGGGGACTGGATTTGCTATTAAAAACTCTGTTGGAAGCTCTAAATAAATTTGGGGCTGTGAATGAAAGGCTGTACCTGATTAGACTAAGGTGTAGATCTTAAACATGGGTAGTCATATTTAAGAATATGACTGTGATAAATATGTATGCTCCAACGGAGGATAAAGAATATGAAACCAAAGATGAATTTTATGGACAGTTAGAAAAAATGATATATGACATCCCTAATTATGATATAAAAATTACATTGTGTGATGCTAATGCTAAAGTCGGAAGAGAAGATATATGGAGAGATTATTATTATAAAGTTTACACGACACGTCCAATGACAATGGAATAAGACTTCTCAGTCTCGCATGTGTAAGCAATCTCTATATTAGTAGCACTTCATTTCCACCTAAAAACATACACAAAGAAAAATGGGTATCACCTGATGGAAGAACGAGAAACCAAATTGATCATGTGTTAATAGACAGGAGACATAAAACTCACATATGAAGTGAGAAACCTAAGAGGTGCTGAATGTGGGACTGACCATAACTTGCAGTGTGATACATTTAAAATGAAAAACACAGAAAAATCAAAAGAAGGTGGAACTTATACTAACAAACAGATTTCAGGTGCTACAAAAACAGACTGATGAAATTAATGATATTAATGAGTATTGGGGGGAAATGAAAGAAATTATTACAAAAGTTTCGAAGGAAGAATTAAAACCAATACAAAAAAAATAGAAGAACAAACTTTGGTTCACTAACAGTTGTGAAGATACGGCAGCACCTGGGTGTTTTTAACATAAAACATAAAACTTGCAGTGTAAACGTATTATGTTTTTGATAAAAATAGCACTGATTATTAAATACACATAGTTTTTATATTACAAAGTTTGATTTTTTTTCTAAATATAACTGGTAGTGACGTATATGAGGCGTGCGGGTCAAGGTCACTGTCGTCGCCATCAGTATCCTCCGACTCACTGGAGCGTTGTCCATCATCAAACACGACCCTTCCTCGACTGCACGAAGGCTGGTCCATTGTTATTATCACAAAAATAACAGTAAACACGTGTATAGTAAAATACTCTACCACAATACACACTAAAATGTACACTAATAACAATAAATAAAAACCATAAAAACACACATCCAATTAGCGAAACAAACACGAGAAATCTCACCCCACACGCTACGCACAACAAAGACTGACAGTCATGGCATGCTGCCGATAAAATCGAGCATTAGTCGAAGATTACAGAGCGTTCCCGATGTCGACCGCCAGCGTGTAGGGTGCGCGCGGAGCCATTCCCCATCGGGAACGTCAGCACGCAACGTGTTAATAGAGTTGAGGAATACCAAGAAAAATGATCTTCTCAAAAACAACCATAATGAAAATAGGGAGGAATACAAAGAACTCAACAAACAGGTAGTTAGAAAACTAATGAAGAAAATATATTACATACCAACTGAGAAAAGCAGAGGAGGACAATACTCATAACAACGCAAGGGAATTTTTCAGATCAATAATTTTTTTAAGAAGGGATACATCCCAAAAACAGACAGCATCAAAGATAAAAATGGAAACCTGACTTGTGACAGAAAAATGTTCTTAACCCTTTCCACTCAAGTGGCGGGGCAGCCCCGCCACGCAACTTACCGCACTAACTCCAATGTCGGGCCGGGCCCGACGTCTCTATAAAAACGTTCTATGATTGTATTTAGACTGACGTAGTTACATTATTGACCGCTAGGGTTGTTGTTTGATATGTGCTGCTACCTGTAGAATTTTTTCGGAACCGTTTGAGTTTAGTATCGGTAAACAAACCTCATGAAATGTAATGTTTGTCGTCTGTGGCTGCTCCGTAAACAGCTGGCTGACTGCAACAGCTATCTGCACTCACTTTGTTCCGTCATATGTTATCGTTCGTAATGAGCTTATAAAACGCATTGTTGTTGCTAGGTTATCGTTGTTGTTTTACTGTTTATTCATAATATTTTTATTTTACGACGATGATTCCTGTCGAATAAAAGAGCGTTGCAAGTAGGCTATTAGATTTTGTCTGTTTATATTTTTAGCTGATAACATGTTTTGAATTATTGAAAAAAGCTTTACTTACAAATTTGGTCTAAATTATGTACATTTTGACTGTTGCTAAGCAATAAAATAAAATTTACGGAGCAATTGTTTACTAGTTGCAGTGAAAATATTTTTTTTGGTAAAAATGTTGTTTTTCAAAAAAATTCGGTTTTAGAATTATATATTTTTTTTATGTATAATTTAGTCCAAAATATTTGAAAATGAATTTTTTTTGTTTGTAAGGATACAAACAACAAAAAACAAACATCAAATACTATTCTTCCTATTTAAAATTTTTCAAAAATTCTTCTTGAATCCATTTTTTTGTTAGAAATTCAATTTTGTTCCAATGAATATATATAATTAAAAATTTTTGAAAATAAAAATATATGTTTTATTTTATATTAATCTATACTTTAGTCATAGAAGAAACAAAGAAAAAATACATCAGCTTTTTGGAACTATCAGATATATGTTTTTCCCACTGAACAAATGTAGTAGGCAATCTTTGCTTAAAAGTAAATGGAGCTGATAGGGAAACTGAGTTCCCAGTAATTGGAGTGGAAAGGGTTAATATATGGAAACAATATTTTGAGCAACTACTGAATGCTGATAAAAGACCTGACGAAGAAGAAGGATCAGAAGATGAAAATAAATTAATTTTTGAACATGTGCAACCAAAAGTGGTTGAACCATCACTTAAAGAGGTGAAAGAAAGCGCAAGACAACTAAACAACAATAAAGCCCCAGGAAATGATGTCATTCTGGCTGAAATATTCAAAATTGGTTGAAGAGAGCTATTAAGTTGTATGCATAGATTAATATTAGAAATATGGAGAAAATAAACAATACCCAATGATTGGAACGAAGCACTAATAACACCTATTTTCAAAAAGAGTGCAAAAATTATAGAGGTATTTCTATTCTAAGTTCAGCATATAAAGTATTATCAAAAATCCTCTTGAATAGGCTGGAAGAGTATATAGAAGAAAATATTGAAGACCACCAAGTAAGATTTGTTCAGGGTCGCTCTACTACAGACCAAATATTTGCCATAAAACAATCTCTCTCAAAATATTGGGAGTTTGATAAGGATGTTTACCTATTATTTATAGATTTTCAAAAAGCATATGACAGCATAAATGAGATGAAAATGTATGAAAAAATGCAAATGTTTGGCATCCCAGACAAGCTTATAAAATTACACAAATATGTATTGATAAATCAAGATGTAAGTGAAGGTAAATGGAGAATATACTGAGGGCTTTGAAGTTAATACAGGAGTTTATCAAGGTGATGAGATATCCCCACTACTCTTACACCTAATCTTAGAAGATGCAAAAGATTTAAGGGCTGGGATCTATGTTGGATCAAAAGTAAATGTGTTAACTTTTGCGAATGACTTGCGCTTCTTGCTGAAAGTAGAACAGATCTGGAAAATTTATAAAAAGTGCTCATTCAAGAAACCAGAAAGGTGGGATTAGAAATAAACCAGGATAAGACAAAATATATGCATATAACCAGAAGAAAGGGAATGAATAGAATATAAAATATAAAAGTGGACAAGTGGGAATTCGAAAAAGTTGAAGAGTTTAAATGCCTTGGCATAACCCTAGCTCAAAACATAAAAGAGGAAAACGAAATCTACAATTTTTAGCCTCTAGGACCTATTGGGCCGTGGAGAAATTTCTTAAATCCAAGATATTGTCTAGGAAAACTAAGATAAAACTCTACCATACATTAGTCCTCCCTGTGTTACTATATGGAGCAGAAACATGGACACTGACAAAGGAATATGAGAAGAAGCTTGTTGTCTTTGAAAATAAGAGTATTAAGAAAATTGGTTGGTCCAATATGCGAAGGAGAGGTTTGGAGAATAAGAAAGAACAGAGAGTTAAAAGAAATATACACTTACCCAGATTTAGTAGCATTAGTGAAAAGTAGAAGACTAAAGTAGGCTGGACATGTGTAGAGGTGATAAAATACCTCCATTATTAAATATATTTAACGATCTAACCCAGAAGGTAGAAGATCCCTTCGCAGACCAAGACTTAGATGGAGAGACCAGGTCCTCAAAGATATTCACAAATTGGGGACTACACCTGAGGCAGCAAAGAACAGAGCAGAATGGAGAGGCATTGTTGGCGAAGCCAAAAACCAACTTGGGTTTCAATGGCCAAGGAGGTAAGGTAAGGTATGTGATCCGTGAATGAGTGTATCTGACTTTTGTGTATATAGATTCAGTACAAGTGAACGTCACACAACACAAATATATTACAATATAAGCACACAATGCAAAATATACTACAATACAAGTACAAAATGTATCAATTTTATGGTAATTGATTTCAGTGAACCACGCTCACCTTCCTCAGACCAGAGGGATTCACAAAAGAAAGTAGTATATTTGTGCATTGTGTGCTTATATTGTAAGGTATTTGTGTTGTGTGACGTTCACTTGTACTCTATATGTACCAATACATATTATGCTACTTAAAAAACTATTTGTATATAGATTATAAAGGGCTGTAAAAATAAACATTAAGTTCTATTGACAATATTCTAATGATAGTCTTAAAATCAGCAAATTCTGAATGTAGTAATATCACAGCACATTAATTTAACACATTGTTTGTGTCTAACTATTTCCTGAATAACTTAAAATCTCCATAACACTTTCGCTGCAGCTGCTATAGTCAGTAATATTACCTCAGGTGCTAAATATTGTTTACACTATTACAATTTACACCTACAAACTAAAACAAACAAACTAAAACAAAATGAAGCCAAACATATGCAAAGTTATTAGGTCATACTAGACACGCTACACACAAAAACGAATTTTCTACGCAGATGCTACCTCAATACTGAATGAATAAGCAAACAAAGGACAAGGATTTCCGATCGGGCATGACAGCGTCTGAAGTCTGCCGAGTGCCGTTCCCGATTGGGCACGGCCGCAGCAAAAATGTTAAAATAGAATCACATTGTAATAGAACGCTTTAAAAACTTAACAATACTGACAGTTTATAGCTATTACATTTTTATACCATTCTGTTCATTAAATTTAACATCCTGAATAATGTACGTAACACACTAATCAAACAATCTGAAATTACACTAATCTGTCAACCTGTAAATTTTTAGACAAACAGTTAACTAAAATGGGTAAAATATATTTAAAATAATACCAAACAATGTTCAAAAGGGCATTAACATTAGTTTAGGATAAACGTTAAAAAATTCAAACAATGTAACACTATTCAATAAAATATCATAAATAAAGATATTTTTATTTTATATAACATAGTAAGTTTATAACGTGAATCAATAAGTAATAAGTTGTTTCTGTTTCAGCCAATCCACTCAGCCTGCAAGTTTAGCACAATACTTAAGTCATTTCAACGCCATCCAGGATCGTATAAAAAACACACTTTCTACAGAATCATAGTGAAGACTGAATTTAATTATACCTCTTAGTATTAAACTAGGTGCAGTACGCTTAGTATTTTTATTTGTGTTTCATAGGTTGTATGTACATAGTTGATGAATCTCATCGGTTGTTTGTTGCCAAATATATTTATTTTAAGTAAGACATTTAAATATAAATCTCTCTTAAAACTAGTCTTAATGCATAATTAATTCTTTCCCAAAGTTGCACAAGTGAAATTGGTGTACAAACTTTTTTATAAGTTGAGAGAATGTTTTTGTAGTTTTCAATATAATTAATTCTATATGGTTATATGAATAAAAAGTGTAATTTATTACAATTTATTTGCAACTTTTCTTCCTCACCTTGCCTAGTTTCAATTTACATCTTATATTCTTTACTGTATTGAAGATACAACAATCCTCACTTTCTCCATACTATCTGATATTTTTGAAATCTGGTTCATGTTAGATCCAGAATACATAACAGGTAAAGCAAGCATAGAAGGATTTTCTTTTCAAGTTTGGCCTCAGTAACAATGTTGGCAATCCTCATAAACACGGTGAGAACCTACATTTATTACCTGCCATCGAGGAAACATTTGTCTGTGTTTAGGTTTATGAATGCTTACATAAAATGTCTAATTAATGTAAATATAATCTGAATGTAATCTTTGCAATGGTTCAATTGTTATGTTCCAAAGGTGAAAAAGTGGTTGAAATCCAACAAACAACAGTTTATTGAAGTGGAGTAATACAGCATCATTTATTCTAGGTGAATTTCCAGTAAAATTAAAGATCTCAAGAGTAATACCAGTGCATAAGGAAGGAGATACCACAGATAAAACTAATTACAGACCAATATCTATCAGTCATCGTTCTCAAAAGTATTTGAAAAATGTATGTTCAATAGATTGTCCAGCTATCTTGAAAAAAATAACAAATTTGAAGATGAGCAACATGGATTTAGACAGGGAAGATCTGTTGTCACTGCAATTACATGCTTTCTTGAAAGTTTAATTGCAGATTTAGATCATGAGAAAAAAGTTCTAGCTGTCTTAATGGACCTGACTAAAGCCTTTGATAGTTTGTCATACAAAGCTGACTGAAGCATTAAAAAACTGTGGTATTCAGGAAACAGCCTTGAAATGGTTAACTTCGTTCTATGAGAATAGATGGCAGTATGTAGAAATAACGAGTCAAAAAAAGAACACTATATATAAAGTAACTTCTCAACTAGGAAAAATTAAACATTCAGTCCCTCAAGGCTCTGTATTGGGTCCATTATTATTCATATGTTATTTCAGAAGTTTAGCTTCAAAATTATAAAAAATAGATAACAGCAGCCAGTTATGCTTGTATGCAGACGATACGAATCTTAAAGTCTCAAGTAATGATTGGTTATATCTAAAACAATTATCAGAACAACTCTTAAAATCTACAGACATGTATTTAAATAATAAAAATCTTCTTCTTAATGCTATAAAAACAAATTACATTATATTTGACTTAAAAAATCGATATAACGAGCAGCTGGAGAATATAAATTTTAATTTAAAAATAGAAAATCAATACCTGGAAAGGACAAGGAGTGTTAAGTTTTTAGGACTTAGAATAGATGGCCAATTATCTTGGGCACAACATGTAGATACAATATGAAAAAAGATAAATGCAGGATTATTTGCATTAAGGAAAATGTCCTTTTATTGTGATAGAAATACATTGATAACGCTATACTATACCCACATTCATTCGCATATTGATTTTGGATTACAGATTTATGGAGGGACAACCCACACAAACTTAGAACGAATATTATTAGCACAAAAAAAGGCTATAAGAATAATCCAAAATCTTAAATATCAAGAGTCCTGTAAAGATAAATTCAAAGAATTAAAGATACCAACAATTTTTAGTTTATATGTGCTTCAGGTAATTAAATACGCTAAATTAAATCAAGACAAATTTGAGAAACATAATAAAGTACATAATCATGACACAAGAAACAAAGACAAATTTATAATATAAATACATAGAACAGAACTTTTCTCCAAAACACCTGGACACATTGGAATTAAACTTTTAAATAATCTACCAAGACATATTAAAAAAAAAAGGATCTAAATATATTTAATAAAAAGTTAAAATCATTAATAACCGACTGGTCATTGTACTCGGTTCAGGAGTTCTTCACCAGAACAGATGCTTATAAGTTAAACTGCTAATCTGTTGTCTGTGTATATAGAGGGTGAAATAGAGACGTATATAATACGTTTTAGAATAGTTTAGGCTAAGAACAGTGATAAATTCTTGTTTGCTGTATTGACGTTATTCATGTAATATATGTAATGTATGTATGAATAAAGAATTATTGACTATTCTTGGCCACTCTGCCCCCCCTCCCAAATAAAAAATATGCTAAAAAACCCAAAATTGGTAATGTTGAACTTATACACCCAAGTGGGGTGTCAAATTAAAGGTATCCTTCTCTTACTTACTAATATACCATCAGATTTTAGAAAATACTATGTTTATTGGCTCCACTGCCTCAAAAACCAAAATTCATGGTCATACTGCTTAAGAATCCTTGCGAGGCCGTAAGTCGATCTTCCTCATGAGGTGACATGCCGAGATTCACAAATGGGACTGTAGCAAAGTGCCTTGGTGATGCCGCAGACTGAACTTTCCCCCGCGAAGCCATAGGCCGAGTTCCACAAAGGGGCTAAATGTAAAAGCAGAAGACCTCCAAATCGAAATCTTATTAGTAACTTACAAGGTAAAGCAACAACAAACGATCCTCAGTGTGATATGGATGCTACCTCTCCAGTTTGCAAAATTCAACTGAGTGAAGCTCGGTCTCCCGCTACTAGAGTTAATGAATAGAGATATTTAAAACATAGTAGAATGGGCACACTGAGCTGTAAAATGCTATTAATTTTGAAAATCTAGAAAACATGTTTTTGAATGAGTGATTGTGTATCACTTGTACTTGATGAGCTATATTGACCTGTATAGAGAAGCATGAATAAGTGAATATCAGATTAGTGTATGCAAGAGAATATTTTTCCTTATGAGGTATTCCCAAAATCATTGTTTATGGATCAATTAATTGAGATCTGTCAAGTTTAAAAGTTGCTTGTGTCAGAAATGTTTTATCACAAAGAAATAACTGAAAAATTTAGTTTTGTTAATTCATATTATAATATTAGTTTAATATAATTGAGGTTGTTATAAATAGGTACTATTCTCAAAACTTTTAATGTTCTACGAATATTGCATACAGTTTAAGTCCATGCTGTCCCAGTTGTCACTTTGTTAAAATTTCACATAAAACATAAAATCACTATTATATAAATATATCTAATTGCGTCTGGCTGTGTGTGTGTTACTCAATTTCACAAAAAATACTGAACCCATTCAGCTGAAATTTTGCATGGGCATTCTTAGGGTCTCTGTTTAACTCATAGGCCTATCCTTATTTTGAAATTCCATCAGGGCACCACCCCAGGAAGTATTAATGGAAGCCCCTATGTCAATACCAATTTTATAATCAGTTGTTTTTTAGTATATTGGAGACATAGGACATCAGCAAACTTACCTTAAAAGACAAGTTCACTAACACCAGAGTAGTAGTAACACATACAAAATAATCAGAACTATGCAAGTTGTTTGTTGATTTCAACAGCAGATTAATGAAACTATTACAAATTTTAGGTTGGGTTTAAGGGCACTAGCACAGGAATTAGTATATTGGAAAGGTAGGACATCAACAAACTTACCTTCACCAGTCTTCACAAGTCCACTTACACCAGAGTAGTAGTAAACAAATACTAAAGAATCACATAATCACAAATTTTCTGTACCACTGGCACTTTCTTCAGGTGACTAGAGAGAGAGGGAGACTGACTTGACTTGGCTTCCACTATTGCTGGGTAGGTTGCTGTAGTGGGGGTTGTATATCCATAGAGCAACACTCAGGTATTGATGCAGTATTTTTCCAGTTTATATATATATATATATATATATATATATATATATATATATATATATATATATATGAAGTACATAAAGAAGGCATATATATAAGAAGTTTGCTGATGAGGGAAGGGTTAAAGGGAAGTGGTCTATCTTATGTTCAGATTAGGTGGGTTACAGGATTTTGTTATCCATTGGTGAGCTAATTTCATCCTTTGGAGTTTGGAACTATTAGTGTTACACCACTAAAGTAATCAGATCCCTTCCTTGCCTTGCCAATAGTTCCTAACTCCGAAGGATGAAATTAGCTCACCAATGGATAACAAAATCCTGTAACCCACCTAATCTGAACATAAGATAGACCACTCCCTTCAACCCTTCCCCCATCAGCAAACTTCATATAGAAATAGTACTGGTTTAGATTACCTTTTTCTGTCGTAACAGTTCTTCAATTACATTACTGCTATGTACATTTCAAAGCATATAAAGCTTCATCATCAGGCTTCCAAAAACGTCACTGTTTAAAACATTAAACATTATAGAACAGGCTAAAATTATAAAACATTTAAACATATTAAAACACGAATACAACACATTTGCTGGCCGGCGATAGACATCAACTGATGACTAATGAGCAGGAAACGAACTAAAACATGTTACCCTACTCCTACTTGTTGACCTTGACCTATATTAATTTTCTTTCTTTGTGACTGCATGTTGTTTATTCGGTTGAACAGTAAGCTAGACTTGTATTTTAATTTGTCATTCAAAATATTACTTGGATCAGATTTGAAAGCATTATAGATATGGAGTTCTTCTATTGTAGTCTAAAATGTGATTTATTGCATTTATATAACATTTCTAAGTTGTTTTCTAAACTGTCAATATTATGTCTATTGGAAATTAAATGTTCAGCAACTTTTGATTTCTGATTTGTTGATTGTTTAGGAAGATGTTCAGAGAAATGTTTTTTAAAAGAACAACCTGTTTGGCCAATGTAAAACTTTGGACAATCAGAACAGTTTATCTTATTAATGCCTGTATTTTTGTTCTTGTTGTGTTTTTGGATGTTTATTAAGTTTATTAGAGATCTTATATGACACATTGATATTTTGCTTCTTTAATTCTTTTGACAATGTATGGTGTAAATAATGGCCATATTCGTATGATACAAATTTTTTATCTGTATTAGGAATCTTAGCGTGTGAATATCTGTTCTCTTTTTAGTAATTACTTTTTCTATTATTTCACTATTGTATCTATTGGCTGGCAATGTATTTGATGGTGGATAGTTCGGTTTCATATTCTTCCTTATCCATAGGTTGGATAGAAGTCTGTGGATCATACTATTATAGGCTGCCATTTTATGAATCATTGGGTGGTAAGAGGTTGCATGGATGGTATGGTCAATGGTGCTAGGTTTGCGGTATACAGTAAATTTAATGTTATTTTATATTTTTAGTTTTAGGTCTAGATATGTTAAGCTACTATCCTTTTCTGTTTCCAATGTGAATTGTAGGTCAGGTGAAATACTATTTAGATATTTCTTCAATAGTTCTAATTGTCTTGTTACCTTTATAAAAAACTAACGTGTAATCGACATACCGCTTATAAAATAATATATTCTTTATGTGGTTGTTGGCTGATGAGAAAATATAACTATTTTAAATGTGGTTCATATATATTTCTGATAAAATGCTGGATAATGGTGACCCCATTGTTAGGCCTTGTTTTTGAACCAAGGTATGTATTATTACTGAAAATAGTATTTATTTATTAAACTGTAGTATTTATTATTAAACTGAAAATAGTTTTGTTTTGTTTCAGGATAATTTCTAGTAAGTTTATTAACTCATCTGTAAAATCATTGCTAAGTTTTAAATATGTAGACAAATTATATTTTACTAAATTAATAGTAATATCTATTGGTACATTTGTGAAATTTACAATATCAAATGATGCCATTGTATATTGTTTGTTGAAATTTGAGTTTTGTAACGTGTTAACAAGTTCTAGACTATTTTTAATACTGTAATTATTTTTCATGTGGATGTGCTCTCTTAATAATCTGTCAAGTCGGTTTGCAACTTTATAGAAAGGTGCTGGCGTAAAATTGACTAAAGGTCATATTGGTGTGCCTTCTTTATGTACTTCATATATATCCTGCCAGCCTGCCTGCCAGCCAGCCAGCCTGCCTGCCAGCCAGCTAGCCTGTCTGCCAGCCAGCCAGCCTGCCTGGCTGGTTGGCTGTCTGTCTGTCACCTGAAGAATGTGCCAGTGGTACAGAAAATTTGTGATTACGTTATTCTTTAGTATTTGTTTACTACTACTCTGGTGTAAGTGGACTTGTGAAGGTAAGTTTGTTGATGTCCTACCTCTCCAATACACTAATTCCTGTGCTAGTGCCCTTTAACCTAACCTAACATTTGTAATAGTTTAATTAATCTGCTGTTGAAATCAACAAACAACTTACTTAGTTCTGAAGTAAATACCATACCAAACCTAACCACAAGGCACTTTTGTATTATACCAGTAGGTACGTTTTATTTTTTTACTGAATACAATAAGCACAATATAAATCAGTTCTTATCAGTCTTTCAAAGAGGAAGGTCGCCCTGTTAAGTCTTGCCAGTTACATTTAAAATAGTAATTATTTTTATGTGCAGATTTTCCCTATTTAATAATGTGCATGTGTGAATATTTAGTTTAAATCAGATTTGCATTTATATTTTTTTTTTACATACTGATATATTTTTGTTTACAAACCAAGAAGTGTTATTTTTTCAAGATGAACTGCCCAAAGTTTAATAAAGACACATCTAACACGAAAAATGTGGCAAAGTGTGCTGAATATAAGTAATTTTTTCATGTGACGTGTTGCCGAATTAGAACTGTAGCCAAGTTGGTTTCAATGTCAGGTCAGGCACTGTTATCGTGGAAGTGCGACGATTGCACCAACGAGACTGTCTACTGCAAGTGCTAAATCAGACTGTGACGATCCTAAAATTTACGAGATTTTACAAATGATTCAAAAAGACATCTCTGCTTCACAAGTTGCAAATAAATCCGGCTTTGAATCTATAAACAATAACCTAGCTTGTATGCAACAATCTATCGACGACTTAAAACAAAAACTTGGACCTGTTGAATCCGAGATTGCTGCGTTGAGAGTAGAATGTAGGGAATTGCATTCTGAGAACAACGATCTCCAAATCCGCGTTAATAAGCTAGAGGCTCACGTCAATGACTTACAATACTCGAGAAACAGAAATTTAGAGAAAGAGGAGTTCCTGTCACCTCTAATGAAAACATGTATAGTACACTCGAATCTGTGGTCAATGCTCTGAGAATCAATTACAACCACAATTACATTTCATTGCTCATTGCCTCCGCACGCCACGAGAGAAGGATTTTCATCCGACTATCGTCGCCCAGTTTATCAGCTGCTCAACTAGAGCTAAATGGTTAGCTTCAGCTAAAATAAAAAACTCAATACGACGGATCTAGCTCCCTCACTTCGTCCGAATCCAGTCTTTATTGTGGAACACCTTACTCCTCAAAATAAGGAACCTTCTGTTCCATGATAAGAAGTGTGTAAGAAATGGCCATCTTGCCTTCGCCTGGTCAAGAGACGGTAACATTTTCATAAGGAAATCACCGTGGTGTGGAGGAAAAGAGTGCTGAGCGTCAGCGACGTGACAAGACCTGGAGATGGCAACAACGGAGACGGCGACAGGACACGCACTGCGGATGGCACTCAGGACACCGTACCAAGGTCGGCTGCATCATAACAGCACTTCAAAACACAAATTAATTTTTTTCGTGAAGGTACTCTTTTACGTTATATTTTATGAATGTTTGCAAGTTAACAGAAAATTTGCGTTCATTTTTCTATTTTTTTCTAGCCCGTATAACTAGTGGGGGCCTTCAATGCTTTGCTTTTTGAAGGCAGTGGTTGGGAGGAGGCTGTCCGTCTGGCGGAGATGGGCTTACTCGCTGTTGAGCGTTGGTTTGATTAAAGTCGGTTATCTGTAAATTTACCAACAAAAAATGTATGCCAATTTCTATAAGAGCCGACTGTGATCCGGGCAATGTGAAACTGCGCTTGCATTCATGAGGGGTTTAGGTTTAGGTTGCGGTATTTAGGGGTCATTTTTGACAACCGCTTGAAATGGAATGTTCATGTATCATACTTAAATGGCAGACTTCAGAAATTCATTTATATTTTTTCTTCACATAGTAAAGTACTTTCACCTGATTGATAAAAATTGTTTATTATGCTTACATTCAATCGTTGTTGCAATACGGTAATCTGGCATGGAGCTGGTGTTACCGAAGCATTCTCTCTCCATTAGAAATTACTCAGAAGTCAATAATTAAAGCTGCCTTGCAGAAAAACTCACGTTTCCCCACAGACTTACTCTTTGAAGAATTTAAAGTGTTCAATATTTCTCAGCTTTATCTAAGAACAGTTATTTCATACATATTTAAAAATAAAAAAACTTATTTAACGAAATAACATCCTTACTCAATGATAGCCGCGTTAAATATAGGTTTCCACCCACCTAGATTGTTCAAAACTATTACGTCAACCTCATCACATTACATTGTCAACACTGTTTATTCCAAACTACCTCCGCACATAAAAAAATCCACACCCTTGCAGTTATAATATGTATAAAAAATGTGTTAACCATTGGTTGTTAGAACTGGGACGAGATCATATTAATTCATTTTTTTCTTCACAGTACAGATCAGATTGCCCTGTAGCGTGGCTGCTGATCAATGTATGTACGTGTACGCCTTTTTTGGGCGTAAAGTGTGAGTGAGTATAGAGTGTACGTGCGTATGTAGGGCGTGGATATGTGTGTGTATATGGGAGAGAAAGCGAGTGTGTATGGAGTGTGAGTAGGGTATGTGTAGAGTACGTTTGCATATCCAATTCTCTACAAGATGGATTTTTTCACAATCAAACCATAGATTCCTCTAACTTATAAACATATATTTAATTTTGACACTTAACTATGTTTTTGACTATATAAATATTATTGTTTTTAAATAAATACTTATAAACAGAATATCCTCTTCAAATTATTATATTTTAATTAAAATTGTTAAATTTATTATCTGATATAGAGTTTATTTCCCACCCACAGGCTGTAGCCTATGTGGGGAATTTTCAAGTTATTTTTTCATATGTATTCTTTATTGTATTATTCATTTTTACTTAAATAAACAGATTTTCATTTCAATCAAGGTAAACCACGCATGGACGGGTACTCTGCTAGTTTTACATAAAACTTGTATAAACTAGTTCACATTAGGGCTACTATTTTAATAAATTCAACGATAAATATAATAAATTACCCTGTTATTCATTTTTATAAAAAATGAATAACAGGGTACTTTATTATATTTATCGTTGAATTTATTTACATAAAACTATATAAAAATCACTTTAAATGAAGCCAAAACTAAGATCCTGGTAATTTCCTGGCTTAACTCACATTGTACGGGAAATAAGGTGGACTATTTAATTATTCCTATTTGGGATGAATGGAGAACCAATTGAGATGGTAAAATGGGGATTGAGGTGGGGGCTTGCTTTGTTTTTACAGGCATCTCATCTTGCCATTTAACTTTACCACTACAATTTATCTGTGCAAACACCTTGAACCAGTTGATACCCAAATTCTATTTGGCCTGGGCTATCACATTTGGTTTACCCCACTACTATTATATCAGGGAATGGTATGCACCTACTCTAGTTTGGTCCAGCACTACCAGAGATTAGCATCTGTAGCTATTCCAATTTGACTTTGCCCACAAATAAAAGGAATTTGTGGGTCTTGGGCCAAGTAGCTGATGTCACTAACCCCGGGAAATGGTCAAAGTTGGTTTATATGCTACTGGTATAACACTTAGTAGTTAAGAAACTTCCAAATACCTGATAATAGCTAGGAACTGGCTCAACTGCTCTAGCCAACCTGGAGTAGTTCTACATTTGTGGAGCAGTTTTTGGTTGTAAAGGGCTACAGACACAAGGTGGAGTTGTTGCTGGCACTACCTGGAACATGCTTGTGGTTGAGCTATACGAGACCCTTACAGGGGCTATATTCAGAGGTTTTCTGTAACATATTCAATATTCATTTCTAAGACGCTGATCGTAGAGATATGGGCGAATATGAGGGGTGAATTAGTGTGATAAGTGAAGATGAACAAGTGTAGACATTGTTACTATCTGAGTTTGACTTAGCTCAGAAAGGACTATTTAGTTCCTATAGGGAAACTATGGGACCTAAAGCTTAACGTAGAATCTGAACCACACAGTGTTGGTTTGATTTTCAGCTAACTGACAAGTCTGACGCTCAGTTCTCTCCCCTACACAACATCTGAACCTTGACTACCATCCAACATGGACACCCCAGATTTCTCTAGTAGTGTCCATGTCGATGGCAACCATTGAGCTGATGCCGTGTCGGTATTAAGAGGACAGAGTATGGAACCTATCTCCTACAATCTCCCAAAAACGTTGTCCCCAAGTAGCTGGGTTATGGCTCTGCGCCACCAGTGGATTACAATTTTTGTGAATTTTTTGCTTTTGTGGGTACAAATATGCCAAAAAAATAAGGAGTAAACTCTTTCATTTAACAAAAAAATCTTTCTCAGGAAGGGTAAAAGTAGGAAGGGAGAGATTGTAATTGGTGTAAAATATTACATTGAAACGCAATAATAATGATGCTGTTTATTTATTAATGTTAGGATACAAAATGCACAGCAAACAATTGGCATGGGCATAGGTTGAATTGTTTTTTTTTTTTAAATAATTTATACTATGTTCATTTTCCAACAATCTAATTTACAAAATAATTCATTTGTTAAAACAATGGCTACATTAACAGTTTAAATGTACAGGACTCAACAATTGAAATATATTCAGGCTTTTGGGATCTTTGGAGACCCGTCAACAACTTATGGAGCTGTAGGATTTTGTGTCAGCTGTAAATGTTTCTTACACAAAGCAACCTGTCCGAACATGTTACGAGCTCCAGGTATATACAACTTAGTGACTACAGAAATTATTGTCGCATAAATAAATATTTTTCCCAGTTTAGCAATGCCAAGTACTAACCAAGTACGGACCTCTCAGCATTAAGTAACTTTACAAACTCCATTTTTAGTGTTCCAAATTTGCTAACAGAAATGTTTCACCTATTCAGGAGCAGATTTAAAGTAGCAAATCTTCCTCATGACTTAATAGTGATAGCTATTGCCAAACTGGATCTAAAAACATTATTAATTTCATGAATTATATGACACTGATTACTTATATAAACATTTTCTTTAATGATTATTACGGAACAATGTAATAGACCTAATTAAAGAAATCTTTGTAAAATAATATCCTAACAAAATAAAGCCACAAATGAAAATGTAATAAATTAATTGCAATCTATATATAAATAATAGTAAAATAATTCACTAGTAAGTTATTCTTGCTGTGTTAGTAGACAAATCCCAAACAATTTTTAGATATTTATAACATATTTAATATTAAATTAAATTGAAAATCTTTTTACGAGGTATGAAATAAAATGTAAGTTTTGAGGATCACTTCAATATATTGTCTGGTTTTAAGTAATGAATGAAAACAAATATTTCTTTAACACCTAACTGTTCCATTTCTTCTTTGAGTTCTTTTTGGAAATTGTAAATAATTTAAGAAATTCTCAAATATTCCAATAAAATTATTTATTATGTGAGGCCTTTCGCCTACAACGTAGGCATCGTCAGAATTTTGTGTTGGTGTCTGATGATGCCTACATTGTAGGCGAAAGGCCTCACATAATAAATAATTTTATTGGAATATTTGAGAATTTCTTAAATTATTCACCTAACTGTTGTTTAGCAGTTACTTAATTTGGATTGCATAGTTAAAAGACTAACGAACAAGTTTTCTTAAACCTTAACTTGCTCGTTCACATGGGCCTGCACTCAGCAGGTCTCTGTGTGAACTTTACTCAACGAGTGAAGTACTGACCGTTAGCTAGCCGTTGGGGATTCTAATCTTGGACCTTGCCCTCCACAGTCTTAAGTCTTAGCCACTGAGCCATCAAGCTGGCAATGGTGGTTGAATTTCTTCATTTTACACAATCAAGAAAATCACACCTGTATCAGCGTCCACTACTCTTACATAGAACGAAGATCAAGCTGTTTAAAATATATTCACTATTTGACAGTGCTGTCAACAAAGCTGTTACATTGCACAAATTTGCTATTGCTAAGTACAATGAAGCTGTAATTGTCTCATATAGGACTCCTGTTTATAAAGCCAAAACAGAATTAATCAACAGTTAATCGACCAAAGTATTTTTATCTTTTCAAAGAAAATTGTACTCTCTATTACTTAGTATCCTGAAAAATTATGCTACTATAAAACTGTTTTTCAAGTAAGTTTTTTTAATCAAGTTTTAGTAGAAACCCACTCAATAAAAATAAAAAAAAAATAAACACTTAAGCAACTGAAATTACAACAAAATATTGTCACAAAACATTATGTGGGTTAACAGTCTGTAGAGCTTTCTCATGAAGGTTACTTGTTGGTAAAACTTATTTGTTTTTGTCAAGTACCTAATAAAAACTCATTTTCATATGAATACTACCTGAATTGATACAAAGATTTTTTTATAACTTGGGCCTATTGGGTGACTCCCAATTGATTTCATTTCAGTGTAAAAGGTACAGTAGTCCCTCATTAATCCGACACAATTCAGACCAAGTATGTGTTGGATTAGTGAAAAAGCCGGATTACTGGAGTTCAATTGCAAAACATGTTTAAATTATATAATAGAACGTATATTGTTATGTACATTTTATTATGTGCAAAAGAAAAAATAGGTAAAATAAAATGTAACTATATAATTGAGAAAATGTATCATCTCTCAAGCAAAAATGTAACTATTGATAAAAATAGTAAAAATGATTAAGAGTTGTCTTGCGCTGACAGAATATTATCTTAAAAATATATTTTTCAATAATATTTCCTATCATTTTTTTAAATGCAATGTTTTGCATTATTAATAACATGTCTAAACAAAGAAACTCTAATACATTTAACTCACTATAAAAACCTTTTAGGTATTATAAACAATAAAACTAGAAGCATAATCATATTCATAATGTGATATGAATTGTAAACAGAATAGAATATTGCCATCAGGTGTTTTTATCAGGCAGGAAGTGATAAGAAAGGGTCAGGATAAACAAGGGTGGGGCTAGGCTGCAAGGCCCATTTTCCTCTTTACTGACTTTGGAATTCTAATGTTATCTGTTCTTTCAAGTACTGATAGTACTGCTAAGGAAATAGGCCAACTGTGGGCAGATATTTTCTGTCAAGTTATTTTGTTTATCTTTTGGTCAGAAATTGATTTAATGTCAAATTTCAATGTTCTGTTTATCAGCACTTTTCACTCCTGAAACATTCCTGATATGTGAAAGCTATATCCCGATAGAACTGGGGTCTGGTTCTTTTATCAATAACGATAGAACTGGCCTGGCCAACTGGCAGGATTACTGGGGAGGCCGGACTGGCGCAGGGCCGGATTATAGAGGGACTACTGTACAGCAAAAAAGTCTATAGATACAGTTATGGAACTATCCTGTCCAATTATTTTTAATGCGCTTAACACGTTCACTGCTGGAAACGCACTTGTGCATCAAGTTGAGCTTACGCAGTGTGCGGACGACACACTTGTGTCATGAAGTAAAGCAGCTGATCACCGCTAATTAATGATTTATTGTTGAATGTGATTGTTTAGCGTTCTATACAATTGTATTTAGAGGTTATGTTACTTTTGAGGTATATTCGTTTTTAATTTTTACATTTTTATTATTTGCTAGATAGATTTCAGAAATGACTAATAGTTTTAGTATATGTGAAAGGACATAATATTTACTCAGAAATGAACGTGTTAAATGAAAAATTATTAAGAAAAATCTGCTACATTTGAGTTTTTTATTTTCAGTATATTACACTTGGAATGTCTTACATAAAATGCTCTCTTAAGAATGTTGTGGTTCTTTAAAGAGCAAGACAATATTGTGATAAAACATTACTAGTAGAGTTACAAGTGAACAAGCTAATTAATACATTAGTGTGTTTTTTTCCAAACAGTATTTATCAATTTTACCTTTTATAAATCCATTTGGTACCTTCATATGTGGTGAAGAAAGTGAGTTCTAAAGGACCGATAATATATAATATATGTTGTTAAAAAACCATTATATATTTCTATATTAATACAATTAATATTCTTTCACTTTTTGCACATTTTTATATTTTTTTCATTCCATTATTAACTAAATTACTTCTATGTTTTCTTTATGTCATTAAGGTGGCCATTTCCCAAACCACCAAGTCACCGCTGGGACCGTCAACAGGCCAAACATGCTTTTCTATCTAAACTGTATGGTTCTTGGTTTTAATGAGTTATAGCATTGATTATATAAACCTACAATAGATAAACCATCTAATAGGAATATTTGTGGCAGTTATTTTGTTAGTTTGTGTGGCCCGCAACCACAGCTGGTTTAAATTGCATTACATTTACATGGGACTACACTAGCGCTCCACAACAGACCACAAAAACAGCTGATATTTTGAGACTCAAAATTTAACATTGGATGGGAAATCTATTTGTGTATAAAATCAATGGTTATAGTGAACACATTTTGATTGTTAAAGGTCCATTCAGGTTGACTATAAGTTTATATAAAGAATTATTTAATGCAAAGGCATCAAAAATGGCATTTTAAGTGTCACAAATCTAACTGTGAAAAAAGTATGAAAATAATAATTTTTTTTAAAACTAACTTATGGATCACTATAATGGGGTTTTCACCTTTTAAATGACACTTTAGTGTTATGAAACCATTATTATTACAAACTGAATTGTTGATAAAGAAACACATTTATTTGCATTTAAAAAACAACAACCCTCTTTCACAGAGGGAAACGGCCCCTTTAAAACCTATATGCCAATTACATCATCTTATCAAATTAAACAGGGCTAATTTAACAGCATACTACTTGACTTCAGCAAAGCATTCGACTGCCTGGAGCATGGTAGCATAATTAAAAAACTAAAATCACTAGGGGTTGTTAACAAGGAACTTAACTGGTTCAAAAGCTATCTGAGCAATCGGAAGCAACTGGTAGAACTCTTTCACTCAGTGAAGAACACAATATACAAAACAAAATCAGACCTGCTACCAGTAAACAGAGGAGTGCCCCAAGGCTCAGTACTTGGACCTGTTTTATACATCCTACTAACAAATGACTTACCAAGCTACCTCCAGAACCACTGTGAGTTGGTGATGTTTGCAGATGATACAGCCCTGATCTTAGCAGACAAGAACAATTAGATATTAACTCCTTTGTTGCCTTTAACATGGCAAAACAGTACTGCCAACTAAATGACCTTGTGCTAAACGAATCAAAAACCCAGCAACTAATCATAACTGCAACTCAAAACGAATATCAAGACCTTCCAGAAATTCAAACAATAAAAACAGCTAAATACACAGGACTAACTAGATCAAAATTTATGTTGGGAAGAACATTTAAATCAGCTTTGCAAAAAATTAAATAACAGCCAATATCTGGTGACGCGAATAAACCAAGTCACAAATATCCAAATAGTTTTGACAGCTTACTACGCAATATTTGAAAGTCATTTAAGATACAGCATAATAGCATGGGGAGGAACAACAGCTACGAATCTCCAAAGAATGCTAATTGTACAAAAGCGAGTAATTTGAGCACTAAAAGGACTAGACCCAATGGCTTCATGCCGGGAAGCTTTCAGGGAACTTGGAATAATGACAGTTGTGGGACTCTACATTCAAGAGACAATCCTCTTTGCTATCAAATCAGGACAAACAAGGACTGGTGACTGGCACCAATAAAACACCAGACATGGATTAAACTTCCTGCTAGATCAACACCGTCTGACCCTGGCAGAAAAGAAACCCTCGTACCGTGGAGCAAAATTCTTTAGCACTGTCCGACCCACTGAAAAATCTCCTAAAGAAATCTCTCCAAAACTGGCTAGTGGAAGACAGTTTACTCTATCCAAGAGTTCCTTCAGAGGCAGACAACTTAACAATACATGCAATAACTATTGACACCATTATAACAATAACACTTCTTTGACATTAACACTGTTCTCTACGAATATGTGTAATAAAGAATTTTGAATTTGAATTTTATGAATTTCAATCAATTGCATTGTGCTTTTATATTTTAAGTTTTATTAATTAGACCAGGCCCTAAAATGGCAGATTATTTTATATCTTTCTAGGAATATAAGTTAGAGAAGTTTTTCCATGGTAAATTTCAATCAAATACTAATATGTTCATTATTTCGTTTGAAAGTTATTTATTAGCATTGGATTGTTCATGATATGTAGATAATAGTTGGAGATTTCAATGCTTTGAGTGTTTAAGAAACAAACACAACGTTTCAACAGGTATAACAAACTCCTGCCATCTTCAGGTGTACTTACTAACTTAGCCTACATCTAAAACAGTTTTTTCCTTTTTTTTCTTAACCCATACTACATCAGAAAAGACTTAATACTACATGCTAGATACTAAAGCATCTTGTTCATAATATTCTGGAGTAATTTTTTTAAGATGATTAATTAAAACTTTTACAGCATTCAAAACTTGAAATAAATGTTTTCTTTGTGGAAAAGTACCAAGGATCATACCCTGAGAATAAATAAGAGGTTACCAATTCTCTAGATGTTGGAAATAGTGGTTTTTATAGAATTTTAGTGTATTTTACTATGCTTAATTTTGGGGAAATCTCTAAAATACTACATAAACATTACTCCAGAATATTATGAACAAGATGCTTTAGTAAAGTAATAAAATATATTATCTAGTTTCTTTAATTTGTTACTGAACAAACCCAGATTAATTTCTTGTTTATTAGCTTTAAGGTATTACAAAATCTGTGACATACTCAAGGAGTACTATGAACCGAGAGCCAGGAATTAATTTCAGTAAAGAACCAAACCGGAAAAAAATGGTACAGACCCACTGCTAGTTTTATAAAATATTCAGTTTAAATGGCACACTGAGATACTGATAAGCAACACAGCAAGAATAACTTGTACAATCACAAATAAAATACTTAAATATAAAAATAGGACTAGATTTAAGACAGATCAAAATGTTGCAATTGTCAAGTTGCCAAAAGGCCAAAACACAAACATGTTAAATAATAAACAATGGTGTATTTGGAAGACTAGTAGCTCTAAAAATTTCATTGAAAGCTACACAATAATACTGGGAATTTATCAGCTCTCCCTTTTATAGCATATATTGACACAGTTAAGTAAGAATGGTAAAACACAAAAATGAGCATTTGTACATTCATTCAATCACTAATTGTTACACTATTCTAAAAATAAATACTTACAGATCTAGAATAAATAAAAGCAAAAATGCTGTGCCAGCGAATATCAGATCCTGAAAACTGCATTTACTCGGATCTAAAAAAACAGCCTCAATATTTAAAAAATAGTTCAAGAATTTACCTGAACAAAATATTTGACAGCTGTCGAAGTTTATACTAATAATTAATCCTTGAAAAATTGTTTCAGCATCTTATGAACATATTGAATGTTTCCTACAGAAATCTATACGAATTAATTACAAAAACCATTTGTAAACTACTAAAGACTTGCTTTATACAAGGCATATCCAGAATGAAAGGACCATTTTGATCTAGAACTGCCACAGCATCTAGGGCTATGAAACCCGGGTGACTAGAGAGCATGTGCTAATTGTCGTAACAGCACTAGAACAATACAGTCAATACTTTCTAAATATGCCTCTTATTTTATTACTGTTATTTTTAAAGAATATTGCAATGCATTAATAAACTACTAAAATAAATATTTCATTCAATTTGATTGTAACATTTATTTGCCAAATTTAAGCATCTTTAAGGTTCCACAAACGTAATAACTAGAAAAGCTCTATAATTATTCTTTCATTAATTATCTATGTCTATGATTGGTTTTGTGAATGCGACTGTTATACTTATCGGTAAAGTAAACGATGAAACTGTCTTGTTAGCTGGTTGATTATTATACCTAAAATAGAACAGTTCTATTATGATCAGAACACTTAGAATCACTGTGCATCAGATCAGATCTACGAGTAGAAACTATCACAGGACTAATGTTTTGACCCGAGTAACTAAGGCAGTCCGACATAAAACCATACACAAGTAGAAACCACTAAGAGTCAATAGCACGACTGGTTGTTAGTTCACACAATTCTTGAAACATAGAGAGCTAAGGACAAACAAAAGATATATGAAATACTCTTTGGTGGGCTCTATGAACAATCAACAAATCATTGTCAACAAACTAGTAAATAAAACAAATACCTAATAACAAACAAGGAGGGGAGATGGGTTGGCAGTGGGAGAAAGTTAACCAGGCGCCGTGGTTCATAGTTCTGAAACAAACAGCAGATACATGTTTGGTTAGAAAGAAACAATACATAAGGGTAGATAAAATATTTTAAACGCAGCCTAAACAAACATTTATTTCTACGAGGTACGTCCAGAAAGTAAGTTCCGTTTCCATTTATATCCGCTGCAGCGCTGCGATCACAGTTCCGCGCATATGCGGCAGACGCTCTGTATCAAGGAGAAGAAACGTGCGCCATTTTGAGATCACTGTCAGTCTCGTACGCTTTGTTGTGCTTGTTTAAAATGTCGGTGTTGATCGAAAATCCCGCCGCTTGTGAAATCAGATCTGTGATTCGTTTTCTGAATGCTAGGAATGTGAAACCGATTGACATTTATCGGCAAATTTGCGAGGTTTACGGACAAAATGCGATGAGTGATTCAATGGTGAGAAGATGGGTCCGACAGTTTAATGAAGGACGTAATGAAGTGCATGATGAAGAACGAAGTGGGCGTCCATCTTTGATTACAGAAGAACTGGTTCACCTCATACAGGGATTTGGCTGGGACGTGTTTGACCATCCTCCGTAAAGCCCTGACCTCGCTCCTAGCGACTTTCATCTGTTCTTACATCTGAAGTCTTTCCTTGGCGGTCAACACTTCAACGATGACGAAGAGCTGAAAGAAAATGTTTCCAAATGGTTGAAGACACAGGCGGCAACCTTCTATGAAGAAGGCATAGAAAAACTTGTGCCACGCTATGACAAATGCCTGCAAAATTTTGGCAGTTATGTAGAAAAGTAGTTTAAGAGTTGTAGATTTTAGTGCAATAAATATTTTTTCTGTATCTGTAGACAAATTATTTTTATTACCAAACGGAACTTACTTTCTGGACTTACCTCGTATTTTAATCTAGAAAATAACATTGAGTTTTTTACTTTGTGTTATTTGTTATAACGATTTACAATTGTATCATTTGTTTTGTCTAAATGATGTGGAATAAATATGATTTGATAATGTCTGATTTTGACAAAGGTAATAAAATCACATAACGTACCCAAAAAAACTATCTTAGTAAGCCAAAAAGGGCTTGTTATGGATTTCCAAGAGTTACATTACAAGCTTCATTATGTTATTTTCCTATAATAAGCAGTCCACTAAAATCACTCGGACACTATGGACATAAATTACTTATAAACAATAAAAATTTTTAATCAATAAGCCACTTGTGGCTTGACACTTTTGATGTTGTAACATCTTCCAAGAAGATTTTAATACTTTGTGATTGTTATCAGGGTGTTATAAATCCAAGCTCTGATTTTCGTTAGTGCAATCAGCTAACACAACCACTGTTGTGTATCTATCTTGTTAAAGATTGTATACCACAATCTTTAACAATACAATCTTTTAAACCACTGTTAAAAGATTGTATCTAACTAATCAATCTTGATTAGTTAGATACAATCTTTTAACGTGTTGAAGAGTGCCTTAAAAGATTCCAATTGATGATAATTGTTATTAATTGTAAAATTCCAAGTAAAAATCACTTCAGTAATTTTATTACTACAATGGTCAATTTTTAAATTTTGTTAAGTAAATTATTAAAATGGTCAAATTTGATTTAGCCAATTACAGTTAAACAATATACAAAAAAATTAACTTTTTAGGTTTATATTTATGACTGAAAAAAGTGTGCAGCACCCAAAAATAATAAACAAAAAGGGTAAATATAATGCTTATGAAGAGAAATAATTTTGTTATACACTAAAATATAGAATTGTAACATGAGTGTCAAGTCAATGAGAATTCAGTAAATAGCCAGATCTATGATAAAAAAAAGAACTAAAGTGTTGGTGAAACATTGTTACATGTCACATTAATGAAGAAAACTGAGGTATATTAGTTGTGACGAGTAGTTTGTACTGACCTGGATCACTGGACCCAGGAAGCAGGCACCCATAGAGGTTCGCTCTCCACTCGGTTGACCGCTATTACCAGCCGCTCAAATGCAGCTGATAAATCTGCATTGATGATTGTCTCGTCAAACAAGTGACCATACATGAACTCGATGCGCTCACTGCTGTGGATGATCTCTGAGAACTCCTCGTCCTGAACCAATATTTATATAATTAAGTGTAGTTCTTATTAACTATTTGTCTCATTTGTTGTACGTAATAGGTGACACAGAGTTGCAACCTTAGTAAAAAAAAAAACTCTTTAAGCACATAAATATTATTTGTTTGTCAGGAAAATACCTTAAATATACGTCTAAGATTTAAAAAGCTACTTTGAGCCCACCATAACACAATATTAGGATGTTTAGTATAATATCTTGAGTTATGGGACACGAGGCCAGGAATTAGAATAACAGGAAAGAACCTGAGAGGTCCATACATAGAAAAACAGACACAACACATACCAGAAATGCACGGTGCCACTGGCACCTTCTTGGGGTGTAGTGAGAGACTAACTGGGTCCCAACATCCTGGATAAGCGGCAGTGGTCGGGTGTGTCCAGATAATAAAACACAGTTTACATGTAAAATGTTTGCTATATAGGTCTCTCTGATGTCTATGTTGATCTGCAGTTCACAATTTGGTTTTAGAACAGGTCTCTCTACAACTAATGCCTTAATCAAGTTGGTTGAACAGATTCTATGCTGCTTTGAGGAAAAGGAACTTGCTGCTGTCACCTTCTGTGACCTCAGCAAGGCCTCTGACTGTGTGTCTCATGAGCTTCTAGTAAATAAACTTCAGCACTATAAAATTGAAGGGCCTGCCTTAAAAATCTTCCAAAGTTACCTGAAGAATCGAAAACAATATGTAGCTAGTAACAACAAAGTTTCAAACAGCTTGGATGTAAATTGTGGAGTCACTCAGAGGTCAGTACTTGGCCCTCTACTTTTTATTGTTATGATCAATGATCTGAGCAAGTGTGTACCGGTGGATGTTGTCCTCTATGCCGATGACACTACAATTATCAATAGGCAACCCAGTAGCAGTCTAGCAATGGCACAAGCAAAATTAAATCAAAATCTTATTCAAAGTTGGTTGACTGCTAATGAATGGGTACTAAATACTAACAAAACCGTTACAACCCTTTTTGGCTTAAAAGAAAAACCGAAACAGTTAATGGAAAATGCAAAATTCTTGGGCTTAACTCTTGACCCAACACTCTGTTGGCATCAGCATATAATTGGTCTCAAAAGTAAACTCAGTAGAAGCATTTATGCTTTAAAACGTCTTTGTGGTGAATTGGATCAGGACGGCATCCGCACGGCTTATTTTGGTATCTTTCAAGCACATATTGCCTATGGTCCTGTTGTATGGGGTGGTGCCTCCCATGCAGAAGAGGTATTTATAATGCAAAAGAAGGCTATCCGTGTTATTGCCGGAGCAGGAAGGCTTGACCACTGTAGAGATATCTTTAAGTTTCTTAAGATTCTCACCCTGCCTTGTCTTTATATAATGCAGTGTTTGTTATATGTTAGAAATAATGAAAATAGAACTGTGCTCAGAAATGAAATTCACTCTTATAATACAAGAAATAGCCATTTTATAAATTTACCTCAACATAGATTAGGCAAAAGTGAAAAAAAACCCTCTGTATATTGCATCTAGGTTAATGAATAAGCTTCCAATCAAAATGAAAACACTAAGTGGTTGTTCTTTTAAATCAAAACTTCACAATTTCTTGTTAAAAAATGCATTTTATTCTGTAAATGAGTTTTTATTGAGTCAATGGACTGAAGATGACTTCTTTTAACAATAGATACTTATTAAATACATTTTAATATGAATTGTACTGACTTGCCTATGTATTTGCTTGAAGTATTTTGTGGCCAATAAACTATTCTATTCTATGATATTGTGAGGGTCACAGGATATTGTTACCCACTTGTGTGCTAATTCTACACCTCTCTACACATCATTTACACGCAGCAAGAGAAATAATGTTAGATGAAAAAATACTTAACAGCTGATATATTAGCTTTTTGATTTTGAATCATTCGTTCTAAATGTAGATACAAATAATGAATTAAAGATATAGAATTGTTGAGTGGGGTTTATCTACTGATTTTAAAAGATTTTTTTTATTACTACATACAATAAAAAAACTTGGCCCAAGAGTCAGTTGTAAAGGAATTTTTTTATGAAGAATATAAATACTCACCTGGTTATACATTTGTTCATGTATTAAAATATGTACATAACAATTTAGGAAGCTTACAAAAACTTCATTATGACCATTCATACAATACAAGCCAAAATACTTATATAAATATCCATTACGTAATTTGACTTTATTTGAAAAGAGTCCCACCTGCATGGGTATTAAATTACACAACAAAATTCCCCTCCATATAAGAATCCACCTTACTCTAAATTTGTAATAGTAAAAAATTAAATGTTGGCCAATAAAAGCACACTGGGACATAAGTTAAGTCTTTGAGCCCCTGGTGGCGATGTCATTGGCAGTGAAATTTTATACGAGAAACCCCAAGTGCTGAGCCCATCGCTGTGCGAGTGGTACGTGAGAAGCCCCAAGGCAGCACTTATTTTATTTTGTACAAAAAGCAATTATTATTATGTATTTAGATTCTTATACCAAATCAGAGTAAAAAAGTTAATTTATTCAATAAAAAAACATATTATAATATCGATAATTTCTATAATAGTGTATATGAATGCAGCTTCTTTGCCAGTTGTTCTCAATGTCTGAAGTTTACTCATTTTTACATTGAGAAGTTGTGAGATTTGTTGTTGTTTACATTAAGTATTCAAATTTTTTTCATAGATTTCTTCTGTCAATTATTTCTTTGATTTACTTACTGTGTTAATTTAAAAGTTAAAAGTGGTAGATGTTTATTATTCTCTGGTTTACCAAGTGCTGTTTTTAGTGTACATAGTTAGGCTACAATATTTATTCTTAATTCTTAGGGGTGTGCGAGTATTCAAAACTTTGAGTATTTGATCGAGTATTTTACTACTCGAACTCGACTTGAAGCTCCTAAAACTACTCGAAGTTCGATCGAGTAGTTGTATTTCACGAAATATCATATTTAAATCTTAATTTAGTTTTAAGAGTAAACAGTTTTATAAGTTATCAATAAAAAATGTTTGTGTTTTTTTTTACCCTTAATCATAAGTTATCAGTTTGGTACGCGTAATTATGAACTAAACAATACGCCTAGCCTCAGAACAGGTAGTACACGACGACAGTCAAATGAACTAGTCGATGTAGTGAACGAGTTCGTTCACTATGATTTGAACTAGTTCAGTTCAAAGTGATCAACAGAGCTGAGAAGGTAGCGATCACACATGTTGGTTGTCGAGTCTACTAGTCTTGTAACCTAACCTAAAATAGCGTGAATAAAACAGAAGTGCTGGTTAGTGTCTTTATGACCCAAGAAAAGGGAGAAGAGATTCAGTTCAAGATGCTCAAAAAGACCTGTTACCAATACAAATCTAATAGTCTGTGCACTGTGGAAATTAAGCATATTTTCGATCATATCAATAATACCGTTCAATCAAAAGTGTCCCGAGAACGGGTCACTTTACATCCCAAGAATCGAACTTCCATCTTTTCTAGGTGAAAGTTCATCTTGGTTGTAGTATACGTACGTGCAAGGTTGTAGTATACGTTCAGCTCCTTTTCGGAACTGAAATTATCGTATATTTCTTGCGAGTCGATTGAGGTTTATTTTGTTTTTTAATCTGAGCAGGGAATCGTTCAATGATTTGACGTAAGAAAATACTGTATCGTATCATATAAAATATGCTTATGGCGTTCTAGCAGCGTGTGACACAACATTATTGGTTTATTTTCCGTCAAATAAAAAATATTTATATCCGTGCCGAACGTCTATTAATTATTATTCTGTAAACACCTTAGATCGCCAAAACTGTGTGTAATACTTGCACATACGATATGTTTTCCTGTCAAATTGTTGAATGGTTTTCTGACTAGGTTAGACAATAACACAGTTGGAGTGTAAAAGGTGGTAAAGTATGATAATTTTGATTTGTAAATTCACTGAACGGTCCCATGTTCACATTGACGTCGATGTAAACTTTAAAACAATCACGAATCAACCCAAGTGAGGGAAAAACATTTTGGAAGACATTTTCTAAACAAAATACAACAAATTTAGAGATTCGGAAAATAATTTTCATTGAGCCTTATCAAACATCTCGTTTTTTACATCGATCTATATAAGAGAACTGGATCACCGACTCCCTCCGCAAAGCTTGCCACAAAAACGGCACGGCACTACTCCACCCACTGGCGGGACGCAGTACTCGCCGCCTCATATAAACGCATGCTATTGTTGTGATGTTTTAGGCTGTGATGGTGTGTTTCTGTGCCGCCTGCGATTGTAACAATCGTTCTGAGAAAAACTGTGGAATTTCCTTTCATGCGTAAGTAAGATTCTTTTTATCTATCTAAATAAATGGTAAAATAGCAAATTAGACTGTAATTACACATGTTGTTACTGTTTCCTAGCAAACTAAATATTCCATCCATCAAATTTAATATGAATTGCCAAACTTTATTATTTGAAAATAAAATGTTATTTATCTTTTGCTAATATTATAACTGCTGCAGTAAAATAATCAATACCTCACATATTATAATCTGATTTCACCTATAAAATATAGCCTACATTGTTTGTATGTAATATAATTATCGTATTATTTTAAAATGATCAATTTCACCTGTTGCAAGTACGGACAAAGAGCTATTTCATAATATTTGGTTTACACATTTAATATATTACTACCTAGCTGAATAGGAATAATGACTATGACAGTGAAAATGAAAATACCTTTCTTTAGGCATGAAGTTAGGGCTATTAAGTCCCTCTCTAACACTTAACCACAATGTTAAAATGACCAATATGAAATATATGTACTCTAAGCCTACGAATATGCCTATATAGGGTTTATAAATAAATAAACACAGAACGTGTGTTCCAGATTTTCAAAAGATGCAAACCTGCGTAAGCAATGGGCGATTGCTACCAAACGGAAAGGTTTTGTTCCAACTGAACATTCAAGACTGTGTAGCAAGCACTTTAGTCAAGAATCTTTTTTTAAACGGAAGCATTAGACCTATACTGAAAACAAATTCAGTACCTACAATTTTCAATTTTCCTATGCTCGAATCCAATCCGCCGCTAAAAATAAGAAGGATAATTGAAAGAGTGACGGTAAGTTTGAGTGGTAAAATCATACAGTTTTCTCTGAAATGTTGTAATTTCAACCTATCTGCAATATTATATATAGTTATAAGTAGTGTAAAAAATACTGAAAAATGCCGAAAAAAGCTATGAACTGTTGTTGTCCATTTTAAAAGATCCGAATACTTAATATTTTAGGGTATTATTTTAGGTTTCTTATACGTTATTCGTCTATTCTGTTTATGTTTTTCAGATAGATGAACCTAAAGCGGGAATAGTGCGAACTCCTAAAAAAATAGCTGTAAGGAAAGAACATTTTCCTACGAACTCTCGACCAACAACCTCAAAAGTGGTCATGCAAGACTACAAATTTAATCAAGATGGAGATAATACTGTGATCTATTCAAATGTTTCTCCTCAAACAACTTCTGTAAGTAAACACATTTACTACATTCACGCAGTATGTATAGGAAGAAACTCACAACAGCGACAATTGAGTCTCCGTGACTGACATTAACAATTAAGGTCATCCATAAATCAATTAAGAACACATAGCAATTGTGCTATAAATTAAACTGTTGACTGTAATTTAATCAATACATATTCTTTATTTAGTTATTGGGAAAGATTGGATTGCTTGTGTCTCTTAGAACACTTTAATAGTCAACTATTGAGGTGTGTTATTACGCATTTGTTGGTAATTGTGTTAAAATGAAGTCCCTCAATTTATAAAATGTAACTATAAAATATAAATTTCCTAATAATGTTCCACAGTAACGTTTGTTTCTTTGTTCTCTAGGTCACTGAGTCTCCCACTAAGGCAAGGCTGAGACATCAAGTTAAAGTATTAAAACAAAGAATAAAACGTCGTGACAATAAAATTAAATCTTTGAAAGACATCATCAGTATACTTAAGAAAGAACTTAAGTCTCCTGAGAGGCTTATTGATTTATTAGAGGAAAATTTCTCGGAATTTCCACTACATTTAGTAATAAATAATCTAAGTAATAAAAATAAGAGCAAGTTCAATAATATTTATTCAGATCAAATGAGGGCATTTGCTTTAACTATTTACTTTTATTCCCTGAAAACTTACAGGTTTATTAGAAATAAAACCTTATGCCTGCCTAGTCCTTCAACTCTAAGACAGTGGATTTCACATTTTAAATATCGCACTGATCTTTTGCATGAGGTATTCCAGTATTTAAAGAAATATGTAAATAGTAATGAGCATTTGAAACACGTGAGCTTAGTATTTGACTCAATGTGCATTAGGAAACAGTTGATATTTGACCATAATACTGGTAAAACATTGAGGTATGTAGATATGGGAGGAGTGAAAGTTGACAACCATGAAACACTCGCAACTGAAATATTTTAAATAGTTTCTCTAAAAGGCCATTTTAAGTGTGTTGTAAGCTATTTTTTTATTAACAAGCTTAATTTAGTTGTTATCTCACAACTGATAAAAATGGCTATTTCTCAGCTTTTTGAAATCGGAGTACTTGTTCACAATGTTACCTTTGATGGAGCAAGTAGTAATATTAGTGCTTTGAAAATATTAGGTTGTGATTTCCCAACAAAACCGCACTTTGTAGTTAAAGATGTTCCATGCAAAATATGTGCTGTTTTAGACCCTTGCCATATGCTTAAACTGTGCCGCAATGTATTAGCTGATTGCAGATTAATTGGTTCTGAACACAGTATTATAGATTTTAAGTATATAGAAAAATTAAATGAATTACAAAAGAAGGAAGGGGTACAATTTAGTAATAAGTTATCAGATAAACATGTTTTTATAAAAATAAAAAAATGGATGTTAGAGTAGCCGCTCAAACATTATCTTCAAGTGTTGCTGATGCTTTAGCTTTTCTGTTACACACAAAACACCCAGACTTTGTTGGTTGTAACGCTACTGTCCAGTTCATTAGAGTAATTGACCAGTTACTTGACTATTTCAACAGTAGGGATCAGCATGGAAAACATTTCAAAATACCAATTAAGTTGTGCAATAAAGTATACATTGATTCTATGTTAAGCTCAGCATATGATTATTTATCTAAATTAAAAATTGATAATGTACCAATTTCGAAACAACCCCGGAAAACCTTTGCACTAGGTTTGCTATCTGACATAAATTCTGTTTGCTTGCTAAGAAATATATTACTTATATCTCTGGGAGATATAAGTAATAGATAATAAGAGATATATTACTCGGGACCCTTTTGATAGATTTTGGATTTAAATATATAATTACATATAAGCTTTCACAATATCATTAATAGAACTGCTATTTTCTTGCATAAGATCCAGCAATGGTCACAATAACAATCCTAACGTACAACAGTTCAGGTGGGCCTTACGTAAACTGATGTTTCGAAACAGCGTAACTTCATCAGAGGGAAGTAACTGCCTTAAGTTTTACACAATTTGTCAGGATTCAGTCATCAATTTTTCACAAATTCAAAATCAAGTTGGGGTAGACTTTGATAAAGATTTTGATGGAGTAGACTCTTTGGACATATTAAAAAATACTGATAGTATATCTTCATTTTTTAAAGATAACATAATTTATTACATTTGTGGATATATTGTTAGTAAATTAGATTCAAAATTAAAGCGTGAAGAATGTTCTAAGCTTGTAAGAGGAGCTACGACACAGGCATGCACTGAATTCACTAATTTTATTAGTAGAGGTAAATTGATTAAGGCTTCCTATGATGTTTTCAAAATAGTTCAGTTTTTGCATAACAAGTTAGTTAACTGTTGGTCAGAACTACATACTTTGAACACAAACTATTTAGTAACACTAACTGTTAGAGAGTTGTACAGCAACACATTTATAGGCCATGTTAGCAACAGTGATATTGGTGAAGATAGTCATGTGGTTAAGTTAATAAAATATATAGCTTTCATGACATGTAAAATATTTTGTCACCACATTGTTAAAGAAAAAAACCAATGCATTAATTGCCAACAAACAAGGGCTACGGCAAAACCTTAATAAAATTATCTTGTTTAGTAACTTGTAATATGACTGCTGTAGGATAAGTTATTTGTAATAATAAGTTAAAATTAATAATGTTCATTGTATATAAAACTTTAACATACTATCATCTCTGTGAAAATTGTACTATAAATAAAATGTTTGCTGTTAAATAAAGCGTTCTTTATTTGCACCATTTCATTTTGGAGTAAATAAATATCCAGGTATGTTGTATATACATTAGCATGAGAATAGGATAGTATTTTGCTAACGTAGCATTTTTTATTGTGCCTTGGACTCTAAATAATAACGCTAAGAAAATATGCCTTATGCGATTTTCAATGTAATTCCACCTGAAGAGTCCCACCAGTGTCGTGCGGGTTGCCTAGCCGATCGGACCGTGTGCCCGCCACTCAGCCGGCAATCACGTTGTATTATATAGATCGATGGTTTTTTATTCATAAGTTTATTGTTTAGCTGCCCAAAATCTGGCACTTAGTTGATATTTCAGACTGAATCTCGTCGCCATTATCGGCTAGACCTATTATATTAGCCAACTACGTCTATGGCTTCATTCGATTACACCAGGTTTTCATGAATTTCTCGTTATGACATAATTATTTATCTGTTGTTCAGTGTAGCCTCATGTATCGAAGTAGTTTCAAGTTGCACATATTTCATTACCGATCATAATTTAAAAACTAATTCACCCTAAGCGACTTTAAAATTTATTTTTAATAAACCTGCTTAGTTATTATTATCAATTGATTGAACTACAGTTTTTGTCATCCAGATTTTGAAATTTGATTATATAATTCAGAGCTTATTTCCGGTTAGTTGTAACCTTGTTATTACTGAATTAAATACCCACAGAATACAGATCCACTCTTCTTGGCGTGTACACAATCAATTTTTTGTTGAGAGGAGGCAATTCTCAAAGCAAATGACCGCATTTGGCGATGATGCCTGAATTTTAGCATCAGTTTGGTTGGATGCAACTTTGCCAACAAGCTTCACTACGTTTTCGCGGTACACTTTGAACTGAACCACCAGATAAACATATCGGCCGGCTGTGAAACAGTATAATTGGCTTGCATAGAAAATCTGATCTGTGATATGAGTGAACAGATTAAATCTTTATAATCCACGTTGTTTCAATTAATAATATACTTTCTTAATTTCTTACATAATATTAACTGAAAAAAGGAAAGAGGTTAAACAAAACAATGCCACATAAAATGTAGGAGAGCAGGAAGTAACAAGTTTTATTTATCAAATGTTACAGCTACAAACAACAAATCAAAATTATTGTGTTCAGTTTAGATGTATATATTTAGGAATCTGGCAAAACTTAACACAGGATTAGGATAGTGTCTGGTTTTTACAGTTACCTTGGGTGAACGAGAAATCCTTCTGTAAATACTCGCTTGAAAATACTCAATACTCAAAAAAAATGCCAACTACTCTGACTCGACTCGAACTCAAAAATCACTACTCGCACACCCCTATTAATTTGTAAATTTAAAATCTAGTTATACATATAGTTACATCAACCTTTTTGGAGTGAAATATAGTTTCAAATATTTCAAATGATAGAAAAAAATTTACAGAGTAAACTGAAAAGTAACACTATTATATGATAAGCCAACATTTCTCATAAAAAGCCGATTAACATGAATATGTTCATAATATCATTAAAAAATAATTTTATATATATTTTCATAAAATTTTCAGGATATGTTCTATGAAATATTAAACAAAGAAAAGTATATGGTTTTAACTTTAAAAGTAATTCAGGTCTTGTTTTATATAAATAAAGAAAAATAGAAATAATTTTTGTTAACTAACAAATATTTCTAAAGTCATAAATTTAAAATAAAATATAAATAATCTGTTAGTGTGATTAACACATTGTGTGCGGGTCACACGCCCGCGGGTGATAGCAGTGCTTGTGCGAGCAGCGGATAAGTCGCCGGCGGTGGACGGATCAATACCGGCTTGTACGCTTCAGTGTCGCCTAGCCCTTTGGCTTAGAAGGGTCGGATTTGCGCCGCATTATAGCCTGTTTCTCGCGTCACATTTCCTTGTTCTTCGTTCGTGGATCGCGCCATTTTGAGCCAGTTGGCGGGGGTTAGCGTGCCTGCGTGTGCAGCGGAACTGTTGCAGGCGGTTGACGAAGCAATGCTTGTTTGTGGAATTCAGTGTGGTCCAGCCACTTGCCTTATAACAGTCGGATTTGCGCTGCATTGTTGCCTGTGTCTCGCGTCACGTTTTGGTGTTCGCCGTTCGTGGATCGCGCCATTTTGAGCCAGTTGGCTTGCATCAGAGTTTTACCATTTTTTTATTTTTGTGTATAATAGTGAAACATTAGTATCGTGTTGTGTTATATTGTATTGTGATTTGTGTTATATTGTAAATATATTTGTATAGTGCGTTTTATTCTTTTCTGCAATGTTTCAACCAACTCCTGGGCCATCTTCGGCTCCTGACTTTGTCGTGCCGACAGTGATGGTGAAGTTGATGACCCAATCCAACATCAGATGATGGGAAATGCTTCAGATGACTCTGATTCTTATGAATCTGATAATTCTGATATCGGAAATGATACTCCTGTATGGCGTATTTCAACTTCAGGAATGCGACCTGCCGCGACTAATTGCGGCAGACGTCTCGTGGCGCGCATGGGTTTCGTTGCGATGTGCGGCTCCACCGCCGGTGGACGATCACTTCGGAAGTCCTGATCTACCAGAATTGAGGCCATAAACTGGATTTGGTGTATCAACCCTGTTTCCTGACTATATAAGATATTGTTTTGGTACAAAATATTATTTTAGTATCTGACATGTTTTTAACATATTTTTTCAGCATCGAATGTGTTAATTAACTTTAAAAGATGTTTTTAGATCGGCCATGCCATTTCTTTAATAGATGTAATACATTTTTTGCCAAACTCTTACAAAATTCTCATTTTGGGCCTGCACATTCTAAGCACTCATATGCCATTTTGAGCTGGAATTTCCCAGACACTACCAGTTACAAATGCCTGGGCTTTCTCAGAGTGACATTAGATGTCTGGGGCTAAAAGGGTTAAATGATTCATTAGACCAACAGAATATTGAATGTTAGATTTGAGTAAAACTATTGCAAATAATGTCAATGCACCTGTTTCAATGTTATTTAATGTCACAATTGTATAAAACGTTATATGCTAATAAACGATTTTGGATCCCAATATAACATAAATAGATATTATAAACAGACAATCTACCATTCATGGCTTTATCTACATACTTCTCAAATGAAAGTCAATTATATTTCATTTGGTCAGCTGTAAATGATCTGTATTTGCTTCCAAGTATGTAAACAGAGTGGTGTGGTCTTTAATATCATTCTTCAACTTTTAAAGTAAGAGGCTATAAAATATGTTCAGTTAATAAAAACAATATTTTAATTAGTAATAAAGAAATATACTATGGTTAATTTATTTAGAATGCATGATATCTTATGACATAAATTTATTATGTTTAAGGCTACAGCAACACAACTGCAATCTATATATAGCAGTGAGAAGTAAAACATATTATCCGACCGCTAACAAAAGAAGTGTGCCATGTATGCCTCTCTTACGCATCAGTCACATGCAGCAGAGGAAAGAACGTCAGATGATAAAATAATTAACAGCTGATATATTAACTTCGTTATTATGAATCAATTGTTCTACATGCATCAACTCATAATGATTTTTTACTGTAAGTTCAACTGTAAATTAAATTATTTAAAGAATTATGAAGACTACCATTAATGTTACGTTAATAACAAACAAATTCTTTTTTTTTTAACTATCACAAATCTACACTGCCTGTATACAGCAAAATATTTTTAGCGAGTGCAGCAAGTGAAGTAACAAATTGATAGTAAGAGAAGACACAGCATCAGTTTGTAAGTTGTAGCCGGCACCCCATCACTGACATATTACTGAAAGTGAAGCCATTACAAGATTCCAGCTCAGCTTACTTCATTTTACTGCTTACTGAAGTTGCTGAAGCCTTATAATTATAATGCTAAGTAAACTTACAGTAAAGCCACGTGAATTGTGTTCATCAAACGTTGACCTCGCATGAGCTGCACTTCTCGTCTCCTTGAGGAATTCAAATGAAGGAGGTTTGATATATATGATGTAAGGTTTCAGCTGAGGTGTCCGCAACATTCGCAGGGCCTGATCACAACAGACCACGTCAAGGTAAAATATTTTTGGATAAAATTTTCATAAAGATTTTTAAATTTTCCAAACAAAGCTTCAGTTTTTAAGGAATTCTTGATAGTATTTAATAAGTAACCGTTTTTAAACTAAAACAATATTCCCAAGTGATTTTATACAGTACAAAATTAAGATCAAGTTACCTAAGGTTGATAGCAAATCATTTCCATTGGAATACAAAATATGTCACCAGAAAAATCCAATGTCATCTACTAAGCAAGTAATAACTGAACTGACGGTCCAAAATATGCCGGCAAGTAATAGGAACAAACCCTTGCCAGTGTTGCAGGTTACATATAATGGCTAACATTTACATCAATCAGAGGAAAATTGCTGTGTATGACTAAATAAAATAACTTTAAAAATGGTCGAAAGTAGTTTGGCAATAGTTTTTTTCTTTACTAGAATAATTAAAATGAATAAAATATCTTAATAACAATTAAACATTATAAAATAATTAAATATGCAAGTATTTACAACAGAAATATTTACAAGATTAAAAAATAATCAGGATAATAAATATTTATGCATGATATATTTTTGTATGGACATTTAGCTTACCAGATTTATGAATATATTGTTTTCCTGTGCTAAAATTAAAATTTAATAAAAAATGTGATGATAACAAACAATGTTATTACTAATACAAGTCACAATTTTCATTGTTTTGTCCGTATCAGTAAACTCTGTATAGTTAAAAAGAATTTAAGTTAGGTTCCTGTTTTTTCCATTGGTTCATTTTCAGTGACTTGTAGAAAAGATATATTTTACATATATCCGATGAATTATAAAAGGTTTTTTAAATGAATTGTTGAAGCGTTCTCTATGATATTAATTGTGATAAAATATTGTGTTTTGAAACATAAAACTTACTGATATGTATAGAACAGAATATCCTGAATTGATTGGTATCACTATCAGCGTAATATTCCAAACCTAATCAATTATTTGTCGGCTCAGATATAGCACAGGTTGAAGCACAATGTTCAAGTAACACAACTAATCTAGTCCAGGTACCAGATCTACTGTCTTACCAGTGTGACTGGTGTTTCAGGGGCACTGTTTATATGTGGATGGTCTGAATCAATTAAATTAGTGGGAAAATGCTTATATTGTGTACAATACTTATGAAATAATGTGAGGTTAGGACTACTCTATTCTGTTTAACACTTAACCATTTAATGTTTTGTGTAAATGATTTTTTTTTTAATATATAAAAATATTAGTTTTGTATTTACAATTTTTAGTTTTATTTTGCTGCTAAAATAAAACATCAAAGATGATGTTAGTTATTTCAGTTGGTAAATTAAATTATTATTGAAGTTTTTCACTAAATTACCAGCTTTTCCTATATTTTTCTTTCTTTTTACTTAATTCTAAAAGCATGCTTAGTTAAATGTATTAAGCTATGCACTTCAAATAATTGTGCTTTACTGCATTTTGTGAAGCCACATCTTGTATTCCTTGTATTATTTTCAATTTTAAACCTTCTTAATTTTATATCCAGTTTATTTTCATATTCATGTTAGCTTTTCATATATTAGCTAACATTTGTATGATCAACAACTTTTATGTTTTATCTTTTTTTGTACTAGCAGTGTACCTGTAACAAAAAGTATTATTGATCCATATACTGCTTTTGAAACTGAAACAAAAACCCTGAATTCTGTATTTTTGCATCGAATCAAATTTTCTTTTAATTGCGTTGAATCGAATAAAATTTGCTGCATCACACGCTCCTACTGATTTTTAAGTTTTGACATAATTTTAAAATAAATTTATATTAAATTTATGTTTAAACTTAACAAATAATGTAAATGGATCCAAGGTTAATATGAAGACACAAAATTTCTATCTTTAGCACCAAAACACACTCCAACCTGGTAGTGAGGGTTGAGCAGACAGACGTAGCCTGCACTGATGATGTTTTGTACACTCTCGGAAGAGGTTCCGTACAGATTGCCCTTGTACTCTCCATACTCCAGAAGTTTACCAGCATTGATGTTATCTTCCATTTCCTCTCTACTTACGAAGTAATACTCCTTGCCATTCACTTCTCCAGCCCGTGGTGACCGAGATGTGTCTAAACAAGAGCAACACGAAATCAATCAAAAATGAAAAACAAATTAGTAAAATCGTTTAGGCTAAACCCATTAATTCTTATTAAAGAATGCCGGCTACTCATAGAAATAGAAATTGCTTTATTTCTGAACATCAAGTTTCATCTGATACAATCAGTATAATTTATTGAATTTATTAATTATAAAGCAACATATTATATTAATTTAACAAAAAATATGAAATTAAAACCATAATACAATTATGATCCTAAAGACAAATTGGTATTCTGTCCCTTTCTGAAAAATATTTCAGAGTTTATTTTTTTGATAGACTTAATTTTTTCTATCCAGATATGACGTTTAACCAATATTTATTTAACAAAATTGAGTAAAATTTCAAAAGATTTTTTTTCAATCTTAAATTTTATTTTCTCTTTTGGGTAATTTTTTAGTAGAAATGAAATTTACTGATAGTGCAAGAGTTTTGGAAAGAAGTGTATTAAAAAAGTTCAATCACAGTAAATATATCTTATATAATCTTTCCAAGTCACGACTGAACAATGTGAAACAATTATATTGCCTACTTAATTTATTTTAATATCTCTAAAAAAAAAAAAAAAACTGGAGGTATATTCGTTTTGTATTTTGCCACAATTAAAAACCTGAGATGATAAAGTTGCTATAAATTTTATTAGAAATACAAATAATATTGTTATTGGTATTAAATCCTACAATTTTATGATCATTTTTATTATAGGTGGTAGTTATATACATTTCCCCTGACCATAAGAGCAATTCCTTTTGTAGAATTTTAAGGTTTAAGTCGAACAAGTTTTTTGTGAGTGATAGAGCAATGAATCTTATTTTTACCTTATGAAATAATTTTTATTTTATTTTGTTTGGTTTTTATTTTGTTTTGAAGGCAACTCTTTTAACCCTTTCGATGCCGGGCATTTTTTCCCTTGGTATGCTAGAAATGCCGGGGGTATTTTTAGTGAATATGCATAGTTTACGATATTTTGTTCTAACTTTGTTATTTTTCAATATATTTTCATAATTATTTTTTGGTTTTTCTTGTTTTGAAATGCTCTTTTTACTACTTATATATTTTCTTAAATAAAATATTGGTTTTAATTTGTAAAATCAACTTTTTTTAAAAATTAAAAATTTTTTTTTTTTATTTTTCAATTTTGAAACTTTTCAGACCATACAAAAAAAATACTAGGGCTATAAAAGTGACTTTATTTGAAAGAACATTTAATTACTAACATGCATACCAAATCTCAAAGTCTTACCTTGAAAATCCCAGGATTTATGGTCATTTTTGTTCGACAGTACAAAATCACATATTTGTCACACTTGAGCGATTATTACACAAAACATAAAACATGAATAAATAACACTGATATAAATTGCACTTATGAGTTCTAATGTAAAATTATGAAAGATAATACTATCTATAAAGGATTATAAAAAACTATTTACAAAAAAAAATTTTTTTACACTTTTATCTGCCGGGAAGTTCAACACTTATGGCGCCCAAAACACACTCCGTGGACTCCTTTTTGGCACTTTACACAAATGGTTCTGGATTTCTTTCTTTTTCCTCCAGCTGCCTTGCTTTCTGGAGTGCACACACAACAATTTCTTTCTTTTTTGCCTTCCAACATTACTAGTCCAAAAGCAGGTTGTTGTGGATCTGCGTCACCGCCTGGTCCTGGTCTTGCCACAGGTTGCTGGGGATTTTTTTCAGCAAGCCATTCCTCTTGCAAGCTTCTTATTATTGATTGAGTAAACTCCATTCTTGTCAAGTCCTTGCCATTATTATTTTCCTTATAAATAATATATAAATTCAATATCATACGGCTGAAAACATTCAAGACCACCTTCTTCCAATATTTGACCGTTCTTCTCTCATCGAGGTATACATACAACATTTGATCTGTATGATCTACACCTCCCATAAATCTGTTATAGTGGTCAATTATTTCAGGTTTTGATACTAGGCCTACATTATCCCCACCACGAAGTCTCTTTTGTTTTTCTATACTGCAAGCTTTACCCTTTGTACTCAACAAAATTACAGGATTCTTTTGAGAGGCCTTCTCTCTGTATGCTAGTATAACCTTCTCATCACTCCTCATATACAACTTTTGTCCAACTTGAAATTTACCTTTCATTTCCGGTGGTATTCCTTTCCTATTCCTCCTCATAGTGCCAGTTATAAATGTTTGTTTGCTGTATAAGTATGTGGCTAAGGGCAGCGACATGAAGAAATTGTCAACAAAAAGCGAAAACCCTTTATTGAGGTAAGGGCCTAGTGACAAAAGCTTTGTCACAACATTGTAAGCTAAACCATGTTCATTAGGCTCATTACTTTTTCCTTTGTAAACACTAAACCCTAAGCAGTACTTCGTCACACTATCACAGAGCATCCAAAGTTTAATGCCCCACCTGTGGTGATGCTTATTTGGTAGGTATTGGGTCAGCTTTGTGTGGCTCTTTGTACCAATGAGACTCTCATCGACACAAAGTTCTCTGTGAGGAGTGTAATGCCGTCTGAAAACCAAATTTGCATGATCAACTAGATAGGAAAATTTACCGCAGGGGTCATAGTCGGGATGCCCAGGAGTTGCAAGATTTCTGTTATCCACAATGTGGAAGAATTGCAATAACATTTGAAATCTATTCCTGCTAAACATCTTCCTAAACCAGGGAGTTTCTAATTGATCAGATGTTGACCAGTAACAAGCAATTGTTGGTTTCACTATAAATCCCATGTTTAGAAGTGTTGCTATAAACCCCTTCATTTCGTTCAGTGTAACTGGTTTCCAATCTAAAGCCCTTGACCCAGGAGAAAGGTTAGGATGAGATATAAAATACTGTCTAGCATATCTGTTGGTCATATCAACAAAATGTGTCAATAAATTTACCGTGAAAAACATATAAAAATATTCTATAGGATCAGCAGTAGGCCTAGGGCAATGTTTAGGGCCTGGATTCTCAGAGTAAACAAATGAATGTTGAAAGCCTGGATCATTCCCTTCATCAACATTGTTCCATACCGGTCCAACATCATCATTATCATCATTTACGTTATCATCATCATCATTATTTTGCCCTAAGTTATCGAATAATGGAACTCTAGGCCTACCTCTTGGTCTAGGCCTAGGTGGCGGCGGAGCTGTCGAAGTACTGGGCGCATTGATATCCAATTCCTCATCTGACAATTCTGTTTCCGAAGGAATATAATTCGGATCCTCATCTGTGTCATCTCCAAAGATGTTGTCATTGTCATCTTCAGATAACAAATCATCCTCAGAGGAAGACGATTCAATTTCGTTCACGAAACTATCACTCACGTCATTGTCTATGAGCATAATCCCACTAGCAGTCACATTGTTCATAAGAGTGTTTTCACTCACTGGAGATGTATCTCGACGTCTCTTACTCATTTTACAGTTATTTATAATAAATAAACAACAAAAAGCAAGAAAAAACAACGAAACTTAACCTCGAACGGCACGAACACAACTTGACACAAACAACTCCTTGCAACAGTAACCGGGAGTAAACAATAACAAACCACAAAAGTTAAAATTCTAAGGTAAACAAACGCATATTTCAAAGATGTTTAAAACACTTTTTATGAGTACTATAATCAATTCTCAACAGATTGGTACCGTATATGTTGCATATTAACGAAAATGCCTTATCGAAAAAAACAAATTACGAGCGGTCCGATATATCGGACCGCGGCATTTTTAGCATAACTACCGCGGTCCGATATATCGGACCGCGGCATCGAAAGGGTTAATATAAATAATCTCATAAAAACTGTTTATTTTCTAGACATAAATTTACTTATTAACAGAAAAATGGTTTATTTTATTATTTCTATAATAAATAGAAAAATTACAAGGCCGATCTTTATCTTTAAATCATCACTAATCTGAACAGCAGAATGTTTAAGAGCATTGAGGCATAATAACACAATCTACATGTTTCTCACTGTTATTATCATAATAACACAATCTACATGTTTCTCACTGTTATTGTCATAATGACACAATCTACATGTTTCCCACTGTTATTATCATAATGTTTTGTAGTCACAACTACTAAAATTACAAGGCTGATCTTTATCTTTAAATCATCACTAATCTGAACAGCAGAATGTTTAAGAGCATTGAGGCACAATAACACAATCTACATGTTTCTCACTGTTATTGTCATAATAACACAATCTACATGTTTCTCACTGTTATTGTCATAATAACACAATCTACATGTTTCTCACTGTTATTGTCATAATAACACAATCTACATGTTTCTCACTGTTATTATCATAATGTTTTGTAGTCACAACTACTAAAATTACAAGGCCGGTCTTTATCTTTAAATCATCACTAATCTGAACAGCAGAATGTTTAAGAGCATTGAGGCATAATAACACAATCTACATGTTTCTCACTGTTATTATCATAATAACACAATCTACATGTTTCTCACTGTTATTATCATAATGTTTTGTAGTCACAACTACTAACATTTTTATCACTGTCTAAATACTCTTATAATTCAGAATTAAGCAAACGTTGACGAGCTAATTAATTTGATCAAAACAAAACACAATAAACATAATCAAAACAAAACACAAAGCTACAACACCAGAGGAAAGCAAACACAACACGGTCTGAAAAATAAACAGCTGACTCGTGTAAGTAGAAGGAGTGAGATCACATAAACTTAAAACTATGCATTTAGCTGATAGTGACGAGGCAGTGTGGGAGATATGGTAATGTTGACTTGACTTCTAACTTGATCTAGAAGCAGAAGGTACCGCTGGGACAGAGGAACAACTGTTCTCCTCTCACTGTTTCTCTTGTCTATGGTCATACTGTGTAACAAGAGAACTGAAAGAGCCCCAGTGGAACCTTTTGCTTCTAGATCAAACTTTGGAGTCAAGTCAAAATGACCATCTTTCCCTCACTGCCTCGTCACTATCAGTTAAGGACATATTTGTAAGTGTAAATTAAAAATATTTGTAGGTTCCATGATTAAAGCTGCTTGTACTTTGATCACTTTGTACTCACATGGTATTGGTGTTCGGAATTTGTCAGGGTCTGTGGCGATGAGTCGGCGCCGGAGCTCATTGCGGCCTACACCTGGGGCGCCAATAAGGACAATGGGACGTGCCAGTCCTGGCCGTGGATACAGCTTGGCCACTTCCTCATATGTGGGAACCTCCTCTCGGTCAAAGTCCTCCCTTTCCGCTGCCGAATAGAGAATCTTTTTAGTGCGGCTCTGGCATGCAGGCAACTTGGGTGGGGACAGAGAGCACAAGGTGGGAGGGGGCAGTCCGGGGTAGCATACACTCACACATCCCCCCACACCTACCCCTGCATCACCACTCAACTCCACGTCTGAAACACACACCACACTTCAGCACTGGACACCGCAATAATTGGATTGGAACTGAAAATAAAAACTGGTTAGCCAAGTTGGATGAACAAACACTAACAACTGAAAAACAACAGCTTGAAGTTAGCTATTTAAAGACTGATCTCATTAAATATTTAATTGATGGACAGCTTTTTTCCTATCCACGCAAGGCATACAAATATATGCATACACTACTAATACGATAATAAATTTAAACCCAATACCATCTATCCATTCTGAATGTCTATATTAAAAAGACAAATTGCCTGTTTCAAATGTTATTTTCCACATAATGTACACAGAAATAAAAAAACCAATGTCTGCTGAAAATAGCAAAACAATCTACGAACAAACTACTACAAATCTTGTTCTAATTGCACTCTACATTTTCTGTTGCAGTCACAGACATTTCTGCACAACATCAAACCAAAAGATATTAAATATACAAAGTGTGTGATCATCAACAATCTGAGATAGTATCAAAATCATATGAAGTTTTGGCAGCCAAGAACTAACATGCTGAAGTTGTGAAGTGCTTAATAATCACACAGACATGGACAAACGTCATTGACAACTTATGCCTAAAATTAAATTCGCCATTTTACGCCTTGCGAAGAGCACATGCAACAAGTACTCTTGAATCCACCAAAATAGCATACTATGCACTATTTGAAAGTCACCTCAGGGATGGAATAGCAGCTTGGGGAGACACAACAACAACATAATAAATATAATTCTAAATAATAAAAATCCTCAAAATTCATTTTAAAAAAACAACACAGCTAATGGGCCTATAACCTAGTGAAAGTTGAAGAGCTAGTTTCAAAGACCTGCTATTTTTGTCGGTGATCTGCCTATACATTTCAAAACAGTACTGTACCTATTAAGAAACCTTCCTTGAAATAGTAATCTCCATTAACATAACACTAGACATGGTCAAGACTTTCCACTACCTCCTTATAAAACAGCTGTATTTAAGAAAAACCAACCTATGAAGAAACTCTATGATGCTCTGCAAGGTGAAATTAAGAAAAATCTAGACAGTCATAAGAAAATGAAGACGGTATTGAAGAACTGGCTTCTGCAGTGAACTATCTACACTGTAGAAGAATTTTACCTGTGGAGACAATGTAATCACTATTGTGAGCTACTTTCTATAGCTCGTAATTTTGTAATTTTCATAAATTGACGCTACTTTTAATCTTTAGGTGGTGCAATCGATTTTCATTGAGTTAATTATTTTCCAATTTTATAATCAAAATTAGTTAATATACCTTCTCTTGAGACGGGAAAAATATATAAAAAAGTTTTTTAACCACTACATTAGAACTTGTGGCCTTATGAAGAGGTGAATTTAACTGATTTAAAATCAGCACTAAGACAAAACCGTTCGAAGTACAGATTTAATTTTTTATAACTACGTTTTTTACATTCAACTGAAGGGATTATGATGTTTTTCATTTTTTTAAATGTAAAATTACAAATATTTGTACATTTTTAAAAAATGAAAATTTTTTAATCCCTAAAGATGTATATAAAAAATGAAGTTATAAAAAATTAAATCTGTACTTTTAACGGTTTTGTCTTAGTCCTGATTTAAAATCAGCTGAATTCACCTCTTCAAAAGGCCCTAAGTTCTAATGTAGTGGTTAAAAAAATTGTTTATATATTTTTCATGTCTCAAAGGAAGGTACATTAACTAATTTTCATTACAAAATTGAGAAATAATTAACTCACCAAAAACCGATTGCAGCACCTTTAAGATTATCAATAAAGAAAAACTGATTCTGATACTCACAAGTAATAAAGTACATTTACAAAAGTTATGACTTTTGGACTGACAGATTTTATAACCAATCTAATGAAAGTTGATGAATTATATTTATTGACTAAGAAGTTATCTAAGCCGTTTGCCGCAAACCATGAACTTATTGAATATTTTTTTCAAAAAGTAATAAAGTGAAATTGACATAAACTTGGTGTTCGGAATCTAACCGTATCATGGAATTATGTACACTTTTTACAATTAATGCTGGCATTTTGGCCACATTGCAGTAGGCCATCTTCAGGACGAGACATTGCATTTTTTATTTGCACAAAAACATCCTATGTACAATATGGGACAGGTGCGTGGTCAAAATCTTAAGGTAGTGAACAGTTTTAACTAATGAAAAACTTGTCAGTTAACATAGTATTAATTAATAAAAACTAAATAATAAAGAACATGATTTAAAACATAACATATTACAATACCATAGCTATATTAAGGGATTTTCAAACATTTCTTTCAGTGATTAAAAGGGCTTTTAGTTCTTTTTTAAATTGGTTAAGCTCCATTTCTTTGTAAGTTGGTTGCCAATTATAAATTTGTATCCCAAAATACAGAGCACCTTTTCGAAAAAAAAAACGTTATCTATGGGTTGGAAATCTGCAAAGTATCTCATTTCTTGAACAATAGTTGTGAGAAAACTTTAATTTATTTGGTAAACTGCTTTTCATTCTGTGTATATAAATTAATGTTTCAAAAGCATATAGATTTGCTGAAGTAAATATATTTAAAGCTTCGAAAAGTGGTTTGCAGAAGCTTGTAGTACGAGTGCCTGTCATAATACGAATTATTCTTTTTTTTTTAATCAAAAGACAGATTCCACTCCAGAGGCTTGTCCCCAAAGTAAGATGCCATATCTTAAAATGGACTCCACATATGCGTATTAGACCATCTTACAGGTTTTAATTGATACACTCTCTCTCAAATGTAAAAAAACAAAAGCTATTGATCTAAACTTGTTCTGAATATAGTTTAGGTTCTCTTTACATTTCAAATGTTCATTAAACATTACATCCAAACATTTATGATTCAGTTAAATTAGGAAAAACAAAATTTGGATTATTTGGCCTAATTGAAAATGTAATTACTTGACTTTTATTTATAAAAAAAGTTAAAAATTAAAGATGGTCTTATTTTACCAGGCGAAGTTAGGGCTAAGAAGCCCTCTCTAACACTTAACCTGGGGACCAACGGCTTAAGGGTGACTTCCGAACCACCACCAGTGACCGGGCAGGCGGGCTGCATGCAGGAACGGGATCGCTCAGACGACGGTCACCCATCCAAGGGACAGCCTCGCTTTCTATGTCTATGTCTATGCCTAGCTCGTTCTATTTCTATGCCTCGCTCGATTGTCTATGTCTCGATGCCTTATTCTTATTCTTATTCTTATGTTGCTTGACTCCGTTATCTTGCGATAACGTCGGAACCCTCCGTTCAAGGCCACTGGCATTTACGTTGAGCTTCAAACCATTTAAAGTAAACCAAGCACCCAGTTGTTTCATTACTTCAGTAAGGCTTCATTACTTCAATATTTCATTTAAATAATTCTGAAATATTGCAACTTTTAATGATTGCTGTAGTGTCATCAACAAATAATATCAATTCTTCACCAATAGCAAGAGAGAGAGAGAGAGAGATAATTAATGTAAATTATAAACAAGAGGGACCTAATATAGAACCTTGGGGTACGCCCACAAACAATCTTGTCCATAATCAGTTATTTCTGTTTTACATGTGTAAACAATAAAATATTTTTGTATGTAACTGACTGTTGCTATAAAACTGGGCCTGAAGTGTTCATGCAAAAAAGTCATTAGGACATTTAGGTTCAACAAAATATCTTTTAAGGTTAAAGAAATTAATTTTAGGTTGAATTAATTGCATCTTTTCTATTTTTATTACTCACAATTATGGAAATACAGAAGTGTTTTCAATGTCAATATTATGAAATCCAATTACAAATGCATCGCCTACACATGAGACTACATTATTTGAAGATTTATAAAGCTCCAAGTGTGAATCAATAAGAATCAAATTAGTTTTACTACCCATTGACATCATCCTACTAATGGAAATTATCAAACCTAAATTATCTTCTATACCTCAAATAGGAATCAGTCATCTCAATTCCCCCACAGCTGAGTGGGACACTAGGATATAACATTGTGGTAACTAGCTGTGCATCATCTACATATACCAGACACTGAAGCGAGAGGGTGTCTCATGCAAACGTGGAGTGAATAGTGATGCTTTCAAATAATCGCTGCGTAACAAAGTAATTTTTTACTTAAGTAAACAGAAAATTATGCCTCTTTACAACAAATAATCAATTGTTACACTGTGACAAACATAACTTAGTTGAAAGAAAGCAAACATTTCATTTCAATAAATTTGTATTTTTTTGCATTAGTAATATTTTACAACAATTAGACACAGCTTTAAAAGGCACAGGGGAAGGGGGAGGAAGTAGGTAGATAAAAAGGGTAACTCAGGTTACACCAATCTGCTTTCTCACTCAAAACCAGATCCTTCGTTGCTATAACTGCTGACTTTAAAACAGTTCTTTATCTGATTTACTATCTATATATAGCATATGGTTTTTGTAAGGTATCATTTTTTTCTTTTATAACTTAAATTTATATAAAAGCTGTGTTTTATACTTGGAAAAACTCTAAAAGTCACACTCCAGTTTGGAACCGATTCAGCAATGTCCACTCCCTACGAGGGAGGTTCATCTCACCTTCAGGTTAATAAGAAACTATAGTTCTGATTTGCTATAAAACCGTCAATGGATTCTGTTTTGTGTTTGCTGTTTCCTGTAGGTGACAGATTGAATCATGGCAACATTGTTGTATCGGAAAATATCTACGATGTATTTTAACAAGTTTTCAGCAATATTAAAAATGCCATTCAATTTGTAGACCAGTACCATACATTTAAAAAGATTTTTTTTAAATATCAGACTATAATACAGATGAATAAGATTAGATAGAGCTTTTTATGTTTAAGGGGTACTTTTGATTTGTTACCTTTGTCCTTAAATTAAGACACTTTAGAGCATATTTGTAAATATTAATACATTTTCCAAGCTTCTTTTATTATCATTTCAGACTCTTATTTTTAAGTTTTTCTTTTTATTTCAGTTATATCTGACCACTATTATATTTTTATTAGAAAAGAAGCTCAAATGATGAATAATGTTTTTATTGCTGACAACCGATTTCCCCCAAATGATCTTTTGTTGACGTAACTAAGAAATTTCTTTGCTATCAACATATAACATTTCAAAATCAATGTGCATACTATAAATATAATCAAGAGTGAGATAGCACATTCTACACAACACCACCAATAAAGAAGTTTACTCACTAGTGCCTGAGTGGGCCTCGGTGAGAGAAAAAAGAAGAAGATCAAGCAGATCAGGGGGAAGCCCTTCCCCTGAAAAAACTAGAGTTAATAAAAACTGGTCTAAAAAACATGCGACTGTGCACTGGCAAAGCTTTTAAGAAACAGAGAGAGCCATCAAGTCCCATTTTCACTCGACCTAATGCAACTCTCAATTTATATTTTCAAACCTTCGATTAGAGGAGAAAAACTGATTAACTTTTAAAATTGTTTTCTAAAAAACTGTACCGCTATTAAGAAATTAAAAAATTTAATGTTTTCACTAACAAAGAGAGATTTAAATTTGATGTTTTTTCCATAAATTACACATTTACATACATTTATAAATATTCTGTGTCCCGAGACCAGTACAGCTATGCCTATGCACAAGAGAAGGCATGCAAGAACACTCAATACACTGTACTAACTTGGGGGCAGATTGCGCATCATGCTCTTGGCGCACTTAAACAAGCGTATCAGACACAACTCATGGGACCACTGGCCAATTATAAAAAAAAGCAGAATACTGAAGAGAGTGCTCATTATACTATCGACACCTAAAATCAAATGAAAAGTTCAAAATGTGCAGTGAAAAAGTGTGCTAACAATGTCATATAGAGCAATTCGTATAAAGGCACTAGAAAGACATGCATTTGAGAACTTATTTGGTGTGATGACCATTACTTAAGAGTTAATTTTCTCATTTAAGACCTGTTTAACATATCAACATTAATAGAATGTTTCTGGAGTTCTCATCCTTGACTTAGTTTTAAATGTTTAAATTTAAACTGTTCATTTTAATAAAAACGTTTGACGGTAACTTTACAATATAATATTCTCCTTTTGACAGACTCCGAAATTTTTCTAAGATGATAGGAAACAGTTCAACAAAGGCTATTATCTCATATCACAATTTTAAAACTAACCCTTCAATGTTGTATGCCGTACTGTACATAAGCGAAAATAAATTGCTACTGCCTTATGATGTACTTTACACGCAAAGAGAGGGCCAGATAAGTGCTTCAATCTATCTTGTGAGTTATTTTGAAACTATTTGGACCAGTTTCAATAAAGACCAAACGCAGACAAAATTTAAATTATTCTAGTGAATATATTTTAGTACTGACTGTTCCACTGAAGTATATTTTATCAAAATAGATCAATTGCAGACATCATTAGCTGTCTGTCAGTATTTTGAGAAGTAGTGTATGATACTGTTTGTTTTGAAAGTACAAAACGTATGTTTTTATAATCATTTTCTTTTGAATGTGGATATCTAGCGAAATATTTAAAGTATCAATTGGATTGTTTACTAATCAACATTATGATTTAAAATTGTTCTGTCTCAACTCTTTTTGAAATAAGGTATTTAGAATATCCAAATTACTTCTTTTAAAAAAACCTCTCATTTCGTAGACTGTGGTCAGTTCCAAATGCGATGTACTCGAGTTTGAACCCTTGGTATAAATCCAATATTCATTCAATTTCTAAGTTGTTCACCAATTTTTAGCTTATTTATTCTGCGTCTCACCATATAAGTTACACATTTTTATTTTAGTAATAAATATTTGTTATTGTGATTCAAAAACAACAACAAAAATACACTGATTTTTAGTACTTCTGAAACAAGGTTCCACTTCAAAATTTAGTACAAACAAAAACTAATACACTTCGAATATTTAAATTTTAACTACAGTTTTAGAATAGTTTTTTATAGTATACATAGTTCCTGAAATATTTACTTTCATGAAAAATTATTGTAACTATTGTAAACCCATGCTATCTCAGGATTGGCTAATCGCAGAACCTTCCAATATGGCTTGTAAATAGCAAATTTATAGTTCAGGTTGCCATGATAATTTCTGTGATTTTATATTGCTTGATAAATCAACAGGCATCAATGTGTGCTAAAGCGTAAATGATGTCTGTTGCCAACCGAGTCACAGGACAGCTGTTGCCATGAATCAGAAGTTTCTTAATTGTTTAACCATATGAATTATTAAATAAACAAATCAATTAATTTGCTGTAGACAAATTTAAAACCTACCAAAATATCAAGTGGTGAATTAAAATTAATTGTTAACACTTTTATAAAATGTTCACTATTTAATAGGTAGATTTAACGATGTCAGTTATTAACGTACCTTTTACGTTTACCACTCATTTTGTAGACAAAATAAAAACATAAAAGTAGGTAGAGAGCTGACACAAAAACAAACAAAACTAATACGACAGTTTAAGACACTTTTACACTATTTTAGTTCAAATAGCCGAATTGCACTTTAAATCCTATAACTGTATTATTAGACATTTTAAAAAATAGAATTAAAAAACTAACAGTTCTATAACGTATATTATGTACGTCTTGGATATGCCCCCTCTCTTATGAGCCTTAGCAGGACAAGTCTGGTAATTTCTGCTGAAAAGTCCAAATCAGGTTAGTTGCGTTTGGTCTTAACATGTCTTTATGAACTGGAATAGTGCAATATTAAAGTGTTTCTTTTCCAGTGTACTAAACTGTTGTACCTATTATATTTTTTCCCTACTGTGTTTTTTTTATTTTGTCTTCATAATGAGTGGTAAACATAAAAGGTACGTTAAATGACTGGTGTTGTTAAACCTACCTATTAAAATAGAAAAAATTGTATAACAGTGTTTACAATTTTATTCTCCAGCTGATACTATGGTAAGTTTTGAATTTGTTTTAAGTACAACAATTTTATTTATTTATTTGATTAATAATCCATATATTTAAACAAATAAGAAGGCACAAAAACAGTATGTCCTGGGACCCAACCAAAACAGGCATCAATTAATTATGCTTTAGCCTACATTGATGCCTATTGATTTATCAAGCGATATAAAATCACAGGATATTCATTTGTCATTGGGCTATTAATTAATGACACTTTCTAAGGAATAGTCGGCCTTAGTTTGTAACAGTGACTACATTCGCTCATATACTCTCATCACACTCATTCAAAATCCATATTCGCCCATATCTTGACGATCGGCGTCTTATGAATAAATAAAATAAATAAAAAATAAAAATTGTAGTACGTTGAATTATAAATTCATATTTTATTTTACAAGCCACATTGGAAGGTTGTGCAATCTGCCGATCCTGAGGTTGTAAGGGTTTACAATAGTTGCATTACATTAGTTGCAAGAACATTTGTTCATCAAAGTTAACATTTCAGGAACTACACATACTACAAAAAACTATCTTCTTAAATTGTATTTGAAATTTCAATGTTTTTTTTTGCTTATTAGTTTTTTTAGAGCATTTTAAAGAGGAACCTTATTTCAGAACTAAATATCTGTGTTTTTTGTCTTTGAACCACAATAAAAATGTATATTACTAAAATAAAAATTTGTAACTTAAATGGTGATCCACAAAATTAAACAAAAATAAGCTGAAAAGCATTGAGAAACTTTTAGAAATTGAATGAATATTGGATCTATAACGGAGACTCAAACGCGAGTAAATTGTAATTTGAAACTGACAGAAGCTGTTTACCTATACTTTGTAATAGGGTCAAAATATATACTTGGAATGTTTAAGTTGTGCTACATCTAGGCAATCAAATTTTGTTAAGTTCATTACACTGAACTTTAACTTCCATATATCCTGAATGTAAAAATACCCCAATAAAAAGTATTATTATGAAATACTGTTTATACAATTATTAGTTTCTATTTTCATCTCAGTATGCTTATCAGTTTATAAAGCAGATGATTGCAATTTACACAAATGAAAATTATTAAAGTTGAAGTACAAATGAATGGTCTACTTTGTTTACAGATCCATAGTTGTTTGGTAAACAAATGGTTGAGTGCAAGGTAGCTATTTATTGTTTGCTTGGATTTTGATCAAACTATTTATTTTTAATTATAGCCGGCACGCAACACTTAATACACAATTCTGTGGAAAAACAAAGCATCAATGTTTTGAATCAGTGGCCGCACTTGATAGTTTACTGATATTGATAATAAACAAAAGCTGTATTGGTTTTTTGAATACTCGCATGAGAACCATGGCTGTATCTGGTGACAATGGACAAAAACACCCTATAATAAGTGCGTCAGGAGAACAACTGCGTGTCTTAACGTTAAGAATGTTTAAATTATCTAACACTATAATCGGACTTTGTATAACCCTTCCTCTCCCCAGTGTAACGGACTTGTAACGGTAATACCAAACTCCCCTCAATAATTATATAACGCTGTCACCCCCCACCCCATTTTTGTCACCTACTTTCATGCAGATTATGATTTATGATAGTCATTGCTTTGATATTGTTTAGTTTATTTTCTAAAGAGGGAAGGATATTTCTAACCTTTTACAAAATCTTGTGTTTTTAGGAAAAACGATCACATTTTGTAAGTGAATTCAAACAAATTGTTAAGGTTTAATAGTTACGTAACGGTGCGTAGAAACCCCCTACCTCCCCCATAACGGTGTATAACGCTGCCGAAAACCCCCCTCCCCCCTAAAGGTGTTACGTAGTTTAGAAACGGCCCCTAAGGTGTTAAGAAACTAAGCACTCTTAATGCTTCAAAACAAATGACAGCATGATTGAAACATTAAGATTGTTTAATAAAAGTTGTTTATTTAAAATAATTATTTATTATTCCCAAAAATATTTAGTTTTAACTGACTTGTCCTCATAAAATAAAATATAACTTATTTGCCAACCGCAAAATAACACTAATCATGCCCGTTTATTTTGGCAATACAGTAGACTCTTGGTTATCCAAGGTAATTGGGACCGAGATCACCTCGGATACGTAAAAACTCGGATAATATGGAGGTTATGGTAAAAATAATGTAAAAGCCATGAAAAAAGTACAAAACTAATTTATTACAAGAAAAAAAACTCCTAATACAGTAGTGTAAATGTAGTAACAGACCTGTAAAAAAAGTAAGAACATCAGGTTATATCTTTTAATAGTTATATTACCGCAGGTTGACAAGAAGTTAGGAAATAAGTATTCCGTTCTTAAACTCTACAACGGTCGGTAAAAACTACAATAATAGGCTAGACTTTAATAGTAAATATCTAATGTAATGTCCGTAGGCAGCATTGTGGATGGGCAATTTCCTCTAACGTTACATTTGTTTAAAACGAAAGCAGTGTATTCCTTCATTCGTGTTAATGTTAACCGATCTCCCAGCATCATTGTCTCAACTTACATTTCGTATTTAATCTATCTACTGTCCACAGATAGTATTTGCATCTTGGTTTTAAGTTCGAGGTACCGTTCAGTCCGATTACCAAACGTAATTATACTATTTATCCTGTCGTTTAACGCAATCTGCATCATCTACTCTCTTAATAATGCAGGGAACCATTCAATATTTTTAAAAAATTATCACATCAATACCACATACACATTGGAGACGAAAACACTGATTGATTCGTCATTTCAATTTCGTTATAAGATAAGCCACTCATATCAAAACACTTGAATAAAATATTTAACAATAACAGTAACAACAATAAATTACGGCAATATTTCCAATACTGTAATATACAATCACGAAAGTCAACACACTAAAAACAACAACATTTAGTGCGAAGCAGAGTCAACTTGATGGTTATCTCTTCTACTTAGCGTCAAATATTTAAACTTAAAATTATTAAGTTATTATCAAGTTTAATGATTTTAGGTTAGGTTAAAGGGCACTAGGCCAGGAATTAGTATATTAGAGAGATAGGACATCAGCAAACTTACCTTAAAAGACAAGTTCACTAACATCAGAGTAGTAGTCACAAACACAAAATACACAAAATCTCACAAATTTTCAACACCACTGGCATTTTCTTCAGGTGAGTAGAGGGAGAGAGAGAGAGAGACACTGAAATGACTTCCACTATTGCTGGGTAGGTGGCTGTGGTGGGGGGTGTACATCCATAGAGCAACACTCAGGTGTAGATGCAGTATTTCAGTTAGTATATATATAAAAATATATATGAAGTTTGCTGATGGGGAAGGGGTTGAAGGGAAGTGGTCTATCTTATGTTCAGATTAGGTGGGTCATCCATTGGTGTGCTAATTCCATCCTTCGGAGTTGGGAACTATTGGCATGGGAAGGAAGGGATCTGATTACCTTAATGGTGTAACACTGATCAAAATTTTGATTATGGAGAAGAGTATGGGCAGAGACAGATTTTTCAGGATTTTGGACTTTGCAATCATGTCATGTGTATGGGTGGGGGGTATACGGTAGTACTAACCCACCCGCCCACTCATACACGTACGGTAGTACTAACCCACCCGCCCACCTATACACGTACGGTAGTACTAACTCACCCGCCCACCTATACACGTACAGTGGTATTGACCCACCCGCCCAACCATACACATACAGTGGTACTAACCCACCCGTCCACCTATACACGTACGGTAGTACTAACCCACCCGCCGACCCATACACATACAGTGGTATTGACCCACCCGCCCACCCATACACATACAGTGGTATTGATATAAATCGAATGAGTGTAAATGAGCGAATGTAGTCATTGTTACAAACTAAGGACGAATATGTTTCATTCATATTATTCACGTACAGTGTTATTGACCCACCCGCCCACCCATACACGTACAGTGGTATTGACCCACCCACCCACCCATAAACGTACAGTGGTATTGAACCACCCGCCCACCTATACATAACATTGGTATTGTGTGTGTGTGTGTGTGTGTGTGTGTGTGTGTGTGTGTGTGTGTGTTTCCCTCAGAAACAGTAATCAAAGCTTTCAGGTTGATTGTAAATTGGCCCTATCGGATGTTCGATACAAGGCTGTTATTTGCTGTCATTCAACCGATCTTTGTAACTGAAGTTGCTAATTTTATTGGCCACTTTTTTACCAAATATAGTAGCACAGACTGTGTTTCTATACCGTAATTTATAAATATACTTTTATTTTAAAAATATGTTACTGTAGTAGGTATGATTTATAAAAGTTGATGATAACAAAAGTATACATATTTTATTCATGCGTTTACGAAGGGTTTCACTGGTAAGGCCAATATATTGGGCAGGACAGTGCTGGCACTGGAGTTGATAAATTAGATTGGTGGAATCACAGGAGTGGTTTCCAGGTATCTTGTAGGTTAAGGAGGTAGTGGAGCTGGTAAAAGATGTGGCCGAGAGATGTGGCTGAGATGTGGCTGCAAAGGTAGGGCAGGTTTTGCAAGATTTCTTGTTACAAGGATTGGAACCGGGTGGTTGCTGGTCTTTAGGACAGGTCAGGATGTTGGGATCAGGTAACTTAGGATGGACCAGGATTTGGCGGAGGTTTTTGTTTTGTCTGAAAGTTACAGTAGGAGGTTTTTCAAGGAGATCTTTGGTGTGGGGGGAAGCTTTTAAGATGTTGAAGCCATCTTTCAGGATTTGGTTGAATTTTTGTAGGCCATGGTGGTAATTAGTGATAAGGGGTAAGCATTGGGAACTGCTTCTGGTTTGGGGTTGGTTTTGGGACTGGGCTAAACGGATTTGGTTTTTAACAAGGTTGGTAGGGTAACCTCTCTTTTGGAAAGCACTGACAAGTTGGTTGTTGTATTGATTTAGGTTTCTGGGAGAGGAAATGATACGTTTGGCACGGGTGGCTAGACTATAGGGTAGGGAGCGTTTAGTGTTGTTGGGGTGACAGCTGGTATAGTGAAGGTCCAAAGGCCTTACTTTCACTCCTACTTCTCACCTAGACCAGTTCTCCTTAGTCTCTGATGTCATTTCCTTTGGCCGCAACCTGAAGTTGAAGATGTTTTTTGAGAACAACACCTTCAACCCTAATCCTACGAACCTGCCTGAAACCTGCCTAGCGTGCTTCAAACCTCCTTCCAGCTTTGACCCACCACCACTACCTCCTGACCATCCTATTGAACTTTACCTTAACTTCATCCTCCAAAAAGTGTCAGATCCTCAGTTCTTCTCCCAACTACCTAAAGATCAGAACCTTACCATCGCTGAACGCGGAGCCATAAAGTCCCTAAAATCCAATGACAACATTATGATCCTTCCTGCCGATAAAGGTTCCACCACTGTTATTCTTAACAAATCTGATTATATCAATGAAATTAACCTCCAGTTGTCCAATTCCAGCACCTACAAAAAACTTGACTTCGACCCAACCGAAAAACACAACCAAGAACTGAAAAATCTCCTCCTTCATCATGCTAAACACCAAAACCTAACCACCGCCAGCCAAATCCTGCTTATCAATGAACAGCCTACTCCACCCCAGTTTTATATCCTACCCAAAATCCATAAAGGCACCATCCCTCCCCCTGGTAGGCCTATTGTGGCCAGCTATAATTCTGTTACCGAACGCATCTCTGCCTTTGTCGATGACAAACTCCAACCTCTAGTACAACTTCCTTCCCACGTCCAGGACACCAATCATTTCCTTAGTCTCCTCTCCAATCTTCCCCAACCTCTACCCCTTAACACCAAACTGGTTACCATTGATGCCACTTCACTGTACACCAGTATACCCCATGTTCATGGCTTAGCTGCTATTGAGTATTTCCTCAATACACGCCCTCCAAACACCAAGCCTAGCACTTCCTTCCTCGTTCAGCTGACTCAATTCATCCTTGAAAAAAACCACTTCCAAAGTTCTGGCATTAACTACCTCCAGATCAAGGGTACCGCTATGGGTACCCGCATGGCCCCTTCCTATGCCAACCTGTTCATGGGGAAATTGGAGAAGATTTTCCTTCAAAAACAACCCGTCCAACCCCTCTGCTGGCTCCGTTTCATCGATGATATTTTCATGATCTGGACTGACTCCGAAACCAATCTTGAAACCTTCCTTCAAAGCCTACAAAACTTTTCATCCCTGTATTTCACCTGGCAATCCTCTTCTGAACGCATAGTCTTCCTTGATGTTGAAATTGGATTGGAGGACGGTGTCCTTCAAACTGATATTCACATCAAACCTACCAATAAACAACAATACCTTCACTATACCAGCTGTCACCCCAACAACACTAAACGCTCCCTACCCTATAGTCTAGCCACCCGTGCCAAACGTATCATTTCCTCTCCCAGAAACCTAAATCAATACAACAACCAACTTGTCAGTGCTTTCCAAAAGAGAGGTTACCCTACCAACCTTGTTAAAAACCAAATCCGTTTAGCCCAGTCCCAAAACCAACCCCAAACCAGAAGCAGTTCCCAATGCTTACCCCTTATCACTAATTACCACCATGGCCTACAAAAATTCAACCAAATCCTGAAAGATGGCTTCAACATCTTAAAAGCTTCCCCCCACACCAAAGATCTCCTTGAAAAACCTCCTACTGTAACTTTCAGACAAAACAAAAACCTCCGCCAAATCCTGGTCCATCCTAAGTTACCTGATCCCAACATCCTGACCTGTCCTAAAGACCAGCAACCACCCGGTTCCAATCCTTGTAACAAGAAATCTTGCAAAACCTGCCCTACCTTTGCAGCCACATCTCAGCCACATCTCTCGGCCACATCTTTTACCAGCTCCACTACCTCCTTAACCTACAAGATACCTGGAAACCACTCCTGTGATTCCACCAATCTAATTTATCAACTCCAGTGCCAGCACTGTCCTGCCCAATATATTGGCCTTACCAGTGAAACCCTTCGTAAACGCATGAATGGCCATAGACATGATTGCAAAGTCCAAAATCCTGAAAAATCTGTCTCTGCCCATACTCTTCTCCATAATCAAAATTTTGATCAGTGTTACACCACTAAGGTAATCAGATCCCTTCCTTCCCATGCCAATAGTTCCCAACTCCGAAGGATGGAATTAGCACACCAATGGATGACCCACCTAATCTGAACATAAGATAGACCACTTCCCTTCAACCCCTTCCCCATCAGCAAACTTCATATATATTTTTATATATATACTAACTGAAATACTGCATCTACACCTGAGTGTTGCTCTATGGATGTACACCCCCCACCACAGCCACCTACCCAGCAATAGTGGAAGTCATTTCAGTGTCTCTCTCTCTCTCCCTCTACTCACCTGAAGAAAATGCCAGTGGTGTTGAAAATTTGTGAGATTTTGTGTATTTTGTGTTTGTGACTACTACTCTGATGTTAGTGAACTTGTCTTTTAAGGTAAGTTTGCTGATGTCCTATCTCTCTAATATACTATCAAGTTTAATGAACCATTTTTACCTTCTTTTTCAATTTCACAATTAACGATTTAGCCGATGATGTCAGGTGGTAATGTGTCATGAGTGCATGCATTTGTGTGGGAAAATTATTCCTATAGTAGGGCACAATATCATATATACATCTCGTGGCGGACCTGCAGCTTCTTAACCTAGTACCAACAGCCAATAGAGACACTGACTACTTGTCAAACGATTATATTATGTGTCATGCTATAGTTTTCCTTTTATTAATAGCTTAATGTTTATTTTTCATCGTCTGATCAAGGCTCAGATAACCAAGATTCTACTGTATATTCAATATGACAGAAATAAAAATGATGTAACTAATATTATGGCCAATATTACAGAAGGGTGTCATTTTTTTAGTTGCCAAAAAGGTCTTTTACACTATGTTAATTTTAACACAACATGAAAGTAGGCCTATACATTTTGTAACATTCCATTTTAATATTTACTATGAAAGAGAAGCTCTGACTAAAATGATATAATGTTGCTTTCAATTATGGACAGTTCAATAGAGGAAATAATATACCAATATTGTAGTACTGTACTCAGTTTACATAAATAATTAAAATTACCGATAGATTTTTGTTCTGAATGTTTTAGTGATCTCTTTAATGATGTGCTATTAAAATTTCACAATAAATTACCACCTTCCATAGTACTTACAGTTTTAATAATTACAGCCAGTTACAAAAATCACAAGACAACAGATCATTCCGCAATCATAAGCCACTTGTATTGTACATTATATTACATCGATAAAGGTTTATAAAAACCATAAGTATTTTATAAATCTTCTGTAACAATAACAATATATATATATATATATTTTACCTTCAAACTAATTTTGAAATGCAGAGAGTTGAACATGTATTAGTTTTATTACTATTCGTGTATGGCCTCAAACTATGTTTAGTAAAGTCAAACCTGTTTTGATAAGCTGACTTTTTTTACTTGTTCAACTTTTTTCAGAATGAGCTATCTTTCTTTCACTAGACCATGTCTAACTCTCTGACTAACTTTACAATCAAACATCTTTTGCCTGAACATGATCTTATTTTAAATGCCAATTAGTGTTATTACTTACTGCTTTCAGGTATCCTTTCACTTCTCAATCCGCTGTATTCATTTTGGTCCTACTTCAATTTTCATAAAATTCAACAATGTGCCTTTTTAACCTTGATACACCCATAGAATTTTGGTTTTCATTTTCTTATGTCATAATGTATGACAGTGTATTTTCTAATTTCTTATTACTTTTGAGTCTGTAGTTGGACAGTCCATACATAACCCATTAGAGATGGATGTCGGCAATGCACAACTCAGTACAAAACTGGCAAGAATATCATCAAGTAGATATATAAAGTTTAGTGTTAGTAAAAGTTCATATTAATGACATGTTAAATAATCATATGCTGTGACGTATTGAAAATATAACTGTTTCTGTAAAAAAAAAAAAAAACAGTAGAAACTTTGTAAATTGGAACAGCTGAGTCAGTAGTTGATTTAAAATAACACAATCCAGGTTAACAAAACAATTATAGACTCACAATAATTTACTTATTTGCAGAAATAAAGACTGTTTTAAACAACTCAATACCTGCATCCCGTAGTCTTATTTTTATGAAATAAAATTGTAAACTTCTGTTAATAACATTTTACATAAAGAATTGAGCAGTATGACATTTGCATTGAGATTTGAGAAGAGCAGAAGTGGCATGTGCACGTCATAACTACGGTGTGAAAATCTAAATCTGAGTGCCAGGCTTATCGTCATGCACTACACAAGCACTGATGTGATGCATCAAGTTGTCATACACATCCCCGTCATTTTTTGTTTTTACATTTTCCTGAATTGATCAGTGTTACCTAGAGACTAATCTTAAAGGATCCAACTTTACAAGATTCATTTACATTTGTAAATAAATAGTGTACTTTTTTTAATTTCCAGCTTTGAGACAAGAGGCAAAACTCATGTGTATTACACCAGACAGTGTCATAATATCGACAACCCTTTTACACGCTTAGGTCTTATTCGGGACAGTATTGTCCTATCTGCGAATGTCATACATTTAGAGGAGTCAAAGTTACTAAGAAGAATTGGTTGAAGGCTAAACCTCTCTACTCACTCAGCAAGTATTACCAGTGGATTTTTCATCACTCTCCACATCCACTACCAATGTATAGCTAGTTTAAATATTTGCAGTATTTCAACACAACAGACTTAATTTAAACATTTTATGAACTACTCATTTATGACTAGGGGTGTGTGAGTACTCGAAACTTCGAGTATTTAATCAAGTATTTTACTACTCGAACTCGGCTCGAAGCTTCCGAAACTACTCGAAGTTCGATCGAGTAGTTGTATTTCACGAAATATCATATTTACATCTTAATTTAGTTTTAAGAGTAAATAGTTTTATAAGTTATGAATAAAAAATGTGTGCTTCCTTGTGTTTTATTTTACCCTTAATCATATGTTATCAGTTTGGTACAATTATGAACTAAACAATACGCCTAAGAATAGTAGTACACGATGACAGTCAAAGAATTAGTGGACGTAGTGAACGAGTTCATTCATTATGATATGAACTAATTCAATTCAAAGTGAACAACAGAGCTGAGAAGGTAGCGATCACTGTAAATAGTTACCGTAGTAGTAGTACTGTTATTATCACACATGTTGGTTGTCGATTCTACTAGTCACTTGTAACCAAACCTAAAATAACGTGAATAAAACAGAAGTGCTGGTTAGTGTCTTTATGACTCAAGAAAGGGGAGAGATCCGGTTCAAGATGATCAAAAAGACCTGTTACTGATACAAATCTAATGGTCTTTACGCTGTGGAAATTATGCATATTTTCGTTCATATCAATAATACCGTTCAATCAAAAGGGTCCCGAGAGCGGTTCACTTTACATCCCAAGAATCGAACTTCCCATCTTTTCTAGGCGAAAGTTCATCTCTGTTGTAGTATACGTACGTGCAAGGAACCGTTCAGCTCCTTTTCGGAACTGATATTTTTGTATATTTCTCGTGAGTCGATTGAGGTCTATTTTGTTTTTTAATCTAAGCAGGGAATCGTCCAATGATTTGACGTAAGAAAATACTGTACCATATCATATAAAATATGGTAATGACGTTCTAGCAGCGTGTATCACAACATAGTTGATTTATTTTCCGTCAAATAAAAAATAGATATATATCAGTGGCAAATATCTATTAATTATTATTCCGAAAACACCTTAGATCGGCAAAACTGTGTGTAGAATTTGCGCATACGATATTTTTTCCTGTCAAATTGTTGAACGGTTTTCTGACTAGGTTAGACAATAACACAGTTGGAGTGTAAAAGGTGGTAAAGTATGATAATTTTGATTCGTAAACTCACTTTATTAGAGTCTTACATAATATTAGTTATGAAAAAAGGTTAAACAAAACAATGCCACATAAAAATGTAGGATGGCAGGAAGTAAAAAGCTATATTTATCAAATGTTACAGATACAAAAACAAATCAAAATTATTGTGTTCAGTTTATATGTATGTATTTACGAATCTGGCAAAACTTAACATAGGCTTAGGATGGTGTCCGACTATTACAGTTGTCTTGGGTGAACAGGAAATACTTCTGTTAATACTTGCTCGAAATTACTCGATACTTGAAAAAATGCCAACTGCTCGACTCGAACTCAAAAATCACTACTCGCACACCCCTAATTATGACACAGAAAATCCAGTTTTTCTGGCATCAGGAAACAAAATTAGTATTGGTCAGTAGTTGTATTAATAATTGAATATATAGATTATACAACGTGTCTGTATATACTCCATCCAATAGAAGGCATGCAATTGACTACACCATAGAACAGACTAGAAATACCCTAATTACTTAATGTGACAGGAACAGACAACGTGCGACTGACCTTCTTTAGCCCCTTTGGCATTGAGGGCACGCTCGTGGAGAATTCGCCGTTCTTGCAGAGCTCTGCTGGGAATGAGACCTGCTCGCATGTCCCTGTCGCCCTCTCTTCTTGCTTGCCACCTGCAAAAATAAAATACAAGTTACAGCATAAGCCATTTCACTTACTGATAATAAAAGAATAATTTTTAAACTAAAATTTAGACATTTGATTAATTTAAACCCTAACAAAATATAGCACGTTATTGCTGTACAGTTTAACAAATTAAGGATTGACAATAACACTTTTCAAGTAAACATACATGCAATGTCAAGGATGTTACAACATAAAACTAGTTAAAGACAATTAATAAAATAAATAGTAGCTTTAAAAGCTTCACAAATCACAATACAAGAGTTAGTACCTCATTTAAAAAAGAGCTAAGGTGTCTAGTAAACTACACTTGATAGGTGGGTTTTTTTAAAGTAAAATTAACAAAGAAAGTAAGTGAATAGAACCTTTTGGATACTATATGAGTGATAATGTTGGCTTGGATTATTTTTGTTGTGAAATCAGCTCCAGAAGTATTTTATAGAAAACAGAAAGACCGGAAGGAATCATTGTGATTATACAAATAATACAGCTAAATAACACATTAACTAATTATTCAAGCGAGCTCACCAAAGGACTACCAAGTTCAACCTAAAGAAATGTAGCATTGGTTTGAATCGGGTGAAACATATAGGACACTTCTTAAGATTTGAAGTTTGCTCAGTAAAATACTTCTTCTCCAAGCACAAGATTACCTTATAGGGAAGAACTTTTTTGGAAAGTACTGACGGAATTCACATAAATAAAACATAATTATTTGTGAAGGTTTTAGCCTAGTTCTAAAAATAATTATGTATCTCATTTGCCAGAATAACAAAGATGTATTTTAAGAAACTACTTTATCCCAAGTGACTGATAAAACTTTATCAAGGATTGAACAGTTTCAGACAACTAGAATGAATCAATAAGTAGTAATCACTAAATCACATTCCTCCTCACCAGAAATTTGCATGTTCTCTTTTTAAAATACAATGTTCAACTGTTGTCTCGACAATCACTTACCAGTACGCATCATCCTGGCTGACAATGTGAAGGATGTCGCCTTTCCTGAAATCGAGGCCAGCCTCTTTACAGGGGATATAGGGGTCACTGAAGGCAAAGTAGTCAAAGTGAGCTCGTACTCGCACCTTACTCTCTCGCAAGTTCCCACGGCCCTCTGCTGGCACCAGCTTAAACGTAATGGTGCCTTCTGAAGCTTGCTATTCAAACAAAAAAAGCAGTATGATTTAAGAATTCAGCAATTACAGTAATCTTCTTTGTTGGATGCATATTCACAGATATTTGGTGATTTACAAATACAATTGCAAAGTTAATACAGTAATTTAATTTTTGTAAGTCACACTAATATTAATATAAATTACTACGACACAACATACTCTTTATGGCAAAAATACAGTCTTTTACTAACACATTGAGTGCGGACCACTCGAATGATGTACTTTGGCGTATCTGAGTGGCCCGTAGGTGAGGGCTCCGCCATGTGCGCCGGAGTTACGCCTTCTTTATCTGAGAGGCCCGCACTCAATGTGTTAATGAACACATGTCACATTAGAATCAAAATCAAAAGAGAGTATGCTGATTGAGATCTAGTGTTATTATAGATTTCAAATTTATTTTTTCTGAACACTTAAACTGTGTTACTAACAGAACTAGGAGGAACTTGGGTCACCTTATGTGGATTGCCAGGTTTTTTAATGACAGGTATACTTGTTTAAGACTTTATAGGTAATTGTTATAAGAATATGGGAGTTGAGAACAACCATGACTTGAAGATACTCCTGTTATATACAGTGTGGAAGATTCTGAGCTAGCTATAGAGGAAGTGCACCTAGAACTTATAATTTATCAATTTTGTTAGCTCATCAAACTAGAGACTTAATTTTTTGTTACAGGTTGTTGCTTGGCCAGAGTGGTTCAATGAGGACTTAAGATCTTAAGTTCCAGAATATACTTTTCCCTCAAGAGATTCATTTGTTTGTCTATACTTTAGGGTATCTAATCTTGTAACTAAACTCACACTCAGCTAGTTTATCCCCATTTCTCAAGAATTGCATGTTTAGGTGTCAAGGCTGTTTTGGACACTTAAAATTCTTCTGGCTGGTGTCATTATTAGCAAGAGGGACGATAAATGGGGAGTAGAGGCAAACTGAGGAAATGCATTAAAAAAAATATATATATATATATATATTGTCTGGGCGAACAAGAAGACAGAGAAAAGGAAGGAGAGAGAGTGTGTAAAGTGGACCGAAGAAAGAAAACAAAAACACAGTGCACGAATGAGGGACGTTTGGGCAGCACGGAAAGAAGAGACAGCAAGAAAAGGGACATGAAGTTTAGTCTAAATGCGCTCTTCAAGGGCATAACACAAATAATAATAATAATAATAATAATAATAATAATATATATATATACATTTGTTGTTGTACAAGTAATTAATAGTTTCTACTTTAACTTGGGTGCATTGGTGTCCTAGCTGAGACTGATACAAAGCTTGTAATACACATGTCATATCATATGTTAATGTTGTGATAGAACTAGTCTACTATGACCACATTATCTACAAACCTACTTCTTCAATATCTTTGCAACATGTAATTTTCTTTGTCATTAGGGTTGCATTATATTTAGGGTCAAACTGGTTATAATTAAAGACACTTTACTACAATTAACAGCAAAATAACTTTTTACTAATTATGTCAATTTTTTTATTGAATTTTGTTGATGCATTTTTATGAGTTTTTTTTTATTTAATTAGCAACAAACATTCATTCACACAAGACATTCTAAAACAGAACATCTTTTCAAACTTACAAGTATTTTCAGAACATCGTTAGGAGTCTTGCCCTCAACATTTATATTGTTGACTTCGCAGACCTCGTCTCCGACGTGTATCAAGCCCGAGCGATCAGCTGCACCTCCATGCATTACTCGTGCTATCACTATCTTACCGGTTTCTTCGTCTGTCTTGATGGTAGCACCCTACACAAGAAATAATATTCAAGAGTCTGTCACAACAGATCAAATATGACCAATCAAGTATTTTGTGTTTTTAAGTTTGGCTTTTGCAAAAATACCACATTTTGTAAAGTATACTATTGCAAAACAGTACGTTATTAGTCTATTTAAAATCAATCAAAGATTTTCTTATCAGATATAGAGTTAAACTGAGTGCTTATTTAATAAAGTGTAACACCAACTCCTGTAGGTAATATGGTTGATTGTATCACCAACTTCTCACACTTATGACAAATAAAGTCGATCATACTTTTTATATACTGCATTACCCACCACAAGGACCAGCCTAAAGGAGTGAATTATCGGTTATTTGAAAAAAAATATAAGAATTAGACCTCTAAAAGATATATAGCCTACTGATGTAAGTTTCACAGAAGACTCCAGTTACAACTTGAATCAAAGGAGAAAAATATTACTTGTGTTATAAGACCAGTCACGGTATAAACAGACTATATATCTTACATGGTTTTTACGTAGTAAGATATATATATCTTAGATGGTAAAATTTCACAGATATTTGATATTCATTCGATATTTGAAGTGAAAGTACTCTCCAGTAGCATGTCCTCTCCCTTTTTCACACCTTATTATTTTTGTTTTACGAGTTTCATGATTTTTGTTGTATGAAAAATATATTTATTTTGTGCATAATAAACAATTGTATACATATTTATGAACATGACATTATACAACACTTTATGAATCAATTAGTAATTACTTTTTCAATCCTGTCTAAAAATCCAACAATGGCTTGGAAAAATATAGCAGCCAACCGTTAGGGTGAACACTAAAATATATTTTAAATCTTTATAGATTAACCATCACATCACAATTTAATTTCTATGGCTATCTCCTTTTATTGCTCAAATTGTCTGTTCATTTAATTGATATCTAGTCTATATGCAGATTAGGCTTTGATCCCTACACTTTACTTGATACAAGTTAGATTAAAATTGTTTTCTAAAAAAAAAAATAACAAATAATGTAACTAAATATTATAAACACCATACAAATAGCGTAATTTTAACACCTATGTCTTTGTAACATTCAACTAATGAACATCTAATTCGGAATATGTACTAAAATAGTTGACAATTAACTTACAACAATTGGTTCAGCACTTTGTGCCCCCGTCTTATGCAGCAATGAAACACATAATACAATTATCATGAAAAGATTTACAATAGAGGTACATATTTTATTTTAAAACATTCTTCAAGAATTCAATGGCCATTCAGTGCATTTTGATTACTAGGTTAAATTGTGGATATCCTCTCTAACCTATATTCCAAATTACAGCTAAACAAATTATTTATCAACTATCAACAAAAAGTAAGAAAGGAAAGCAGCATACCTTATAAATGGTAAACTGGAGACAGACACATACACAATATAAAGAACACATAGTTTTTGAGTGTCTATACAGAATGTCCAACTAGAAAATCACACAACATTTCTTGTAGAGACTGTAGACAAGGATCTATTATGGAACTCGCATATCAACTATAGATGTGTACAACAATCAGCTTGAGTGTCTATTAGGGGTGTTCAAGTAGCTCGAATTTCGAGTTTTTTTTTAGTTTTAAAAAAGCTCAGATCGACTCGAGATTTTAAAAAACTCGAAAAAATCGAGTCGAGTTTTGCCATATCTTTGAGCGTAAAACGCTATAATCAAAATAAAAGTCCTCTTTGTATAATATTTTATAAAGATAAGCATTTAATGTAGGCAACTGTTTTTAAAATATGATCAAAATATCGCATTCGTAATCGGATATGTTCTCACAATGTATTCAGATTTGTGATTCACACACACCAGTCTCGATCGTACAGCCATGGCGATTACGGTGAAAAGTATTCTTGTTATTTATAAAGAAGGCACGTCCAAATAAGCTGTTCCAAATAGCCGTCACTAGTTATTCATATAAAACGTGATAACTGATCACGAAGAATCAGTTATTGAACCGTTCAAAACTTTGTTACAAAACTTTTACCAACATTTGAAATTAACAGTTGCATTTAAGTTCCATCCTTTAAAAGTTCATGACTATACTATTCTAAGACTGACATTTCAGACAGATTTTATTAAATCACGTTCAATCTGTAACATAAACTACGTAAACTATTCATCTGGAACGTAAACTATTGAAATTGAAAAGCTTTAATAATTTGAGAAAGAATGCCCAGAACAGTTTCGTTCCGGTCCGGTGACTAATAAAATAACGATTAAAATAGCTTACTACCAGTACATCGCCGACTCAACGAGTCTCAATATAAAATGTACTGCTAGCCATGGATTCGATCTGTTAATCGTTTTGAGTTTTTATTGACGTTTACACTAGAGATGGGAATTACAGTTACGTTTTCGATAACCTGTTATGTAATTCTATTATGATCTGATAATGTTTTATAATAATCTGTTATGTTTGTAACCTGTTACTCTCGACGCGTGGACGTTGCAGACAGTTATTCTGTTTCTGTTATTGCCTGACGTTACTTAATGGCTCGAAGCCTCGTTACAGCTGGTCTAGATAACTTTTCAAGTTACCAAAGGTTATGAAGTTGAAGCAGAGATCAAATAAGTTTATTATGTTTGGTATGTGGTTGAAGTTATGCCTTATGTTACGTTACGATGTCGATAAGTTACAGTTGTTGCAGCGTTGCTTGCCCATTACAGAGTTACCGCTCAAAGTTTGTTCCGTTATTGATAATTTAACTGTAAACTGCAAGAGTTTTAAGTTTCATTCGTAGTTCAGTTACAGTCCCACTTACTTCTCAATGTGCTATATTTATTCTCCATTACCACCATTCGTTACAGTTATAAAAAGTTTGTTGTAACCTTATCATGCATCATGTCTGGGAGTCACAAAAATAACAGGGTTATTTCGTGTAACCTGTTAAATCTATAACAGGTTTTGTTAAATAACCTTTTACAGATAACGTTTCGTTAAATAACGCCCATCTCTTGACAACTCAACTTGGCACATGGAAGAACAAATAGTGTGATGAAAACGAAAACAAGGTTAACCTTGATCAGTCGGCACGGCAGTTTTTATTTCTAGTTAGTATTGTATTGACAATTAATTATTTTGTTTCTGTTGGTGGAAACAAAACATTGTAGTCAATGGTGAAATTGAGGTTAGGTGAAAAGAACAAATTATTGTGTAACCTATGGATTATGTGTTTTATGGATTTTTAGGTTTAACTTTCAACTGAACAAAAGCACTATGGTGCACATTAATAGTTTTGTGAACTTTTGAAACTTGTAAACATTAGTATGCAAAGTAACGTGGGAAGTATAATAAAAATAAAATAAAATAAAAATAAAATTAATGGTGTATTCTATATATATTAAGAAAATTAAGTGAATTAAGTAAGTCTAGTGCAATAATAAATGTGTTAGACGAACTAAATGAACAATCAGACATTGAGAGTGAAGTTGACTCTGAGTAAATCATCTTCTCATTGCTCCAGAATGTAAATTTTTGTACATAAGATATATTTTTTATTTAATTATTTTAGTTTTTTATTGATTGTCATTGTTATATTTTGTGAGCTGAAAACATTTTGAGTTGTAAAAGTGAAATAACACTACATGTTACAATGAAATGTGTAACTTGTCATGTATTAGTGATTTTTTACATAGGACAATTTTCCATTTTTTACTCTAACTGAATGTGTCTAAGAAGATAACCTATAACATGTTTATATTTTTGTGTTTATTATTAAGTTTTCTACAATATGTCTATCTTGGATTTCCATTTTATGTCTTTTGTGAACTGATACATGAACTCAAATTTAAAAAATTGAAAAAAAATTTTCTTCTTTGTAAAGTATAACATCCAGCAATAGTTTACCATGAATTAAGTTTGACAGTTTGATATGATTAAAGTTTATAGATCAACTTTCACAGTAGAGTTGGGGGTAAGGATATTATATACTGTTTTTAGCATCAGATTGCAATTTTGTATAGTTTCAATATTTTAAATATTACTTTGAATTTATTTTAGGCCAATTTTTTTATAAGTTATGACAAATATTTCACATATTATTTTACAGTTTATTTAACATATATATTTTTATTTAATGAATATTTATACTTAATCACTGATCAAATCGTTTCATAGATTCTAAAACAATTTTCAAACTTTTAATTATTCAGTGAACTAAATAAATAGTGTTAGAGTGATTTGTTTACTTAATTTCAGTGCTTTCATTTTTAAAAATTAAGGGTCAAATATTTGACTTGAAAAAACTCAAACTCGAAATTATGTCTAAAAACTCGATTCGAATCCTAAAATTGCTACTCGCACACCCCTAGTGTCTATGCAGTGCACTGAATGAAATGGATTAGTGGACTCAAGATAGCCAAGTTACCATACTTACTGTGCGATTGTAGAGACACACATAAAATATGACCTTTTAGTAGAGGGAAGAAAATCAGCAACTAATTTAAACTGTAATCTTGTTATACAAAACAAATTAGGGTCCTCGCAGACCTCCAACCACAAAAGTTGCGTTTCCAAGTATTCAAACTACTGGGAATAATCACTTTAATTACGTTATATATACAGGGGGTTATGTATATGGATGTATATGGATATGTTGTCTCTTCCCCGAGAACAAGACAGCACCTCTAAAACATTCAACATGAAGAACATTACATCCTTATAAAGCACCGAACCAGATTATCAGAAAATACACCATTTTATGCAGTCCAAAAACAATGAAACCTTCTTAAAAATAACATCCAGAGCCTCGATAAACAAAGAAAGGTTAAAAAATTAAAAGAACTCAAGAGATGGCTTCTCCAGAGACCTATGTACACCTTGAAGCTCTATGAAGATGTGATAATTTCTTCCGGTGTTCATAATATGCAACTATTACTAACTACCATATGCAGATTGTATATTAAAAAAACCTTCTCCCTACTAACATCTAAAACCTCACTGAGAGAAGATTAAAAGAAGAACTCAAAAAATTTCTTGTACAAAGATCTTGAAGTAGTTTAAGGAAAATCCAAGTGGTGAATGTGCTGACAACTGATGATTCTATTGGCATTACCAAATATAAATTTCTTTCATATGATGACAGGTTTTATGACACCATTTATACTATTCATGATTTGTGAACAAAGAATTCATTGATCGACGGATTGAATAATTTGAGGACTAAGTGGTATGGTCCCTTTTCAAAGATGTTTAAGCCAATTCTAATTAGTTTATACTTAACCAAACTTTAAAATCTTTTTATGTTTTAAGAATTCATTCTTGTGAGGAATGAATATCATATACAAAATAAGCATAATGTACAACAATACACAAAAACAGGAACAAAACATTGAAAAAAACCAAACAATTAAAATTTAAAACAATCACTTTACACATACATTCAAGTTTTCCCTTATAAACCGCTCCAGTAGATAGAAACATAATCTTTCTTAAAACTGAAATCAATTCAATATGTACAGAACCAGAATAGTACACATTGTTATTCTTGTATTTAACTTGTATGACATCAATTTAAATGAACCAAACAAATTAGAACTGAAAATCCACACTGAACTTTTTCACAATCATTGACAAGGATTAATAAAGTGGATTTTCCCCATTGTTGTTTTAAACATTTTAAAGTGTTAGATGAATAGTATTGTTTTGAAATTAAAAAAAAAACTTAAATAGGTTTAAAGGTTAGTGTTTACAAAAATCTAACCAAAGGCTCGTTGCTTTTGACTAGTTGTACTATTTTGATGGTCTCCTCATCTTCGTCTACTTCCAATGGTATTTCAGGCAGGCGAGGAAAATAGTCCTTCTGTGCAACTGCATCATGTGCGCATAACAGACCCTGCAACAGGTTTGTATATAACTTTATTTTCATTGATAATATATGTTTCCTTTTAAACACCAGCTAAAAAAGAAAAAAATCTGACGATTCACAGTAGTCATATTTATCCAAGTTGAACCCCTGGGTTAATCGAGCTAATCATAAAAGATGAAAAATGAAAATAAAGCTAATAATACGTAAAAGGACAACTACAGCACGACACAAGATATATTCGTTTGACAAGCAATTTTTGTCTCTCCTGGCTATGGCTGCTAGGTTAAGGTGCTGCAGGGCTGTCACATGACATATTTATGATGTACCCTACTATAAATTCTAGGAATAATTGGCTCAACCAAACTAATGACATATTGCTACCTAACACCATTTGCTCAGTCGCCTCTCCTCTTGCACCAAATCTGGTTGTTGTCTTGTGCTTACTTTATTGATTTTACAATAAAGTAATTAGATAAATTGCTTTATTTTATTTCTGTTTCTGTAATTGTTTATTATTTTATTTCAGTGTTTTGATAAGAGTGGTTAATGGTAGATAGTTGTTTATCTTGAAACAAAATTGCAATGATGAATCAGTGTTTTCTTCGCAAATGTGTACGACAAATGTGGTATGCACACAATAATTTTGTTACATTAAAATGTAACGTGGTTTCCTGCAGCAATAAGAGAATAATGCAGATTGCGTATTGCGGACGGCAGAACAAATAAGATGATTTTGTTCAGTAATCGGACTGAACAGTACTACCCTTCATATAAAACCAAGTGGTGAATACTACCGTAGATGGATGAAATAATGATATTAGAGATCAGGATAAGAATGTCTTTATTCATAAAACATATAGATCAACTTTGTTTTTGAAATTTGTTAATGATGGAGTACCAGATGAGGAAGACAGAGGTAGTTGGACATTTGCCTTACGTGAAAAATACCAATCATGATGTTTCGATTTGGTAAAACCTAAATCTTATTCAAGTGCTAAGAACTAAATTACACCTAAAAATTCCTCATATAGATCGAATAACACAAATGGATGCTCTGCTTTCATTGTCAACATACTATGGACATTATTTCTAGACTTTTACCATTGAATCCTATTAATGCAGATTTTTTTCCAACTGTTTAAGACTTGTCACCAACCTCCCAGCAATTTTGTTTCACCACTTTTAAGCATATTTTGATTTGTGGTAGTCGTTGTTTCGACTTTGTTTTGTAATGGGGGGGGGGGGAATACATTATTAACTTAACATACTTTAAAAAGTTTGTATTTCGGGAAAAATGATTAACTATTTTGTGAATGAATTTAAATAAATTGTTGAGGTTTAATAATTATGTTACATAGCGCATAACCTCCACCCTCTCCAATAACGGTGCATAAGACTGCCAAAAATCCCCCTCCCCCTTCAGGCATTACGTAATTTAGAGGCAGCTCCTAACCCATCAGATTGTAGGCTATTCCTATTGTAAAAAAATTGCAGGCTATTGTAAAAAAAGGGTTTAATTACAAACACTTTTTATATTAGCAATTTTAAGACCTATTTTTAAAAGCAATCACTTTTCATGATGTTTTACATAATTAAAACACACTACGCTATATAGTTTTGCTGATGAACAGAAGACAGATAAAAACAGATCAAGATAATGAAATATTTCAGTGCCACAGGCCTCTTATTTGGTCAATAAAGATATGTATACACAATATTATTTGAAATAGATTGATAGGGGTTTAAAACTGTTATTTGGGTTCTTTAGACACTGAAATGATTTGCCATTTCTAATTCTATTATATTTAATAACATAATTTAGCCAACTAATGATAATGTGGTTATTATGTATTGGTATTAGAAACAAAAAAATTGCCTAGTAAAATGAGAATCATACATACCTGTAAATGTGATTTTTGCAGCAGTAAAAAAAGTTCTTTGCAATCTTCACTGATATTGATACGTGGCAAGATGACATCCAGTACTTCCAGAGCTATCTGCATCGAACTCGAGAGCACAGGGTGAAACTTCTCATCCTTACCATTATCTAGAATCTTGTTATGGACTTGGACCAGGGCATGGAGTTGTCGAGATTGCAGCAACTCACTGAGGAAACCAAACTCCTCTTCTGAACTGGGCAGTGCCTGTCTGGACTCCTCCAGTGCCCCCAATAAATGAGACAGTGCTGAAATTATAACATACAGATAAGCAATATTCTGCCAATTTAAAAAAGAAACTAATGACTTATTTTTATATATAAAACCACCTTAAATGCCAGGAGTTTCAGGTTTTGCACTGCTGAGTACAAGGTTCAAGGTATGAATCCCCAACTGAAGTAGGTAACGGTTGATACTTCACTATAAAATAAAGTGCACGCACAGGCCTGCAGACCCATGTAATCTGAACAATGAAGTTTTTTTTTAATGAAAAAATACAGAATACAGTACACCAAAGGATATCACATATCTATATGGTGCTAAATAATCAACAAATTAAATCACAAAATTAAAGTTCAATCGGCTATATTAAACAATTATATTAATTTATATAAGTAAATGTTTTTAGTTATGCAATAACCAATGAGTTTGTTGATGAAAACACAATACACAGCACTCATATCAACAAGTTTATTTGTTACCGTTCAGTATTTAGATGACAATCAGTCAACAATTTATGAAATTATGAAACTATTATGAAATTGTAGGACAAGTTATAAAAAAATACTGGTAAAAGCTGGGTCTGTTATTTGCTTTATCATCCACAATATTTAAGTTTTGCAAAATATGTAAGGTTGGAATAAATAACTGACACTTTCAATGAAGAAGAACAAATATTACTAAGGAAGCGTTGAGTTACATTCAACAAATTACATCCAAATTATTTTGAAATCATTTGAATTGTTGCTTATTCTAATAACAATAAAAAAACAAATTATGGCCAAACTTCTGTTCAGAACAATATAGCATGTACCTACAGATAAGGGTAATCTGTCGCTGATGGCTTGAATTACAAGACAAATCAAAAGGTAGCGAGAAATGAGGATATGCCATACACATTGTTTAACATAAAATATTTTAGCTACAATAAATGTGACACTAACAAAATACCTATTGGCATCATCCTCACATACTATGTTAATATATTAGTCCGGGATTGTAATTTATCCAAACAATTCTGATAAAATTACTTTCTATAAATAATTATGTACTGTACTTACATGGATCCCAATTGCTGTTTGCCATGACAACTATCATTCTACCAGCACAATTGCAAACCAAAACTCTCTTCTCTCAGTCCTGAAAGTAAAAACAAGCTATGCAATGGTCAACTATAGGCATAAAATACATTATTTTATGCCTATATTTTTTATCTATAAGTTGATTCTCTGTTCTAACCTAATGATCTAACTGCATTGGATCTTATTTTCCTCTAAAAAGTTAACTACTACCCTATGGAATTCTCAAAATGTTGAACTTTGGAATTCCCCAGAAAACACGGCTTACACCTTTTTGCCAAGCTGCACTACTTTTATCTCTTACTAATACTGCCTTACATCTCTTTTAACGAGTCTCAGGAATGCATCTCATTTGGAGTTCCTTGGAGTTGGCCAAGCTGTTTTCAGAAGAAACACATTTATGAGTAGTGTGAATCATTTTGTGTTGTGCATATGAAGTTGTATTGCCCACCTGAATTCATTGTTAGGCCCAGTCAAATTAAATTACCCTATCTTTACTTTCACTTTGTTCCTGTTTAAACAATCCTTTTCTGTAATATATTTTCCAGTTAGTGTTGGCTTATTTTTGATCAGTTTTGTTTTTTCTTACTTTACTTATGCCATTTATTTGATGATTGTCATTCTTAAGACTATTTAAAATTCATTGTTTTATTATTATTTTTCCCTCTCAGTGGTATATAAGTATTTTAAATTATTTAATTATTATTACTTTTATTATATTACACATGTCCAGCATTATAATTAATTTCTCTGAACTTATCTACTTTTTTAATATAAAACATTGTGAGCCTACCACTTTTGTCAGCACTCTTCAGTAAGCATGAGGATGTCCACAAAAGTTGAGAAGTTTCATTAGACGGATGTGGAGTTAATGAAGATATATGGAGTTGTACCCTACACTGTACCACTGTACTTGTAGGGGTGGGTGGGTGGGTTAGTACCATTGTACGTGTTGAGGTGAGTGGGTGGGTTAAAAATGTTTTTCTAAAATGTTACTTTTAATGCACATTGTTATGTAGACTTTTACATACCACTGTAAGTGTTGGGTGGGTGTATGGGCAAATACCACTATACGCGTAGGGGTGGGTAGGTGAGTCAATACCACTGTAAGTGTAGGGTGGGTGTTTGGGCCAATACCACTGTACGTGTAGGGGTGGGTATGTGGGTCAATGCCACTGTACGTGTAGGGGTGGATGTGTGGGCCAATACCACTGTACGTGTAGGGGTAGGTGGGTGGATAAATGTCACTGTACGTGTAAGGGTGGATAGGTGGGTGGATCAATACCACTGTACGTGTAGGGGTTGGTGTGTGGGCCAATACCACTGTACGTGTAGGGTACAAATTCATATATGGATAGGTGAGTTAGGAGATATATGGACGGATCAAACAAACTCATATATGGATAGGTCAATAGTTTGTTGTTTGACAACAGTCGACTAATATAAAGGAACTATTTCCAATTAGGGAAAATTTGTGCAAATTGACGATTTTAGCCAAAAGGACGTCAAGCATCTCTTTAGAAATGAAATGCTAATACATTTTTATATTATAGGCTTAATTGTTTCCTACAGAAATAATATTCCATTTTGAGACATAAAATAGCCCCTACATTGATATCTAAAGAAAAAGAACTAATTGTCTCAGTTATCTTATTTATTTATTTTTATTTTTTATCAACCTGTTATTTTGTGAAAACTTAATTGTATTTCATTCTAATTGCCAATCCTATAAAATAACACTGAACCTAGACCCCAGTACCATAGTAAACACAACTTGGGAGAGCTCAGCCTTGGCTTGATTTAGGGTTTATCATTAGGCCTAGGACAAGCCAAATACAGCTGTGTTCCTGGGAAGAGATTTCTCCTCATCATTTTCATGTTTTTAATGCTTAAAACACAAAATATATTTTCCTAGTGATCAAATCAAAACTAATTAAATCATTTCCCATAAGCATATATACTTTAATTCTATAGTAAAAGAGGCTGACTTTTTCAACCTTAGGGTGTTTTCAACCTTTCCAATCTCATAAAATAAGGAAACTTTATAATCAACTATTTTACCAGAGTCTAATACTAATATCGGTCACTCACCTTACACATTGATCCTCTAAAAAAAGGCCGAGTAAAATAATAATTCTGACTTATTGTTTTACCTGAAACGAAAATAACTTAGACAGAACCGAAAACGCCTTGTTCATGTTATTATAATACTTATATACATGATTTTATATACAATTGCTTTTAAACTAACATGTCTCTTTTTCATTACTTTTCGACAAAATAAAGTATCTCCATTAATTAATTTGAAACTACATTTAATAAAATTACACTACACTACATTACATTCATTACACTGCTGCTGTTGGGCTTTCTGCTTTTTACGCTATCCTCCCCTCCCATCTTGCAATAAAATTCCTTGATTTTAATTTTATTGCATAGAGTAAGTGAATGTTATGCTAACAAAATTAAAAAAGGTAACAAAACACACTATATACATGTTTTAATAAAAGTATAAACCTTATAAGAGTTCTTCAAATATTGTCATTATTACTGATGTATTAAGTCTGGATGTAAAAATCTTTCAGATATTTTAATAACCTCATATTCCTTGAGCTGTTTCTAAGCTTATGTTCAGGAATACCGTTTGGATCCTTGAAGTCCTCATCAACTCATAGGATCATTGAGAGGTCAATAACTCAATAACTCAATAACTCATTTATTAAGCCAGATCAACAAAACAAGATTGCATTAGCCAAGTCATCAATGTAACTAAATGAAATAATTACTTTAATACTAATTAAAACCAATTACAAATTGTTGTCAACCAATTACAATTTTTTTTGTCAACAGAGTTAGTGACTACCAGCCAGGAAATTACGGACGCTGTAGACCACTGCATCTAAAAGCATTCTTTTTACCCCTCTCTTAAAAGCCCTGTGATCCTGCTCGATCTTTAGTGATGTTGGAAGACTATTGTAGAGTTTGATGGCATTGTACTGGAACTGTTTTTGGAAAAATGAAGTGGAATGTCTGGGAATTGAAATATTATTGGTATTTCGGAGTGGATATCTGTTACTGGAAGGAGAGCTGAACACAGAAATATTTTTCCTGACAAACAACAAGGTCTCCAAGATGTAAATTGAAGGGAATGTTAAAATGTTGTTGGTCCTGAAAATCTCTCTGCATGAATGGCCTCTAGGGAGAGAGAATATGACTCTTATAGCCTTCTTTTGTAGTCGAAACAATAGTAAGGTCCTCTGGCTTTCACTTCCCCAAACTGGTACTGCATATGACAGATAAGGAAAAATAGTTCCATAATAGGCAGAAAGAAGAACCTCACTGCTCACAAACTTTTTTAAGGTTCGAAGGATAAAGACGCCGGTAGACACTTTTTTGGTTACAGATTCAATGTGTTTGTGGTAGTTTAGATTGTCATCAAGAGTAAGGCCTAGGAATTTAACTTCCTGGGATGAATACACAATTGAGTCTCCAAGAAGAACATTCAACCCATCGTTTGCTCCAAATGTCCTATTTGAGATATAGAAATTTAAAAGTTGAGTTTTGTCAGCATTTAAGATTAATTGATTATTTTGAAACCATTGTAAAAGACTGTTGGATTCAGAGAAGACAATTTGTTCCAATGACTCGTTACAAGGACTAGAAAGTGTGAGGGAGGTGTCATCAGCAAAAAGACATATTTTAGCTAAACTTACACTATTGGGTAGATTGTTTATGAAAAGAAGGAACAAAGTTGGGCCCAAAACAGACCCCTGGGGCACCCCTCTCTTGATCAGAGCCCTGGATGAGGCGTAACGTCGTAAATAGCCAGAATCATCGATATCAGGTATTACAACAAACTGTTCTCTCTTGTCTAAGTAGGAAGCAAACCAGTCCAGTGCAACACCTCTGATCCCCTGTTGGCACATCTTCTTAAGCAGCAGATCATGATTAACCATATCGAAGGCCTTGCTGAGATCAAAAAAATAGGCCTGATACACGCTGTCCACTATCTAAATCTGTTACTATGCCGTTTATTAGGCTCAGTATAGCACTTGTCGTCGATCTATTCTTAACAAAGCCATGTTGGTTTTGATAAAGTATTTGACGTGTTTCCAGAAATGTACATAGTCTATTTAATACAGCCTTCTCGAAAATCTTGGATACAGTTGAAATCAAGCTAATTGGCCTATAATTATCACATGAACCCTCATTACCTTTTTTTAATATGGGCCTGACCATTGTTAATTTTAGGGCTGAAGGAAATTTACCCTCAACAAAGGAAGAATTCACCAGATGGCATAAAGGTGCTGTCACGAATTCGCTGATGGCTTTTAGCATTTTGGGAGATAGTTCATCAACTCCTGCCGAGTTTTTGCTTTTCATGCCAGTTATAATGCTTTTAATTTCATTTTCATTAACGGGGGTGAGGAAGAACGATGAACTGTTGAGCCTATTGTTAATTATTTCAAACTTATCATGGCTGACTGGTTTTTTAATGCCATCTCCTACTCCAACAAAGTGTGCATTCAAAGTATCACAGACTTTTTTTGGTTCAGTTACCGATTTTCCTTCACTGTTCACAAGTGTGATATTTGTATTTTCTTTCCTCGCTTTTGGTCTATGGTCATTTATTATCTTCCAAACAGTCTTAGTCTTATTGTCAGAGTTTTCTATCGTTTCCCGTATTTTGTCACATTTAGCTTGTTGGATCATTTTTCTGTATTTATATTTTAATCTGATATAATACTGCCTTAAAAAATGGTCAGAATTTAGGTGTTTTGTTTTTTCGTAAAATATGTGACATTGGTCTTTAAATGTTTTAAGTTCTTCTGAGAATTCAATCTTTTCCTTTTTTTTAACATTTATTTTTTTTAATTTTCTTGGGAATGCCGTTTCAAAATAATATCTCAGTTGCATGCTGAACTCATTATACTTTTCCTCCACATTCTGTGCTCTGTATGTATCATTCCACGTTTCTCGTTTTAACAATAACTTAAATGTTTCCATGTTTGTTTTTTTTAAAACTTCTGTTATATTTATATCTTGCCACTTTTGCTTTACTTTCGACGGTTATGTTAAAAGTTGCTGTTTGGGCATAGTGGTCTGATAAAATCGATTTTACGACTTCTCCTTTGGCAAGAGCAACATCAGTAAATATGTGGTCGATTAAGGTTTCAGAGCATAAGGCTTCTCTAGTGTAGGAAGAGATTATATTATATAATCCATATGACGACATGTCTGAGATGAATTTGTGACCAGTGAAACTGTCAACAGACAAGTCTATATTGAAGTCGCCCAAGACAAAGACCTTTGAGTGCTTTTTCACAAATCTACTTAAGCATTCACCTAAGTGTTCAAGAAAAACATCATGAATACCTGCGGGAGGTCTATATCCAGCTACTACTAACATTTTATCATGATTATTAATTTCAACTGAAACTGCCGCTAGTTCACACTCTTTCTCTTCACTAAAGGGCTCACAGTCCAAGGACAGACACTTCAGGTTTGAACGACACCAGATTCCCACACCTCCGCCCTTAGCACGAGTTCTGCAGAAGGATGTTACATAATCAAAGTTTTTGATCTTAAGATTTTCAATTTCAAAATATTTCATTGAGTGCTCAGTTAGGCATAATACATCCGGATTTTCATCGCCAAGAAACACTTCCAACAAGTCCACTTTGTTCCTTAGACTTCTGATATTTTGATGTACTATCCTAAGGCTGCCTCCTTGTTGACGCTCATGTTACTTTTGAGAAACTGCACCCAGGTAACTCCCGGAGGCCTCTGAGCCTCCCCTAAAAAATGCTTTCCAGTGAAAGTACGGGATTGATGAGTCTTTTTGGAAATCATTCCTGAAGGAATTGAAGGGCTGAAGTTGGGAGTATTTGGAGTCGTTTTTGAAGACATATTGGAAGGCTTAACGTTATATTTACAAGACAGAGGGCATTCAGGGGGATTAAAGTTAGGAATGAAATCATTGGATCGGTTTAAGGACTGAAGAAGTAAGGTTGCGAGCAGACGTTTGCCAGTTAAATTCAAATGAAGGTCTCGGGCTTCTTCAAAATGTGATGATATCAAATTAAAACTTCTTTATTTTGGAAACGTTTACAATTAATTACATAACGTCGTCTTTACAAAAGTTCGTTAATCTTATGCTAAAATAATAAACTCAAATACAAATGGCGGTTCAAGGTCAACATAAATTGATTGCTGGTATTGCGCCTTCTGCTTTTTTGTTGTTTAAAATTCAAAATAACCCTACTTAACAAAACTCTGTTATGGCCTTAGTATTCAATGTCATAATATATTCTTAGTACAGTCACTACTAGATGCATGTATTTGTCATAACAATGATCCCATTTTCTACCGTGTTTTCATTGGATCTGCTATTGTGTTGTTTAATCAAATGAGCTGTATTAAAATATTCTTAATGGTTTAAATGTTATAGTAATTGTCAGTTCCTCCAAACTTAATTAAATTTGTTCTAACCATAGTTAAAATATTTTACTATCATTGATATAATATGTTTTGTACGTGACTGTACCTCGCAAATCATTGCCGTTTGAGGGGAACTGTGGTGGGAGAAGTAAACAGTCTCTGTTCTCTATACGCCATTTAGTTTGAGTTTATGAACGACAAATAATGCCAGCTGGTTAATTTTAAACTTGACCTTGACCCGCCAATTCTATTTGAGTTTATAATAACATTAACATTATGAACATAAGAAAAAGTAAACATTAATCTTAAATAAATAAATATATATATATATATATATATATATATATATATATATATATATATATATATATATATATATATATATATGTATCGTATGGTTTTTGTCAGCTGCCATTTTTTGTCAGTAATTTTTTTATATATACTTGAATTAAGATTAGGATATATTTGGATTAGGATCCAAAAGTCATGCAATATATAATATAACATAAAAGTGATCTCCTGTCACAACGCTAAACCCAATTATCGAGCCATTTACGACCTGCCTCACTTATTCTGTTTATACTAGCCAATCCCTCGGTAAAAGAACGCAGAGGACATTCTGTAATTATGTGATTCATTGTTTGGATACATGACTGGTCTAGTTTCAACCCCCAGGTATACTTCCTGTAGTTCATCCACTCACACCAGTTCGAAACCAATTAAAACGTGTCCATTCCCTAGGAGGGAGATTCATTCCACCTACAGGTATTGATGAAGCGTTAATAAGGAACTTATTATATCCATCAAAACTGTTCCATGATATGGCCCAGCTAGTATTGGGCAAAAAATTTGTACTGATCAACTGGAAAGCAGTAAGTAGAGTTGGGTTTCGAAACTTTAGGCGACCGTTCTGACGTGGCAGATCCTGAGTAATGGGGAGGTACGGGGCATTCAAGATCTTATAGAATTCTTTAAGTAGTGCCTCCTGACGTCTTATCTCTGGAGAAGCTACTTTGCACAGTACCAGGAGCCAAGGAAGTGGAGTTGCCATGAGAGTACCACTAATAGCTCTCATGGCTCTATTAAGCTAGACATCAATCACTTTTGTGGACGTGTGTGCTGGCTCCTCAAGTTGTTCCAGCAATATGAAATAAATCTTCTTTTCTCAATGAACTCTTTCACTTTATAGGGGCATTCTTTAATTAAGATATTCCTCACCTTGCTTGATCATCGAACTTATAGATGCTAGTGTTGAATTAGCTGCCTACTAAGGAGTTATTTTTCCGTTTCTGAACTATGCTGTGGAGGTATGGGGCTTCGAAAACCTAAGAACCAAATTTATTTTCAAACTAAAAAAAAGAGCAATCAGGGTCATTTTAAAAAAATCATTCCATACCTCGTGTAAGGCACTCATTCAGGAGTTCAGAATCCTAACATTTCCATCCCTCTACATTTTCAAATCAATCTTGTTTGTATGTAAAAGTAATATTTTCCCCCAATTCAATAGCCCTATCACTCACAGCTACAGTCTTCGCCCAAGTTACACATAGATATACCGCCTCATAAAACTAGCTTCTATTAGAGGCAGATATCATTTAGTGGGATCAAGCTTTTCAACTCATTGCTGAACTCATTAAATTCGAAGGGAAGCGTGGTTGAATTTGAAAAAAAATGTCAGAGTATTGATGTTGCGTGGCACTTTCTACAGTGTTCCGGAGTTTCTTTCACTGTTATTAGTAGCATAATAAGTAAAATTTTGTTTGTTGTAATTATAAATAAGTACTGCCTAAAATTTGTACAAATGAAATATTTCATTTTATTTATGTTAACTTGTATTGACAAATAAAACAACTTTGGTGTTGTTTTTTAATAAAGATATTCTGATTTCTTGCCTTTAAGTCTAATTATTTCTTTTAAAACACGGGCAGTGAATTGATAAAAGTGATTCCATTGCAAAAAAAGGAGTTTCTTAAAAAAGGCTCATATGTTTAGAGCCTTATATTAGTTATATTAGTACTTCTAGGACTATAATTGTGATGTACTGGATTTTGAAATATATTAAAATTCTTACGAAGAAAATTTGAGGTATTAATTATGTAGATAGAAGCCAACGTTAAAATGTTTTTGTCTTTGAATAAGGATTTACAAGAATATCTTGTAATAATAATAAGGCTTTTGAGTTATCCAGTAGCGAAGCATGATGTATTGCCTCGTCATCTCTACGGCAGAGTGCAAGTTGGTTATCAACGAACACAGAATAAACATAAAAGAGCATACGCATATGATTAGCATTGCAGTGAATGTCACCCCCACTGCCATCTTGGGTATATTTAGAAACGCCAAACGGCACACCAAACTGGAGATAACTGCTGTGCCCACTTTTTAATCAAACGAACATTCAGGGTCTTCAGGCCAAGATGTGTCTCATTGAGGTGTTAATTGAGATGACATCACCAGTGCACCGATGACGTCATGAGAAGCACCGATATTGTGCTTATCGGAGCATTTCCTCGTCTCCTCAATTGGATTCCCTTTGCTTGCCTGAATACATGATGGCTTCAGGGTTCTGTAGGACAGACATGGAAAAGGGAGGCATTTGTATTCTTGTCAGGAACTCTTAATCCTATCAGGAAATTTCTATGGATTCGTTTTCCACAGAGGGACTTGGCGAACTCTCTGCTATCAGGTTGATAAAAAATGATGGGAGACTTGTTGATTATTGTTGTATACAGACCACCCATGATGAAAGTTGAGAACATCTGAGTCTTTTTTGCATCTATCTATGAGTGCCTTGAGACAGTCATAAAACGCAATACTCAAATAGTTGTAGCTGGGGATTTTAATATTGACATATTAAGTGACACTCGACCTGCTCTAGACCTTTATAACTTAATGGCTTCTTTTGGTTTCCGAAAATGCATTTTATCTTCTACGAGAGAGTTTTCTGGCTCAAAATCCTGATTGATAACATTTTTACCAATGTTTCAAAGACAGAGTTTAACTCCTCAGTGGTGAAGGCTGGATCATCATGCTCAACTGGCACACATATTATTACTCTCCTTGATCAAATCAAGTATTCCTAAGTACGTGGTTAAGCGTAGTTTTTCTCATGATGACATGCTTATTTTCAAGTTGCTTTTAACACGTGAGTCTTGGAATGAAATGTACAAAGCGGTTGACGTGGATGAGAAATACAACGTTTTCTTCTTTTCCTTGGGTTGCATTCTTGATTGGGTGTTTCCTCTAAAAAAGAAGATACTGTCGAAGCGAACGTATTCTTAAAAAATCCAGCTCAACAAGAATTAAATAAATTTACATAATTGCCTATTGTTTTTCTATAACCTTTCCAAGACCTTGATTCCAAACACCATCTAAAACGATCTTATCTTGAACTATGAAACAATTTAAGTCTTCCATTTTGTCTTAATTCTTCCAAAAATAAGATCAAGGCGGTATGGGAGGAGATTAATTAATGACTTGAAACCTGAACATTCTTGCAAACCACTTAAACAAATACATGTGAAAAATGATCTCAACAAATCGATCCACAAATGGTTGCCAACCATTTCAACACTTTCTTTGCCGATATTGGTGACCGATTAGGTATCAATAAATCTACACCACCTTCCATTACTAAAAATCGGGTGACTCATTCTTTCTTTATATCTCCTACTACAGAGGTAGAAGTAACAGTAACAGATTCTTTCTTCTACCTGTTCTTCAGGTGTTGATGGAGTGTCATCAAATCTGCTGAAAAAATGCGCAAAAGAATTTGCTTAGCCCCTGACACACCTGGTTAATTCTTCGTTTGCCTCTGGTTTTTCCCCTCTTCTTTAAAACAGCCAATTATACCACCTATTCATAAAACGGTGATCAAAATGACTGTGTAAACTACAGACATATGTCCATCTGTCATCCTTCTCTAAAATGTTGGAGAAACTCATGCTTAACCGTCTTCTGCCCTATTTGTCAACAAATAAGATTTAATTCCAGCACAGTTTGGTTTCAGACCAGGCCTGTCAACTGTTGATGCAATGTACAACTTTATATCACAAGTTGTCATGCATTTGGACAGTAGAAAGCATACTATTGGACTTTTCTTTGATCTGAGTCGAGCTTTTGACTTGGTCAATCATAAACTTCTTCTGGGAAAATTGGAGAACGCGGGCATTAGGGGTGTTGCCTTCGACTGGTTCTATTCTTTTCTTGTAGGTCACCATCAGCTTGTTAATATTCCATATTTGGATAATTTTGGATTCATGAGAAGTCAGTTACTTGTTTGTTGATTTTATTAATATATTTTGTTGGTTTAAAAAGCATGACATGCCACACATGATTACATTTTATTATACTTTATATTATTAAGTTTAAGATTTTATTGTTATCAGTTTTATTAATTTAAATGTTGAGGTGGTGAAAGTGCTTGGTGTTGGTTTTTTATTAGTATATAATATTGGGAAAAAAGAACAATTAACGGGTTGGACAATTATGAAATCAATGTTGGATTATATAAATTTAAAGACTATAATTGATAACCACCTGTTTGAATATGATGAAACAAACTAATGTAAAGGGCCATTTCATGTAAAATGTATTTATTTAATAAAAGGTTGTCAATCAGAACGGAAACTAATTCTTACTAGGTCCCCCAGGGGTCCATTTTGGGACCAATTTTATTTTTGATTTTTATTAATGACATCCTCAGCAGTGTGAAACATGCCAATTTATGTCTATATACGGATGACACCTCTTTACTAGTATCTAATCAAGATCGTTCAGCAGCAGAAATATATGCTTTTTTAAATAGTTTTGTTGCAGTGGTTTACAAGTAATCAACAAGTTGCCAATGCACAAAAGACTAAAGTGGTTAGATTCCACATCCGTCTTTTGACTCCAACCTAGATCACAATTTCATTATAGGTGACTCAGAGATAATGCCGAGTTCAGAGGTTGGTTTCCTAGGATTGATAATTGACAGCAAGCTTGTTTTCTCAAGCCACATTGCATTGGTGTCTAGCAGAATCAGCAAGGGGCTATTCATTCTACGAAGACTAGCTTGCTTTACAGATAGGCGGGTTCTGTTCTCAGCGTAATATAGGTGTATACACCCACTTGTCTTATGAGGTGGCAATATGGAGAGCTCAAAGTTTAAGTAATCTACACATTTTTAGATTACAAAAGAAAGCCTTACGCATCATTTGTGGCCTCTCCTATTGGGAATCCTTTAGAAACATCTTCCGCATGAACAATCTATTAACATTCCCATCGATCTATATTTTAGAATCAGTCACCTTTTTAAAAAGAAATGTTCATCTGTTTACTAACTCTGAATTATATAAAATTTAGATATTCCACGTCACCAATCATCTTTTTTTCAGAAACAAGTCCAGTTTAATTGCATTAAACTGTACAATGCTCTGCCTCCGTATTTAAAGTCAATTGCTGATTTAAACAAATTCAAATAAAACCTAAAAAGCATTCTTGATACAGGGTGAATACTATTACATCAGATACTTGTTATGTAAATGACTTGATTTGTTCCCTGTATGCTTAGACTAAGACTTGTTGTATAAACTATGTTTTTTTTACTATTACCTATGACAATGTTTTTTTTTTTTGTGAATAAAAATCTGAATCATTGAAAATACATTTTTGAAATATAACACAGGGAAAGGCGAATAGTTATGGACAATAAAAGCACTGTAGTGATGAAATTAAAATATGTTTGTTCTGTGATTATATAAATTTGCAATCAATAATTATGTACGTGCACGGGTGGGTCAGTAACACTGTGTGGTAACTCATAGAAGAAAAAATTAGTCACATGCCAAAATTAAATTATTATTTCAAGGTAATGTAAGTTTATCTTTTAAGTTACAATTTTTATTTGAGACTTGCGAAATCACTGCAGTCATTGCTACAACCTAATAATTATATACACGTTAACGATAATCCCTTAAACAATTTGGGAGGGGCTTATGTTGTTCATGTCCACACCAAATCTTTAAAGATATATGTACACCCTGGGCATTTCTAAGCAAGCAACAAATCTGGTAGCTGTACTGCCACGAGTTGGTCATCTCCCAGCTATGGCAGCTACCACAAATAATAAAAACAGGACCCTTTTGAGTACCAAGCTAATTAAAAATAATACGTTATTTTTTAAAATGTAGTGCATTTTAACGCCAAGGGTTTAAGCAAGGTGAAGAGTCAGTGTATCAGCAGGGTGCTTTTAAAAAACAATGTTGACATCCTTGCACTTCACATTAAAAATAATAATAGTGCAAGAGGCAATATTCCTGGATACAAACTTGTCGATTCCATAAGGCATATGGTATTGCAACTTAAGTTATCATGATAGACAATGTTTCAGTAACCCGTAACAGCTCTGATGGTAACATCTTTGTCTTGGCAATCTAAGTGGCGGAATCTATTATATTTAGTGCTTTTTTATAAGCCTCCTAACTCCAGTGGTCTGACGATAGGATTTTACCGTTTTGAACATCCTCTCCACTATGTTGGGGAACAGTCGCCTAGCCAACAGGGCTACAACTGCTACAACACCGATGTTGAGAATTGCAGAAAGCTTGCAGACTAGGTTGAATGAACAACATTTTTCTAAACTATGATGCTAAAAATTCAGCCACTCTTTATTTAGCTCGTTGGCGTCGAGATTACTCACCTTACTTAAGCTTCTGCTCATGTAAACGATCATTATGACTAAAGCCAAGTAGAAGGAAAGTTCTTGAAGCTTTCCCCCACTCTCAACATAGGCTACTACTGGTTTCATTAGGGATCAAAATTCTCATGATTCGATCCTCTTCAAGACCTACGAGGTCTGTAAATTAAGTAATGAGACTGGCAACGCTGTGTTTGATCTGGCAACACTGGAAGCGCGGGGCTTGGTGGGGTGGAGAGGAACATGTTATCCACCTTCAGTACGAGTTTGACCTCGCTCGAGTCATTTGGTTGTGCGTAGCGATTGTTTTTGTGAAACAGTTTTTTCTGTTGTGTTCTAAAAATGAATGCCAGCAATTTCGAGCAACGGTGTGCTATCAGGTTTTGCTTCAGACTAGGGCACAGTGCAACGGAATCTTCTTAAACTTCAGCAGGCCTACGGAGATAGTGTTTTGTCAAGAGCCCAGGTTTTTCGTTGGTTTAAGGCATTTTTAGAAGGAAGAGAGTCGATTGAAGATGAACCACGAAGCGGAAGGCCTTCTTCAAGAACCGATGAAAATGTCGACAGAATCCAGGATCTTGTGCCTTCAGATCGTCGGTTGACAGTCAGAATCATCAGGGAAGAGTTAAATTTGAGTCACACCACCATTCATTAAATTTTGACAAATGAATTGGGGATGAGGAAAATCTGCGCAAAAATGGTTCCAAAAAACCTTTCGCAAGACCAGAAGAACATCAGGAAGGAAAGGTGCCTTGACTTTTTGGATTCAATTGAAAATGACCCCCATTTTCTGGAACGTGTCATTACTGGTGACGAGTCTTGGGTGTTTGAGTACGACCCAGAAACCAAGCGCTAGAGCATGGAGTGGCACACTTCAACCTCTCCAAGGCCAAAGAAGGCAAGGATGGCGAAGTCAAAGATCAAATCCATGCTGATTTGTTTTTTTGATATCCACGGAATCGTCCACAAAGAGTTTCTACCCCAAGGTCAAACGGTCAATCGACTCTTTTACCGAGAGATTCTTGAAAGACTTCGAAAAAGGGTCATTCGTGTGAGACCAAACATCAAGAACAACTGGGTGTTGCATCACGATAATGCTCCTTGTCACACAGCAATTTCAATAAACGAGTATTTAGCCAGTAAAAACATTCCTGTGGCTCCTCAGCCTCCTTATTGGCCTGACTTGAGTCCTTGTGACTTTTTTCTCTTCCCAAAGTTGAAAAATCACCTCAAGGGAAATCATTTTGGGACAGTCGAAAACATTCGAACGGCTGTAACCGACCAGCTGAAGGTTATTCCAGTATCGGAGTTCCAGCACTGCTATGAGGAGTGGAAGAAACGTCTCCAGCGCTGTGTGGCCTCAGAAGGAAGTTATTTTGAAGGTGACAATATAGAATTGTAATTTTTTTTGAATAAAAATTTTTTTAAAAATCAGTCTCATTACTTAATTTACAGACCTCGTAGATGGAATTTTAATAATTCAGACTGGGAAGCCTTTACAACGTGGCTTGATGAAAGCAGGTTCATTCCTTTTACATTAATAAATTATGATACAGTAGTTTCACAAATCTCGTCTTGTAAATTGAAAAATGTTGCATACGAAGAAGATAGAGAAAGGATTGTATATGTACTAGGGTGGAGTAAGGAATCAGATGACCTTTACTTAGAGTTCAATACTATCGAAAACAGAGCTAATCTGCTGCTGTACTCTCTAGACAGTGCACATAGAGAAAAACGGGTTAAAACTGTTGAAGATATAAAATTTGCCCACAGCAGTAGAAAAGCATGGTCATTTTAAGGAAACTCTTTACTGGTAAATCTCCAAACTAAAGAGAAAAGCTCTGCCAGAAGGCCTCTAATATAGCTAAAGGATAGTTAGTACGTCATTCTTTTAACAAGCATGTGCTTTACAAGGTACATGAAATTTAAAAAGAGCCAACTAGCACCCTTTGTTGTCTCCAGAAATGTTATGGAAGAAGAGTTATAACAAGGCAATTTCCGCTATACCAGAAGGAAAAGCAGCCGGTCTTGACTACTGTCCTTCCGTAATTTCTGATGCATGCTGGTAGCAAAGTGAAGAAATGGTTTCAAACAGTCTACAATAAGATATTAGCTACAGGCAATAATTGCCATAACATTTAAGCGACCAAAAGTAGTAGGTGTTCTGAAGCTTGGCAAAGATCTGGATCGAGTGGAAAGTGTTTGTTTTAAGTTACTGGAGACCAGTGGCGGCAGGAGGAGTTTGAAGCGGGGGGGGGGGTCAATTGAAACAAAATTGAGGGGGTCTGCGGGGACCCCCAAAGGATTGAGGATGGGAAATTTTTTAAAATGAACACACCCGGAAATTGCATTTTACATTAACCTAGCACTTAAAATTAGCACAGAAGGGTAGTTTATTCTATGTTAACACTTTAAAACACTAGAAACAATATTAGATAGTTGTTATTTTATATGTTACCATAGCTTGAATATCTTCATGTTAGAACAAATAATACCCTAATAGTAAATACCTAACTACATTGCCGGAGTAGTACTAATGAACAGTCAAAAAACAAAGCAAATAGAGCTTTTAAAATAATATAATAAATAATAATATAATATCTTAATAGGTGGATTTATGAAAATTAGATATTGGTAACCTACATAATCAATCAATTTATTGTTACTTAAAAATTGTCGTGTGAGAATTTAAATTAGGCTATATGTATGATAAATTAATGAACCACTTCAAAATTGTCTTGATTGATTATTATATGATATCAAAACTAACTTTTTCACCTTTGCTCAAAATGATTTGTTTTCAATGTTTCGTCTATGACCCTCCTGCCCCCATCCTACAGGTTTAGGGTGGGGGGGTTTGCTGACTCCCCAGTTCCACCTCCACTGCTGGTAACTGTTACATAATATCACCCATTTTAAAATCTAATATTCCAGTTGATCAGGCTGATTTTCACCCTGACAGAAGTTGTAGCGACCATATCCTAGCTCTGACATCATTTATCGAGGATGGGTTTGAAAATAAGTTGATCTTGTCTTGACAAACATCTGCAGCTTTTGTTGATTTTACAACAGTATGGAGCAAAGGTTTGTTGTTCAAGTTCTACAGCCCTCTTCTCTGTGCCTTTCTTTTGCAACTTTTAGAGTTACTGCTTAGTACACAGCTCTAATAAAAATGTATCTCTGTTGTGAGAAAATCTCTTTTAGACAGCTGATTGATGATCTACCACAGGGGTTTGTATTTGCTCCAGTTTTGTTTAACATGTAAACCGCTGACATTCATTCCAATCACCAAGTCTAGAAAGTTTATATATGCAGATATTGCTTTAGCTTACCAACAGAAGGACTTCACAGTTACTGAAGAAACACTCACAAGTGACCTTGCAACCCTTGATATTTATATCTAATAACCTGGTAGCAGAATGCTAACCCATAAAAAACCAAATTAGCCTGCTTCTACATACGTAACAGACTGGCTAACTGAAAATTGAACATATTTCTAAATCTTAAAACTTAGGCTTAAGCGGCAGGTATCATAACTAGAATCTACAGTTTCCGGTGACAACCGCGTCAAGGTACTATCTACAATAATATCTTATGAATATTGTAGATAGTACCTTGACGCGGTTGTCACCGGAAAATGTAGATTATATTTCTAAATGGTATAAAACTCCCATAATGATCATCCACAGTGTCTGGGAGTAATGTTAGTTTAATCATTAACCTTTAAAAGCCATCTTCAATAAACAGCAGCTAAAATCAAATCCAGGACAAATATATTACATGATATTGCTGGCTTGGCGACAACTTAGGGGAGACAATACACACGTCCTACGTACAACTGCTTTGTTCCTAGTCTTTTCAGTTTCTGAATGCAGTGCTCCCATATGGTTAAATTGTGTTCACACTACAGTACATTCAGCGAGTGTTTGGAGCGAGGCGCCGCCTACGTCCTAACGGGACAAGGGGTCGTAGCCAATACTGAGAAGGGTCGACACCCCGAATGTCCCACTTTCAAAGCCCAGCTCACAGCCATTCTCAGTCACCAGCGTGCGTGTGTTGCTTCCAAGAATTATCATTCCAAGAAAATAGAGAATCTTCCAACAAAGTCTTGGAATAAACCAAAGCTAATTAAGTGGTTGTTAGAAAAGAATATTAACGTAGACGATTCATTATTGAAGAAAGAACTCCTGGAACTGGCATACAAAGAAAAGCCAAAATACGACAAGTATGTTGTTGACGAGGAAGCAAAACATCAAAATAAAACAGTTCTCAGACTACCTCCATATCATTGTGAACTAAACCCAATTGAACTAATTTGGGCACAAGTTAAGGGTTACGTGGCAGCAAATAATAAAACTTTCAAACTGGGTGAAGTTAAGGGTCATTTGGACGAAGGTCTACAGAAGGTCACGAAAGAAGATTGGACAAAATGTGTGGAACATGTTCGTATGGAAGAGAAAAATTTGTGGAAGCTGGATGATATGATTGAAAGTATGGAGGTAGAAATTGAACCTTTTGTTATAGACATAAGGAATGACAGTAGTGATAGTGAGGAGTCAGTACTTGCTGAGGAACTACCTAATATGAGTGATTAAAACAAACATGGGTTTCTCCGTACCACAGGTTTATGTGACCTAGCCCTGTGGGAGCCTCTTTGCCCCAAAAAGAGTGCCCCCCGAGAAGGTGGAAGAGGTTGACGTTTCTTCGGGGGCTTTTCACTAACATTCCACCGGTCATTTTGAAAATAAAACACCCTTCAGAAACAAGGAATCTCCTATTGAGCGTAACGGCTGTAGGGAGCGCAGCCAGGACTGCTTGTGAACTGGCCCGACCTTGACGTCACAGCCGCAGTAGGCGGGACTTCACTCCAAACACTCGGCGAATGAAGTATAAAGGGATTAGTGGCCACTAATTGTGTCCAGGAGAGCTACTAGTGGCACTCTCAAGACAACTTCACTTCCATGGTTCCCGGTGTGCTGTGCAATATTTCTCAACCAGAGGAAGATGTCAGAGAGGATTACTTAAAGAATTCAATAAGATCTTGAATGCCTCGCACCTCAACATTACACAGGATCTCTCATGTCAGAACGGTCGTTTTATATCTTGATATCCACCTGTACATACTGATTTTCAGTTTAGCAGGTCAAAATTTCTCGCCCAATACTAGCTGAGACATAATGTGGAACAGATTTTATAAAAGAAAAATGTTTCTTATTAACGATTGTCAATACCTGAAGGTGGTCAGATGCAACTACTGGAAATATTAATGGGGACTGACACTAGATCGGCCATTTCCAAACAACAGTAGATGATATAGCTTGTCCCCTGCACTCTTTTACATAAGAATTAGCTAGCATGAATCAAATCAGTAAGGCCGGTCTTAAATGACTTGGATTTAGCTTTGTGACAGCATGACTTTATATTTTAGTTAATATAACTTGACTTTTGGACCTTCTTTCAAAAACATATATAAATAAATTATGATTTTTGTTTTTGAAATTTAATAAATTATGGCTGACAAAATACTATGAGATAAATACTAGAACATTTATAAAGGAAATTCAGGACTTTCCCCATTTGACAAATCACTTAAGGAGTGACGAACAGACTAAGCAGGGATTGCAGCGTGAAGGCAACAGAAATAAGGTCGACCATCGCTTAAGCATAGAATTCAATAAAACGAAGTCTATGCTTCTAGTGGCGAATGCAGTAAATGAAAACCAGAAGGCAAATGTACAACCGATTTGCTAGACCAGTGGTTCCTGACCTTGTGAGATTATGACAATGAATTTAACGATTAAAATACAATTTATGAAAACCTAACCTATGTCATAGACAATACGCTTTGCTTTCCTGCCACAACTTATTTACAGAATAATAATAAGGGTGGAAGATAAAATTATTAAGGTATAAATAACAATGTTTATTACACACAAAACTTGCTCATCCTATCTTAATTCTTCTATAGTCTAATACAATTAAGAGTAAAGCTGTTTAAGACCAATTTGTGGAGTGGAGGTAAATTATTTGCTATCACAGGAAAATTGTCTTAATTAATTAAGCCGTGTTTTCCTAGCGACGCACTTTCTACGCCGCGTACAACGCATAATGTGCGCTGCCCAGTCATACACAGGGAAGCCACTAGACTGTTTTCCTAGAAGCGTTTTTCGGTTGTGCGCCGGCGTGTTTTGATCGACGTAAATGGGCGACTGACTTCAGACCAGTCAGTTCGGTTGTACGTCGCGCATCACAACACTTCGTGGGTTTGTTTTGGTAGTGTTTGTAGTTGTTCCAACTGTGTGTATGTGTTTACTGTGTTGTTGATGTGTGTACATTATGGATGAAACGAAGAAAATGAAATTTTCTGCTGCTGATGATGAACAGCTTGTGGAGATCGTCGCAGGACATCCAATTTTATGGAATATGGCTGAAAAAGATTTCAAAAATATTTTGAAAAAAGAATTGATCTGGAAGGAAATTGCTGGGATGATGAATTCAACAGGTAAGACAGAATTCATTTATTCATTATTGGAAGTACTGAAAGATTACATTTTCTTTATAGCCTACACCAGCACAATCTACTGCCTACAATATCTTGTCACTTCTACAATGTCTTGTTACTGCCTACAATCTAAGCACTGTCACTTCAATACATGTTAAAAAATACTGCCACTGCAAGTTGTTAAAAACACAAAATAAAGGTCATATCAAAGTCAAATTACGTTGTTTTGCGGGCAGATTTGTTCTTGAAATACTCTGTAAATTGGTACCTAACTTTAAACCCTTCTGATTTACCAAACCCTCCTCTTCCAGTGAGAGGAATCATGTTTTCGACTGGCAGTTCATGGATAATCAGTCCTTCTTTGTAATTGGGATTGCTGCTGATAAATTCATCTCTAAGGAAATTATGCAAAGCACAGCATACAATAACAATTAAGTCAACAGTTTGTGGTAAAACGTTAATTGGAGTAAAGAATATTCTGAATATTGCACACATGATGCCAAATGCGTTTTCTGATACCCTTCTTACTCTTGACACATGATAGTTAAAATTTCTTTTGTGACTGTCTTCCAATGCTTGCTTTTTGCAATAGCCTTTCACTAAATGTTTATCAAGCCTGAACGCATCGTCAGCAACTACAACATGGGGGAGCAAAATGTTGGAGTTGGGCAAGTACTGCGGCTCCGGAAATGCACTGCCACTTTGAATAAGCTTTCCCATTTGAGATTTGTTAAAGATGCCTGCATCCCCTTCTTTCCCGTAAGATCCAACATCAACGATTATATATTTGCAGTTAGCATCAACTAGGGCTAGAATTACTGTAGAAAAATAATTTTTGTAGTTAAAAAACAAACTACCTGTATTGTCAGGGGCTACGATTCGCACATGTTTGCCATCCACAGCTCCGAGCAAATTGGGAAAACTCCACCGACTCCAAAACTCTTCTGCTATTTGATCCCATTTAATTTTGTCTGGTGGAGGTAAATGTTTTGGAACGAGTTTAATCTTCAGTGCATGTAAAACTTGTGGGATGAACTTGGAGATTGAGGTCAGAGATATTCTGTATGCAAATGCCAAGGATCGCATAGATTCTCCAGTTGCCAGGAACCTGTAAAGGTATAGAGTTTATGAAGCTTGTATATTAAGTTAATAATTTTTTAAAGAATCTGTGGTACTGTAACTTTATTTCTTTTTCAGATAAGCAATGTAAAGCAAGATGGAAAAGTATCCGAGACCATTACAAGAGACAGATGAAGGCAGAGAAAAATATTACTACAGGGTCAGCTGCACCTAGCAAAAAACGAGCCGTGTATTGGAAAAGTCTTATGTTTCTAGATACTGATGAAGATGAGAGGGGCACTTTGTCAAATGCAAATGTAGAACCTATGAACGAAACTGATACTCAAAACTATTCTGGTGAGGACCTTGAGAACGAAACAATAGACAGACCTACAGAGAACATACCTGAACAGGCAACTCAAAAAAGAGAAGACGGAATTAAACGTTCAGCAGAACCATCTAGTAGTAAAAAACAGGAGAAAAGGTTCCGAAAAGATAATGACATTATACGCTTACTTAAATCACGTGAAGAAGAACGCAACGAAACTGTTAAACGCCTAGATCAACTAATGACACCAGAACATCCAGACGAAATAGATTTATTCTTTCAGTCTATGGCGGAAACTGTAAACAAATTCAACCCAAGAATGAAAACACAGGCTAAAATTAAAGTGTTACAACTTATAACACAAATGGAAATGCAGAGTTACAATGAAGCAGCCGACGTTCAGCGTATGACGACTTTCAATTATGACTCTAGTATTTCTGCATCCACATCAGCACATTCACCATATACCAATGATTGTACTGAAATGGACCCAGTTAATTCAATTTTAAACTATTTTTAAATATATATTTGTAATTGCTTTGCATTTTCCATTAAACTATTAATGAGCAACTATCAAAGTAGTATAATTTTATTACACATACCTTAAGGTAAGGGCAAGTTTCTCAGCTGGTGAAATTGGCCGTTTTACTCTGTTACAAGGTTCACACGTCAATAATTCTTCAACCATCTCCAATAAGTAATAAAATTGGTTCCTAGTAAACCTAAAATAAGCTTTAAATTTTATTTCATCATCTAAAAGGTGCTTGTTTATTAACAACTGAAAGACACCCTCGTCTTCTCTAAAATTGAACAAGTCACTAGTTTTACTTCTAACTGAACAAAACTTTTTTGTTAAAACATTAACTTCTTCATCAATCTCGTCTAAACACGCCCTTAATACCAAAGCACATACTTGTTTTCTCTTCCGTGAGCTCATCTTGAAGCTACCTTGCTGGATGACGCAATTGAACTGAACATTTGTAGGAAAACACTTTTACGCCGCGTATTATATTATACGTCCACGCCAGCGTTGTACGTTGTACGCGACGTAGAAAGTGCGTCGCTAGGAAAACACGGCTTTAGGTTTTTATTAGGACAGGAAAGCAGGTTTGCCTTTTTAAATATTCATTTGAAAGTTAACACACATCAAAGGAGCAAATCAAATAATACAACACACAGTGTTCCTTAAACCCTGTTCTGAGAATGACTGAAGGTAAGACCAGTGGCCTTGACATATATACATGAGTGGTCTATTACTTTTATTTTGTTTGAATGTTAACTTTCAAAAGATTGTTTAAAAAGCCTACTCTCCTGGCTAAACAAAACCTTAATATATACAATCTTTGATTTATGGAACCATAAAATGCAACATATGTAATGCAGCGAAATATATTGATTGCTATGAGCAGTTTTCACTTTCTTTTCTTATCCTCTACGCCATCAGAATATAGTATGCATTAACCCCTTTATGTATTATCAGCTCACAGTACTAATATATAAATTCCCTCCAAATCTCCCTGCATAATCAGATATAGAAAACCGTATTGCCAATGCTCAACTCGCACTTAAATAATTACAAGAATCTTATTTCGAAGGCTTAAGCGGCTGGTGTCATTATTAATAACTAAAACTTCTGGTAACAACTGTTTCATTATTTACATCACTCTTAGAGATAAAAAATGAAAACTGACTTTATTAGGTGGAGTTAGGACTAGTAAGTCCTCTCTTCCACTCAACCTTTGGAATATATCAGAGGACGCAGCATGAGACTTTGGCCCTTACAAACGTTTGGTGATATAAATATAGTAAATAAAGCCTTGACATGGTCGTTACCGAAAGCTTTAGTTATTAAAAGAATGTCTATTTGACTTACCAGTTTTGAATGCTGTTTTTTTAAACTAAATGCTGTTTTTTGAAACTAATACATGTTTGTTTTATAACTACAGGCCCGTTTTTGGCCTTCCAGCACCCTAGGTACTTTAAACTGTTGTGCCCCCCATTAAGCCCCCCTTTTTTATTGCAAATTTTAGTTTGAGAAAGATTTTCTCTTAACACTTCTTTGTCTGGAGATTAATTCCATCATCCACTACAAAAGGAGCCCCCTCCCAGTCCTAGACTGGTAACCATAAGGTAAGCATAATTGCATGACCTGGCGACGCTTATTTACTTCTTACTTTGACTATCAATGGCACTGGGTATTGACTGATAGGTGGTGGGGCGTTTGTTGCAATTTAAATTTGTTTGCACATCCATCTTTAGCACCCTAGAGTTGTGCCTAAGTGGCAAAGGGACCCTGACCTTCTAGAGGCAATAGAAGTAAAAAGGGAACTTTTTGATATATTGTCTCAAAAATTCCAAGGAACATAAATAGACTTATTAACATAGACATAGACATTAACATTAAAAATGATCAGCCTGCCTCATTAAAGAAAGCTTTAACCTCTTAACTGCTGTAAACGAGTTAAGTCGTGCGCCGCCGTCTGTTCCGCTGTGCTACGCACGACTGAAGTCGTTCCGCCGAACGCACTCAGTGTGCTGTACACGTATCAAGTCGGTATTGATTATTTCTCCACTTCAACATGCCCATGACATCTATGGATACTTTGTTGAACTACTAGCAAGCTCTTTACTAAACAGAGAATAGTTGTTCATGAGTTCATTATGTTGTATACAGCTGACTGTTGGCGCTGGCAACTGACAGTGGCTGTTTAGTGTTTTGTAATGGCGTCTACATCACGCAATTCGCGTCTTGTTACGGAGTCGGAAATTGATAATTTACTATGTGTTCATGATGATTTTAGTGATTTACATTCTGATGATGATTATAATGATCCAGTTTATGATGTAAGCCAAGAGAGTGAAGTTGAGGAAGATATTTTTGAACCTCCACCACCGAAACAAAAATGTAAACTAGCAACAGGTAGGCCTAAAACTAGTAAAAATGAACGAGTGCTTTATAATTGGAGTAATGAACCTTTCAAACCTCATATTTTTAATTTTGATAGTTCGAATAGTGGAGTAAAACAAATCGGCATTGACGAAAACTGTACTGAGTTAGATTGTTTTGAAAAGATGTTGCAAGAAAATCTGATTGATATGGTTGTCACTGAAACCAATCGTTTTAATGAATTCTCAGTTTCCAACAGTGAATTGAAAGAAAAATCTAGGCTAAAGAATTGGACACCTGTTGATAAAAAAGAACTCTATGTGTTTTTAGATTTATCTATGCTAATGGTTAGAAATAAAAAAATTGCATTGCATGAATACTGGTCTAATGATTGTTTACTAAAAAGCCATGCAATCCCAGACATAATGTCAAGAGACCGCTATTTATCTATTTTGCGGCTTTTACATTTCAATAATTCTGAAGAGCAATCAAATGACAAGTTGATAAAAATAAAAAATGTTGTTGATATTCTCAGGCATAATTTTAGAAGGAGTTTTGTACCTTTTAGGGATTTATGTATTGACGAAAGTTTGGTTCTGTTTAGAGGTAGACTGGCCTTCAAGCAGTACATACCTTCAAAAAGACATCGTTTTGGCATAAAGTTGTTTTTGATGTGTGATGTTGAAACTGGTTATGTTCTTGACTTTATAATTCATACTGGGAGTGAAACAGAAATAACTCTAATAAAAGAGTTGGGAATATCAGGGTCAGTTGTCACTACACTTATGTCTGGGTATATGAATAAGGGTCATTGTTTGTATGTAGACAATTGGTACACAAGCTAAGCACTATTTACTTTTTTACATGAGAAAGGCACAAATGCTTGTGGTACAGTAAAGGAGATCAGAGTAGGAGTTCCTAAATTTACACAGGCATTGCAAAAAGGGGAAAGGGAAACAAAAAATAATAAAACAATGTTGGCTATGAAGTGGAGGGATAAGCGGGATGTGCGAATGTTGACAACGGAACATGATGACATTGAAACATTTAGTGGGAAATATAAGCGTTATACAAATGAAAAAAATAATGAAACCATTATGTATAAATGAGTATAATGTAAAAATGGGGTTGGTAGATAAGAGTGACATGATGATATCAAGTCTGCAATGCATGAGAAAGTCTGTGAAATGGTATAAAAAGTTATGGTTTCACTTCATTGACCTTATTTTACTAAATTCTCATGCAATATATTTAGTAAGTAGTGGGAAAAAGCCTACATTACAGGAATTTCATTTAGAAGTAGTAAGGTCTTTGATTGAAAAATATCATGTACCAAGAGAAAAGAAAAGAGGCGGGCGACCCTCAAATTCTGATGTACCAACCAGGCTGACTGACCGGCACTTCCCTTCACTAATACCTCCAAGTGAAAAGAAAATTTCAAATACAAGAACTTGTTTTGTGTGTAAACACACAAAACAAAGAGACCAAAAAAGGAAAGAATCAAGATATATGTGCCAAGAGTGCAATGTAGCACTTTGTGTTGTTCCTTTTTTTGGTGACTACCACTGCAAGAAAAACTTTTAAAACAGTAAAAAGTGTTGTAAATAGTGTAAATACATAAATAAATTCTTTGTATAGTAAAATATAAGTGATTTTGTAGGCTATAATATAATGGAAGAAGACATCAACTTGTTTTGGTGAGTACATTATAATAAATGTTTATCTAAGCATGGGTTCAGGGTTTACTCTATCTGTAAAAAACCAAGCACAGGGGGTTGGCATGCTACTGAAAACCCAGCAGTTGAGAGGTTAACTTGGATTTCAAAAGACGTGCTTGAGTGTAAACTAATGACCCAACCTTATGAAATTTGCATAAAGTATCCTTTATTTCATATCATGGTAGACATCAGAAAATGAAAAATGTATCATGTACTCTTCATAATGAACTAACAATTGTGGAAATTTATCAAGAAAACAACATTAAAGGCATATAAAGCACAAATCGATGTTCGTAACTTTATATTTATTATACAAACATTCACACAATAAGAATAGACTAACTGACCTTTACTTATAGTACTGTACAAAAGATCAAGCATGCGACTGTAAAAATGTACAAAACAAAAAAGCCAGCCTTATTAATGGAATTTAGTCTACAATAACCTCGAATGTATAATATCGTTATGAATCAGAAAATACACAACTGCCTCACATGTGAGACAGGCCAGTCCTCTGTTTAGGAACAAACTTAGTGAGATATATCTCTCTCTCCGTTGTGCAAACACCAAACTTTCACTTAATAGTATACATATTTAAACAAGTAATAAAGCTCAATTTATTTAGTTTCCAGTTAAAATTAACCAAAAAAAGCTTAGAAATAGTACCTGAAATAAGAAAAAAATGTGATCTGTAAATGGACGTTATATTTGGAATGTGATAAGACAAGCACTTCTTTGGGCCAATCATACCAACACATTACACAAGTTCTTTAACTGGTGAGATTCAATAACTTTAGGCCAGTATACAATACTGTGGAGGTCCTGTACATTCAAGGACTTTGCTTTGGTGTGTAGCTAGTTCTCACAGGAAGATAGTATCTTACAGCTACCATTAATTATTGACAAAATACATATTTTATCTATTTAACATAATGAAATAAATCATATTAATATTTATGCCTTTGATTCTTGCTACTAGGAATAATATAAATAAATCAGTATGCAATATATGCTTTTCTTATCAAATTTAAGAAAACAAATTTTTGTAGGCCATCGTTTTAGAATATTAATTTGTTTTTATACCCTAGTATTGAAGAAATATATTTTAATTTTTGTTTAAGAAATAAATGTAAATTTTTTTACTAATCATATTGTTAGGAAATGAGTTAATATTTTGAACTGTAGTCGAAAATAAAGCTCAAAAGAATCGGTGAATGGGTAAAAAAAAAAAACTAATAATCTAAGTAATATAAATAATATTGTAACTTTTAAGTTTGAATTAAATACACCTGGATGTATAGAAAGTAAAAATACTGTGGTAATGTTAATATATATAAAGTTTAAATGCTTGTATTAATTACTACATATTATAGTAATATAAATGTCACATAAATTATAGTTAAAATATCAAATATCTCTTACATTCTACCTCTTTATACAAAACAAACATTAATTATATATAAATGAGTCTTGGCTATACGACTAATAAAAGACTAGCATTTTGTTGCACACAATCGTACAACGATAAAACAACAGGTTAAACTTGAGCATAACATATCAAAATGAAATCGTACCTATACACACATACATACACACAATCATTATCACAGGGCTAGAAGAAAACAAATTCCCGACTAAACAAATCCAACTGTATACAATCCCTAAAACTCTGAACTTCCAAATTTTGACACGAATGAACTTGAGAGTATAAAATATATAAATAAGATTTGCATTACATTTCATACAATTTAAATTACCATAGAATATTTAAAGTAAACCTACGTGGCTACATACATATGCTACACTGGCTACAAAACTGTAGTGTGTAAGGTAAAAAAGTCACTACTTACATATTAACACGACCATAATGGCTTTTTGAGTAAAATATTAAGCTCATAATTTCCAAAAAATGAAAATACATCTTCCAACTGATTTTAATAAAGCTAAACAAACTCTCGAAAAGGTATTGGATACAAAATAATCTTACATCAAAAGAGTTAGGACTTAAATTAAAAAAAAGGAAATTTATAGGCCAACATGTTCAGTGTCGATATAAATTAAAAATTTACATCTTTACAATCAAAGGTTACAAAGTGATGTAATTTTAACTTGACAATAATCCCTTAAGTAGGCTTCGAGAAAAGACCAATTTAGTGCCTGTATCATCATTATCAGACAATTAACATACTGATTAAATAAATTTTGTGATTCCTTTGTGAGTCCATTTGATTTGCTAATGTTTTACATGGTTTACGAATATCTATCACCATAGAATTTTTAATTTGTTGTACTTGTAAGAAACTGATTAAAATCAGTTAGAGAAAGAGTCTGCAGAGGCTGTTTGCCATGTTAATTTTAATTCCATAAGAACAATGTTATTTTTTAACCTAAAATACTGTTATATTTTTAAAAGCATATCCAAATTAGACAGTTATTTTTAAACAGATTCTTTTCAAACAAACTGCATTTGATCAAGAATGAAATTTCATATTGGAATTGCTTTGAGAATTCCTAATAGAAAAAATATATTAAATATTTAGTTTAAAGTTTTTTTTTACCTATTTTTCAAAACTAGATTTATGTATTCAAAATATCAAAAGCAAGCCCAACTTTTGGTCAATAAATAATGAAAAAATATGGATTCGCAAATTACATTGTTCTTATGGGATTAAAACCAATATGGCCGACAGCCTCTGCAGACTCTTAGGTTAGAGGGCACTAAGCTATATAAATTAATGAGACTAATTAAAATCAGCAACCCTAAAAAGTAAAATAAATAACATTAAACTTATTTCATAAGCATGAAAAATTAGTATAATGACATTTAGTTATTATGATTCTTACAATGTTTGCTGTTTAGTGTAAATATTGACCCACCCACCCATACACGTACAGTGGTATTGACACACCCACGCAAAGACATACAGTGGTATTGAACCACCCACTTATAAACGTTCAGTGGTATTGACCCACCCACCCATCCTTAGACGTACAATGGTATTGACCCACCCACCCATACACGTACAGTGGTATTGACCCGCCTATCCATACACGTAAAATGGTATTGACCAACATCCCCATACACGTACAGAGGTATTGATGTTGGTACATTTAACCAACTGTTCCTACATTCATGGTCAAAAATTTATTTTTTTACAGTGTGAACTTAATATTTATATGAATTAATTATTTAATTATATTAGAGATGTGCGGATATCTGAAAATTCAGTTTGGTTTGGATTTACAAATCCGACCCCAAGCCATCATTAATATCGAACAAGATTTGTAAATATCCGACTTATTCGGGTAGACATTTTTCCTGAAGAATTCAGCAAACTTTTGTTTTTGTGTTGTGACAAAAGCATTAATACAGCAGTTCCAAAAACGACACAAAAGACGGATATATTGTTGACAAGGATCACATCAATTTGTATTGTATAGCTAGACAGGGATGCAGTCAATGATTTGGGCCAGATGGTGAGACAAGAAAACTTGTAACTAATCCCCAGTCTCCACCCCTCTCACTTCCGCAGTAACAATAAGTCCTACGAAAATAGCAGATATTATTACTTCAAACCAAAGCTTCCGCATCAAGGTGTTATTTACACTATTTATATCACCAAAAGTTTTGCCCATGCTGCCATGTGGCATCCTCAGTGGTATCTCTGATACCTTATTGAGCTCCAACCTTGTTTACCCTTCTTATCATTTCCTGTTTGATAAAGTGAAAAAGGTGTCTATATTCCTCCACCCTTTTAACAAAACCATTTCCAACAAAAGATTTTGGGAAAACGTTTTCGTTTATTAATTCATATGTGTTGTAATTTTACAAGGGACTCTTAGACTTAAAAGAAAAATTTGTTTATTTATTCCAAGTTGAGACATAACAATTCTTATTACTTTTTATGTAATGGGAGATTCAAAAATAATTGCCAACTAACAGAAATAGTTGCATTCTCTCGTTGAAATATTCCACTGGTATGCTGCACGTAAATTACAGTACCTATATGCATTATCTAATAGTCTTACCATTATACATATATATACTGGAGTTATATCCCCCATTTTAACTCTGTATTGGTTAATGTGATCTAATCAGTTTTGAACGTCTGGTCGCGATCATGCTCGTCTCCGGCCACTCGGAAAACAAATTTGAGTTGATCATTTTACAACAATTTCATTGTAATATACATTATTTGAAACATTCAAGTAATTGATCTTAAAGATGCACCAATACCTTTAGGATGTATTATGCTTTATATTACCAACCCGAAAATCACCAACCCGAGAACTATCCGATAAAAAACACATATAAACCGGATCGTATCCGACCCGACCCCGAACTATTCGAATTCAAACCGATCCAAAATTTCAATACTCACACAGCTCTAGTAATTATGTGTGTGTTTTGAGAAGGACTGAACATGAGTAAATCAAATTCTGTTTTGATTATCGCTAGATCTGCAAAGCAGGTCATGGGATGATTTGCATGTGTGTGCATGAACATAAAATTAAATTACATTCATGTTCCAACATGTAAATCGTGTCCATACATGACTTTCATGGCAGCTCTAGGGTTAAGTAGTACTTTATGAAGAATTTACTAACAAATAAGAATACCTACAAGTTTTAACATGGCCCAACCACGACCAAGTTTTGGGTTACAAAGAAAACTGACTATCCAGCTCTTAAAATGTTCAAAACTTTGATATAATGTCTATTGCCACAAGCAAAGATCTCAAATGTGCTGAGAATGCAGCAAATGTGTGTTAAAATCACATTTTTCCATTACATTTAAAAATTATGTTTCAGAGGATTCGTGACCAAACTAAAAATTGAACTACTGACTTACTGTATCAAAATTGACCTAAACAAATTATACCCAAAGATGCCTTATATCAACAGTGAACATGTCAAATGTTACAATTTTTAGCACTACATGAATTACATATTGAAGGTTAAATGATTTTCTCAGTTGCAATAACTTTTACAATTATTTTTTCTCATCCTTAAATCTGTTTTTCAAGTTACTACCACCTTACATACACTTGAACATGAATTTAATGTACATTTTGATTAAATTCAGGCACAAACAAGCAAATTAGGTAGTAGCTTAGAAAATCAGATTTAGTGTTAAAACAAGTAAAATTATAACAAAATAACAACTAAGGAAATTAAAATTTAAAAATTAAACAGTAACAAAATATTGTACACAATAGAAGTGTCCTGAGTACGACCTCAATTCACCATGAAACAATCACACCTACCTTTGCACTGCGTTTACAACGTCTTTGAGTGTATTATGCAATTCGGTTAGTGTCTTGGTATTGTCTGCATGATTACGAGCCCCTGCTGACCTCAAAGTTCGTGCTTGGGCTTCGAGTCGCGTGAGCAGCTCCCGCAGGTGAAACCGTGTGTGAGGTGGAGCTACAGAGTCTGCGTAACCTAAACATGATGAATGGAACAGCCCCACTTTGTCAGATAGTTGAAGCCAACTACCAGATGACACAGATGAAGACGATTTTAAACTAGTTAAACTCGATTCTAACGCTTGCCAGATTTCCATCACACTAGATAATACACCTGGCGTTGCATAGATAGCTGCAGGTTTAGCAATAGTTTTCACATTTGGTTTTGTTGGCACAACTGGCTTTTCTTCGGGTGGCCAAACTCTTTTTTCCTTGACTACTTCTGGAGGACTGCTTTCTCCTTCCCATAGCTTCTTCAAGCTGCTTATACTTCCGGTGCTTCGTCTCTTATCATCACCTTCCTCTTCATCTTCTGGTTTCATAGTAGCACTATTAGTGTCTACTTTTCTTAATCTTGATTTTAAATCCAGTACTCCCCCATTTGGCTTCTCTTCAGCTTGTCTAATTTCAAACTTTTTCAGTTGGGCTTTAAAAGCACTTTCTTGTTTTGCACTGTTATCAGAGCTCAAGCTTACTTTCCTCAGGTTCATTTTAAAGTCTATGGGAGAAGTTTGTGCCTCAGAGTTATCACTGTTGTCCACTACTTCATTTTGTGGGGATTCTCTTAATCCTTTACTGTTAGACTTATCTTTGATTTCAGAAGCCAATTTTAATTCTAGCATTTCTTTCATCATTACTGGCATGGTACTTTTTAATGTCTTTGAGGTGGGAGACTTCTTATCTTCATCACATTGGTTTTCATCTTTGGATTGTTTAGGAGAGGGCGGTGGAGAAGGCTCTTCGGGCGAGGGAGGTTGTTCTTCTGAAGCGGGACTTTTCGTCTCTTGACTGGGCGTTTGACTAGGAGGACTTGGGGGCCTATCTCTAGGTCTAGGGGATGTTTTTGATGGAATCCTGACTGGTTCAGACTTTGCTGAGCTGCAAGAATCAGTAGAAGGTTCTCGATGCCTTAGTGAAACTCCAAATCGGAAACTGGCTTCTTCGACTGAAGGTTGAGGGTTGCTGACATCCAAGTCCTCAGGTGGGGGTGGGGGAGGGAATTCAAGGTCAGCAAGAGATGGCTGTGCAGCTCTGGCAGCATGTCGACTGCGGGGGCTAGAAGGAGGGTGGTGGTGATGTTGAAATCCCCCAGATGAGTTACTCCTAATCATGTGTCCTGGCTGGGTACGAATATTATTCCTCGGGGAAACAGACCGATGAGGAGGAGTCGTCTCACCTGCTCCAGTTTGCCCCTCACTCAAACCACTTTGTCTTAAGGACTCTAGGTAGGCTCCAATGCGGGCTCCTTTTGGTAATGTTCCATAGCGGTTGATGGCTCTCTTTACATTCTGCACTTCCAGTGCTGCTACTTGCACGACCTAAAATAAAAGTTAGTTATTACATTTCAGTTGATGTTACATTTGGAACAAGCATAATCAACAAATAATATAAGCTATCACACGTATCATAAAATTGACTAAATGAGGAAAAGCAACAATCTTTCGCGTTTTTACATTTACTGAGATACTTAAGCTGAGCTAGAGTGATACACTTCAGCTCAAATAAATTCTATAACTTTTTTCTGTATATATATATATATATATATATATATATATATATATATATATATATATATATATATATATATATATTTGTTTGTTGAGAAGAACAGATAGATTATATCTAATGTTTTCTTTGTAATAAATTCATGCTCAAAAGAAAGTTTTTCCAAAAAAAGATGTTATCTGTTAGTTTTTTCATGACGTAAACATTTGACCAACAAAATCCACATTCCTTCTTTTTTTTATACTTCAAATGAAGCCTGACTTGATTCTGTAATGCTCTTAGTAATTTATTAATACTTTAAGTTTATAATAGATCATTTTAAAAATAGTTTTATAAAGACTAGTATTTAATTGACAATAGTTAGTTATACTCTATGGACTAGGGGTTTTGTACATGCTAATGTATAAATAAATGTAGATAGAGACTGATCAGAGTGTCAGCTTTTTGCTCCTTGCCAGATGAATGTTCTATATTGCCAGAAGAAAACATATAAAATATAAACACAGTATGAACATTTTCACTATGTTTTTTATGTCTTTGCTAGTGGACATAATTTATGCTCATGTAAGTTTATCAATGGCCTTTGTCTCATATTATAAAAAATTTCAAGTTAGAATTAAAGTTTAATATAATGTGGGAATCAGACATTTCTATGTTTAGTGATTATAATCCAACTATCTCATAGATGTTTTCTTAGATCCTTCCCTATTATTGTTCTGTCTGTATTTATTCTAAAAAGTTACTACTAAAGAAATCTGGAGTGTCCGTTTTGAATGGTAGTCAAGGTTCAGATGTTGTGTAGTGAAGAGAACTGAGTATCAGACTTGTCAGTTAGCTGAAAATCAGACCAACACTATGTGCTTCGGATTCTACGTAAAGCTGTAGGTCCCATAGTTGCCCTGGTTATTGGGCTATTAATAAATAGTCCCTTATGAGCTATGTAGAACTCAGATAGTAACAATGACTACACTCATCACACTCATTCACTCCTCATATTCGCCCATATTTCTACGATCGGCGTCTTGCAGATGAATAATGAATAATAATGAATCCTCATTAAAATCAGTATTATTTTAATTGTTATTATGATTTATAAAAGAAATGTTTATCATGTAATTAGTTTTAAAATACGCTTTACTGTTTAACATTAGATCCAAATTTGAGAATGGATTTAAGGAAATTACATTCACACTGAGAATTCGTTGAGTTTACAGATTAATAAAAATATATAAACGTGAAACAAAGGTATAAATGGTAACAGGTACATAATGATTTAATTTAGAAATTTAAAAATTGATTCCATTAAATTAGTCATACAGATTAGTAGTTTGTACTTAAGTTTCCATCATATGCAATCCAAATCTAAAAAGTTTAGAATTTAAAGGCATAGACAATCTAAATACAAATGTGAAAAAAAACTCTGACTCATAGTATTGTTGTACACACTCTAAGGTTTTCACAACAAGCTCAGTTCTATATATACAGGGTTGATAAAAAATATGGAAACGTTTTCACAACATTATTTTTTCCAAAGATAATTTGAAAATTTAATTTTTTTCATAATTGTGTTCCATAAAGTATAATTTGTTATCAGCATTCAATATGTATTTCAATATGTAAAAACTTGTTAATACACACACCCACCCATTCACGTACAGTGGTATTGAACCACCCACCCACCCATACACGTATTATGGTATTAACCGACCCACCCACCCATACACGTATTATGGTATTAACCCACCCACCCACCCATACACGTATTATGGTATTAACCCACCCACCCACCCATACACGTATTCTGGTATCGACCCACCCGACCACCCATACACGTACAGTGGTATTGACCCACCCGACCACCCATACACGTACAGTGGTATTGACCCACCCGGCCACCCATACACGTACAGTGATATCAATACCACTGTACGTGTATGGGCGGGTGGGTGGGTCAATACCACTGTATGTGTATGCGTGGGCGGGTGGGTCAATACCACTGTACGTGTATGGGTGGGTGGGTGGGTCAATACCACTGTACGTGTATGGATGGGTGGGTGGGTCAATACCATTGTTCGTATCAGAATAATTTACTTAAAGCCATTAAATAGTGGAGCAATAATATTGTTCAAATCAGTTACTTTGAAATTCTAATGACTGCTATTCTTGAATGGTTTCGAAGTTCGGTTTGCAGCAATTATTTTCTCTTGAATACCATTCATTTGATACCAAACTTGACCTAAGCTTATGTTGAAGATTTTCGTTCAACTCCTTGTGGGCTGACCCCTTGAAAACATGAAATGTTGCTAATGACGTCAAAAAGTATATTCTTACTAACTATGATCATGTACAGGATTTCACTTTACAAGTGAAGTCATACAAAAGTTGTGAAAGCATTTCAATTTTTTGTCCACCCTGTATAGTACTGACTGCTAAGATCAAGTTATAATTGTTCCACTAAGTTATAATGGTGAGGAACATATAACATATACTGGTTGTACCTTGTTGGTGTTTGGCTGCTCTTTGGGAGGATAAGTACGAGCCTTCTTGCCCCGCTGTTCCAGGCCTCGATGGCCCATCACAGGAGGTTGGGCTCGCTTGAACCCTTCGCTGTGAGCACCAGAGTCGTCCGTGTCCGGAGTCATCTGGTCCTCCCCGCTATCTCCCTTATTGTTGGCAGTCATGTTCTGCAGCTCCCTCGTTATCCCTGAAACAGCATCCTGACTTATGCTCACAAGAGAATGATTAACAACGATTACAGTTCAGAAACCATACTTTACAGTAAATATTGTAAAATTGCATAAAACAATAAAATATAAGAACAAAGTTATAAGGCAAGCAAATGTCAAGTTATCTAGAATTTGTGAGAGATTTATTTAATTGTACATTTATTTTACAGATTTGGCCTCACCAAGTTTTATATAACTTGTCGGTGAAGTCCATATAATAACATTACGTATATATATATATATATATATGTTTTATATAAAAAAAATGAGGTGGTTTAGGGTAGCACTACAATCTTATCACTTATTTCGGCAGTTACAATGAAAATGAAAGTTGGGACATGCCGGACACGGGACATGGGTTGCACTGTCAGTCAATATTTTATTTTACACATAAGAAACTGGTTTGCATTTTTAATTCCTGCCTATTCTAGTGTCTTCCTTGCAGCAGGAACAGTTTTTCATCTTCATCTGTACGTAATGTAAGTTGTGTTCGTCTGTCCGTTCTGGAGTTACATGAAGTACATTCCATGGCCGACACTGCCCATATTCATACATCATGGCTCTTTTAGGCAACAATGTGTACATTTTTTCAATCAATACCAGAAAATCATACATGCAAAAGTTTTATCACAGTTAAAAATTTAGCTTGTATAAATAACAATTGACAATGTTCTAATAGCTTTTGCATCCATTATCAGTCTAACAGCCTTTTTCGGCAAGATTAAAATTTATTCTATGCCTATACCATTTCCCCACAATATTAGACTGTGTCTTATAATACTCTCAAAGAAAGAAAAATGATAAATTCTTAAATACTCATTAGTTACCGGTCTTTTCAAATTGATAAGCATATATAACACTCTAGATATCTTTTACAATCAAATTCAATCTAATTTTTGCATGACAGACTAGCATCGATATTAATACCTAATAATGTAACTTAATTCCTAACATCATGTACATTTGAAAAAAATAGAAGAAACATATTTATGCTTTGAAAAATCAGATAAGAAGTAATGTAAGAAATTTTTATTTTTTAAGAAACGTTTGTGATGTGAAATTTTTATTTACACTATATCATGCACTAATACACTCCAGATTACAATATGGCATTATTTGCTAGGGTTCAGCAGCCAAATTGATAGTAAATGATATCAGAATTACGCAAAATACTTTTATTCGTATAATTTTTAAAAAGAGAGACTCCTCTTATCCACTAAAAGCACATTTTCCCGGTACAATATTTGTTCATATTTAAAGTATTGCGATTATTCTTTATTAGAAGTGGCAACCAGAATGTTACGCAAAAACAATACTTCACAAGAATGTACAGAGGGGGACTTAAAATAGCAACAACCAATTTAGCTGAGCATTTACTGTAGATTGCAAAAACAAAATGTTCGTAATGTTGCACAATTGAAGTTCTGAGAAACCTGCATTTAAAAAATTGCAACATTTGACATTGCCTAGTCTTTACATACTGGAGACAACCTTATTTTGCATCTCTAAAAGTGTCATGACAAGTGGTCGGGATGTACATACACAGGACACTAGAGGCAGAAACAACTACGGAACTGGGAACCGTTCCGTAAAGCCTAAAGTAAAAATAGCCTAAAGTTCGAAAATATGCTTTATGACATTCATTTTTGTATGTGGGACCTCATTTGTTTAACCTAGTCCCACCAAAATTAAAAGATATTAAAATCTCAAAATCTTCTGTAAGGAAATTAAGAACTGGCTTTTAAGTTAAGAGTTCTTGAACATACAACACAGTTATGGAGGCGTACAACTGGAAGTCGGACCAACTTATGAGCCATGTCTCCAGCAGGACCAGGATTTGCTTGGAGAGATGGATCATTGGGCTCCATACTTTCTTCTATGAGTGACTCTATAATCATTACTGTAAAGTTGTGACAGTCCAAGGGTCTATCTTTGTTCTGTTTATATAAAATATAAGCATTTACAAGCGCCATATCTAAGAAGTTTTCAAACATTTTTATCCAGTATTTTTTACTTCTCCTAGTACAAGTCAAATGGTATATGGATTTGTCTTTAGTGTCCACCCCACCCATATGCAAGTTGTACTCATTTATGATGACAGGCTTTATTGCCTCAACCCCACTTTTCTTACTTGTGAAAAGTCTGCCATCAGCAGGAAGAGCAGAGGATACGAGGTAGACTGGCTTTTGTGTTTTTTTATCCTTTATATTATACCGACAGAGTTTCATTTTTCTGAAATATACTGACTGTTTAGGCTGTAATTTCATTTCAATAAGGGTTTTACGTATGCCTTTTGAATTTTAATTTTTTGTTCCTTAAAGATATGTTTGTTTGTCAAGTGATTTTTGAACTAACGGTAACTTAGTGTAATATTATCTGTGTAGAGATAATTTTTATTCAATAATCTGCACTGGTTCATGATATGTAAAACAACTTTTTGTGTGAAGGCATCATCACTCCTATCAGCCAAGAACCCTTAGCCACTATATAGTTTTGAGTGCATAACATAGCTGGTCTTACTGTCACAAAGTTCGAATTTCTTTATGCCAAATCTGGCATGGTGCTTGTTTGGAAGGTACTGGATGAATGAACGCCTGTTTTTCATCCCTATCATGGACGCATCTAAAGAAATATTTTGACCAGGAGTGAAATATTTTTTGAAACTCTTGTTGAGTGAATTAGAGAAGTGTCTGACTTTGTACCATGGGTCATGGCCGGGCTGATTTTTGGGAATGGCCTGTAGGGAACTGATATGAAAGTTTGCTCTTATTGATTGAAATCTATGAAGGGACATGTTTTCTTGATAAATGGCAACACTTTGAGATTTGATTGTGGACCAGTAGTGTTTGTAGTTGTTCCTAACAGTGAGCCCCATATTTACTAACCAAAGCTAAGTAATGCTTCATTTCTTTTTTTGTTACATTGGTCCACTTTGAAAGTCTACCATGTGTTTTCATAGTATCAGAATTTGTTTTTTTTTTCTTTCTGTGAATTGGCATAAGTATTGATCTCACTTGTTAGCAGAGACCAAATAAAATCAGAAAAAATAAATAAAAATATTGGATTGGGAAACTATTTCATGGAGGTAAGTTTTCCCATCCGTGTTTCTAACTTGAAAACTTCCAGCAACGTCAACAGGATCTTCAGGTGAGTACACCCTAACCCAATTACTAATCAAAGGAGACTGCCTTGATGGGCTCTGGCATGGAGAAATTGAAACAGAGGGGAAAACAGAACTTACATTCTGTTCATTATCTCTGTTAGAAGGTCCTAGTTGTGGACTTATTGATCGACAGGGAATATGCCTAGGTCTACTTCTACTTACAGTTTGTTCATTATCTCTGTTAGAAGGTCCTAGTTGTGGACTTATTGATCGACAGGGAATATGCCTAGGTCTACTTCTACTTACAGTTTGTTCATTATCTCTGTTAGAAGGTCCTAGTTGTGGACTTATTGATCGACAGGGAATATGCCTAGGTCTACTTCTACTTACAGTTTGTTCATTATCTCTGTTAGAAGGTCCTAGTTGTGGACTTATTGATCGACAGGGAATATGCCTAGGTCTACTTCTACTTACAGTTTGTTCATTATCTCTGTTAGAAGGTCCTAGTTGTGGACTTATTGATCAACAGGGAATATGCCTAGGTCTACTTCTACTTACAGTTTGTTCATTATCTCTGTTAGAAGGTCCTAGTTGTGGACTTATTGATCAACAGGGAATATGCCTAGGTCTACTTCTACTTGCAGTTTGTTCATTATCTCTGTTAGAAGGTCCTAGTTGTGGACTTATTGATCGACAGGGAATATGCCTAGGTCTACTTCTACTTACAGTTTGTTCATTATCTCTGTTAGAAGGTCCTAGTTGTGGACTTATTGATCGACAGGGAATATGCCTAGGTCTACTTCTACTTACAGTTTGTTCATTATCTCTGTTAGAAGGTCCTAGTTGTGGACTTATTGATCGACAGGGAATATGCCTAGGTCTACTTCTACTTACAGTTTGTTCATTATCTCTGTTAGAAGGTCCTAGTTGTGGACTTATTGATCAACAGGGAATATGCCTAGGTCTACTTCTACTTACAGTTTGTTCATTATCTCTGTTAGAAGGTCCTAGTTGTGGACTTATTGATCGACAGGGAATATGCCTAGGTCTACTTCTACTTACAGTTTGTTCATTATCTCTGTTAGAAGGTCCTAGTTGTGGACTTATTGATCAACAGGGAATATGCCTAGGTCTACTTCTACTTACAGTTTGTTCATTATCTCTGTTAGAAGGTCCTAGTTGTGGACTTATTGATCAACAGGGAATATGCCTAGGTCTACTTCTACTTACAGTTTGTTCATTATCTCTGTTAGAAGGTCCTAGTTGTGGACTTATTGATCAACAGGGAATATGCCTAGGTCTACTTCTACTTACAGTTTGTTCATTATCTCTGTTAGAAGGTCCTAGTTGTGGACTTATTGATCAACAGGGAATATGCCTAGGTCTACTTCTACTTACAGTTTGTTCATTATCTCTGTTAGAAGGTCCTAGTTGTGGACTTATTGATCAACAGGGAATATGCCTAGGTCTACTTCTACTTACAGTTTGTTCATTATCTCTGTTAGAAGGTCCTAGTTGTGGACTTATTGATCGACAGGGAATATGCCTAGGTCTACTTCTACTTACAGTTTGTTCATTATCTCTGTTAGAAGGTCCTAGTTGTGGACTTATTGATCGACAGGGAATATGCCTAGGTCTACTTCTACTTACAGTTTGTTCATTATCTCTGTTAGAAGGTCCTAGTTGTGGACTTATTGATCAACAGGGAATATGCCTAGGTCTACTTCTACTTACAGTTTGTTCATTATCTCTGTTAGAAGGTCCTAGTTGTGGACTTATTGATCAACAGGGAATTTGCCTAGGTCTACTTCTACTTACAGTTTGTTCAGAATCAGATGTGTCAATATCACTTTCAGGTTGATATTCCTCACCCCTTCCCGATGAAAAATCAACACGTACTTCATCACTATCATAAGGATATTCCTCAAGTTCAGCGTCAATATCAGAAGAAGTATTACTATCAGACTGATTGTTCATTTAGTTCGTCTAACACATTTCTTATTGCACTAGACCTACTTAATTCACTAATTTTAATGATAAAATACAAAATAAAACAATAATAATAGACTACAATAACAAACTTACGATGTAAACAAACACCGAGCGGCAATACACTGAACAACTGATCAGTGTGTGTTGAAAACAAAACATACGCTTCTAAAGAACTGTCTTATAGCGGCAGTCTTGCAGCAAGTCGCATTTCAATGAGTATAATAAGTTCCATGTTTTTTCTACTTAAATAGTATGTAAAATACTTTGTAATATTCCGTCGTTTACAGCCGCTAGTGCATTTCAAATAGATTGCGTACCTGACGTCGCGCTGCGCGATGTCAGCACCACAATGGCAAGCGCTGACATCACGCTTTCAGCACCTGGAGGGTTAAAACTAAAATTTATTTAACAAAAAGAATTATATAATTACATAACTTAAACGTATGGATCATCATAACCAAAGTATTTAATCAGTATTTTAAAAATCTACCAACAGATCATTATTATTTGACTTTAAACAATTATTTTCGTGCATCATCTTCAAAATTATTTAAGATGAATACTAAAATGACTCAAACTGATACCCCAGTGTCTACAGTTTAATATAATATAGAAGTACTGATAATCAATCAAAAGCAGACAATACAATCAATTTGTTTGACAAGAGTGATTTAATGACATATTAAACATTTACCAATGGCTGGGCATACGTACCAGGTTAGTAGATGGGCTATACTGACATATCAATGTTTTATATTTTGTGGAGAGCACTATACACACACTATTTGCAATGACAACCATTGTTTACCCACTAAAACACTATAAGCTATTTGGTCTTCTTTACATTGAACATTGCTGTCATGTAAACAGATGGTAAAATCTCATACAATATTTAATTATATCACATATATTTTACATCAAGTTGTGTGAATAGGGAAGTTATTTAAGTAATAAGATCTCCCAATAAATATAAAATAAATTTACAACAACAACAAAATAATCACATATCTAATAAATAAAGCATATCAAGTACTCAATTTTGAACATTTAATACGCAAACAAGAAGATGGGAACAAAATGAACACTACGAAACTTTAGTCATTTAAAGTGCAGAGCTCATGATGTTTACTTTCAATAATGTCCTTTGCTTATCTTTCTGTTAATTCTGTCTTCTAATTCCTAAATAATATAAAACATAAGATCATGCAACATCTCAACATGCTTGCTCCCTCAACCGAGTGACCAAATTACACACAAATATATTTGATTCAACGTGAATAACTCCACAGTATGCACATAGTACTTTTTTGGAATTGGTGTAAGTGGCAGTCATTCACTTAATTATCAATCGAAATTGGGCGTGCATAACTTAGGACTGCCAGCTTCAGATTTAAGACTGAAATGAAAATGAGCGTCAAGCTCCTCATCAACCAGGCCTCATCATGCAAACTAATCATTCTAGCATATTATTTAATCCAATATTGATTTTATTTCTTTCAACTTAATGGAATGAGAAGAGAAGAAACAACATTTAATCAACCAAAAGGTCAATATTTTAGTGCCATTATTGATGTCAAATACAACAAGTAGGACATCTTCAATTAGCATACATAACAAATTTTACTTACTTCAACATCTCATTGAATCTAAAAAGAAATGAGACACAGTAAATGAATTTTTAGTGACACAAGAAAAAACTGCATCTTGGTTTTTGAGCCCTTCAAGTTCCAGAAAACCTTCATGCTAAGAAAATTGTTTAGCCCAATGTTTTTAAAGAAATGTTCTTTTTATCGCTCTTCACTATAAAAGCAACATTCATTCCTTAGTAAATATTTTTGGTTTGAGGATAGTAAACGTGGTTAACTGAAATCTATTGCCATAATATTTGTACTTGTACTGTAATAAATTTGTGTTGTGTGATTTTCAGTTGTTTGCAATTTATACCAATACTTTATAAAATTAATAAACATAAACATTATTAATAATCATTCCGTAATTCAAGAGAATCACTGTACTGTCTAACTTGTTCTCAGATAAAAATACTGTATGCAACTGAAAAATGTGTAGGTTTAATACACAATTATAAAGTTGATAAAATACTAAATACAATATATTGTCTCCAAGCAAACGAATTGAAATTTGATATAAAGTCAATTTATTTTGATAGGCTGTAAACAACAAAAAGTTAAACTGTAAATAATGCCAGTTTCAACCACTTCAGTGTCAACAATTTTTGCTTTTGATTTCTTACCATATATTACATACCAGTATCTACTTTTATTTCTTATCCACACATAATTATCTATTATTTATTTTGTTGGTTTTCTCTTTAAAGAAAAGAAATACAATTTTTATCTAATGGACACATTATTTCAGTTACGACTTAGTTTCCTGAACTGTTCAGAAATGTTTTCTGACTTTGTTCACTCTGTACATGACTTTCATCGTTATTTAACTCACAATCAAATAAACTGAACAGAATTCAATTCCTTTATTTTAACACCTGCACAAGAAAAATTTTTCATAAACAAACAAAAGTAACCAGTAAACACCAATGATTACTGACGAGCCTTCGCAATAAAAAGATTAACACTAACAAATTACGTCATCACTTGCTCACTAATATTGCCAACTTCTAGTATGATTAAGAGGTAAGAACTGAAATCGAAAGTCGAGTTTATAGTGAGTACTATGATTTTTTGTTGCTAATGAAATAGTGTGAAGTTTAACATCTCCATGCGCATACTAGGACAATCCTTGGGCATGTTTCAGCGGTGGAACAGTCTTTACAAGCTCATTCGCAGAAAAGGGTTTTAAAGGTTAATAGGATAAACATTAAAAACTGGAACAGAAAACTTTAGCAAACAAAAATAAAACGTGTTAATAAAAATTAGTATTTAATTTTTGTAATCAACTACTTTATTAAACTTAAGTATATACCGGTATTGGAGTTTGTGTTTTACTTTTGTTTCGTGAAGAGTTGACCAGTATTCAATAAATCTCTAATTACGATAAAACCATAGTTTTAACTAGTGGGATGGCTCTAAATGAGAGCAGCCTAGAATAAATATGATTAATTTGCAGCCTAAAGAGAAAATAAGAACTTGCATATTATAGAAACCTTGCCAATTTGCTAACCCACCACCAATTTACTGACCTACACATGGTTCACAACCCTCACAAATATGTATGTACATCGTGATCACCTGCTCTCCCCCTAACATGTATTGGGTAGATTAGGTTAATTTAAAACCAAGAGATTACTGTTTAGTTAAGAAATTATAAAAAAGTTTTAAAAATGTTAATCAAACTCTAAGGAGAAATAACGTTAAATTATGATTTCATTTTCTTTTTTATGTCCTTAAGGCAACACAAGACCATATTTGAAGATCCCTCTAATTTATCAGTTTGAAGTTTATCTGTTAAGATGTTTGGAATAAAAAAATTTGTAAAGATATTTCTTTACAGGTGTCACCGCCAGTAGAGGGAAGAGGGGATATTGAAGCATGTTGCGAGCACACGCAGGCAGGCACCAACCATGCACACAATCATTGTACCTTGGAATATGAGATCAATACCATTAAGGGTGGTTGTGTCGTCACAGAGGTCGGAGGGGGCAGCCTCATTCTCCTGGTAGGTTGAGTCTCGGAAGGAACTGCATGATGACAGCAAACTGCAAGTAGACACCAAAACGTAGTTATAATAGTATATATATGCATTTAAAAGTCATACAATTTTCTTGCATTAAAATGACAAACTTAATAGATTTCATAATTTTTATTCGTGAATAATTTATTTGAAAAACTGTGTTCTTTATATTTGTATAAATTTACACGTTAACTTATTTTATCATTAACTTCCAATTTATGTGAAGTGAATTAAAAAATTTATATTTTTGTAACGTAATAATGCTTCAAAAAATTGTCATAAGTTTTTTTTTTTGTAATTTTTAGCGAAATATTTCAAATTCGTTGCACAATTTTACTATTTAACCTGAGGTAGATTGTCCTCATTCATCATAATTTATACCTGATCTAATGATTAGTTCTTTGTTTTTTATCTAATGAAACTCTTCAACAGATTCGCTGTGGAAAAATCGTAAAGAGACCTCAAATAATTTTTTTGTTTTAGTTTACATATTTAAAACAAACAAAAAAATCGTGGCCTTGGACCACATGAATGCCCTCTGCATATAATGTGTATTGTACGTCTAGTTTGTGCGCCCGGATCTTTATAAAGCCAAATAATGTTATAATACCAATGCAAACCTTTATTATACAAAATAATTCATGTTAATAGTTAAACTTACTTTAATGACTAATTACAGCTTTAAATAAAAGTATTATTACTGTTTATAGTGATAGGTATATTCAGAGCCATATACTCCTCAATCACACTATATCCTCATCATCACTACAACCTTCTACATTACTCTCATTCACACCCTGTCAATTTATCTACATTGACTGGTGTTCCATATCTATTACAAGAACACTTAATTACACAACAGAGTTAAAAACTAACTCAACCTCACTAAACAGTCTATTGTGACGAACAAATAAACATAACCTCAAAGAGCTACATGCAGTGTAAACACAAGTTACTAGCCCAAATTATTTATTTGCACAAAGTGCACATATACGCCTGCCACAAACTGTGATTACTATCTTGAGTGTACATGTGCGCCTGCCGTAGTGAACATATTAATATTAATGCCACATTACTATTACAATATAACCTCACTTAACCGGCCCTCGTTGTTCCAAACCACCTCTGTTATTGGGCCTAAAAATAGTCCCAAAAAATAAGGTGTGTCAGTATTATTAAGTTACAGCTTAATTTTGATTTCTCAAAATTCCGCTGTAAGAATTGCTAGAATTCTGAAGTTGAAAGATTGCTATTATTCCAATTTGATTCTCTTGAAAGTAGCAGTTTAAATGTTGCCAAAAAGCTCTTTACGAAGATATTCAAATTGTTCTAGGCTAATTTTTTTGTAGCTGAGTGTACACAACAAAGTAGGGGGTTTGAATGTGGTATTCATGTACTTGTTAATGCAAGATTAATCCATAATAGCTTTTGTACTAAAGTTGAGTCAAGTTGTACCTCCATCAAGGATTGGCTAAGCGTCTCTCGGGTGGTAGGTGCACCACTATTTAACAGAGATAATGTTTGCAAAAGTAAACCTGACAATCATGTAATAAGTCTAAATAAAGAAGGTACTATTGAAAAATGTAGTCAGACTGGAGAAAAAATGTTAACCATAATAGTATTAATTTAGTTTTAGAAGAAAATAATATTAAGAAAAATAACCAGTGGTTAAAAGTGAATTCAAAGTCTAAAAGCAAACGTAACCATAGACCAACAACCCCAAAAAGACTTTTGTTCATGAAAATCCATATGATGTAGTAAATGGTTTAATAGGGCCGGTAAAGGCAAATGTTGACTCTAGCTATATTGTAAAAACTGTCTCTCCAAAAAACAGGAATTTCTGTTTTTGAAACAGGAAAGTAAAACACCAATGTAAAAACAAACAGTTGAATTCTAAGATAAGGTCTTGAAATACTCCAATGTTTACATCAAAACAACCTGATTTTGAGGGTAGTTGTACAACTGGGGAGCAAACTCGATTTTGAACAGTCGTTGATGGTTGTCTTTCTAAAAATGTTTTGGTGATTGTGGACTCCTTGTTGAGGTATACTGGAAGCCTCTGCTCCAAGAATGGCGCTACTGTTGATATGCATCCTGGGGCAAAAATAATGGATATAAAGCAAAATCTTTTGAAATACGAGTCTGCCCAACCAAAAATGATATATATCCATGTTGGTACCAACAATCTAATTAATGGGTATAGTGGTGGTGCAGGGTATAATGGGGGCTGGGGGAAGAAACAAACCCTGCATAGCATGGCTGACTTGTTGTGTGCAACAAGGCGTCTCTTTCCTAAGTCAAAAGTCATCTTAAGTGATGTATTGCACCGAAGGGACATACAGATTCATTCCTTGCACTCTTCAACGATCAACTCTACATCATGTGCAATAACTTCAGAGTTGAGTTTGCCGTAGCAAATCAATGTGTTAAAAAACATCACCTAGCCCGTGACAGTCGTCACTTGGGCTGAACAGGAAATCGCCTTCTAGGCAGGTTCATCTTTCAACAGGTACAAAAGGCAATGGTTATCGTAGCCATGCCGGTCGAGCAGTCTGTGGTTCTTCCATTGTCCTCCTTCCCAAAAAGTCCTACATCCACAACTGCAAAACTGTTGGGAAATGGAGTCATGGCATTACCCCTTTCACCAGATTAGGTCATGTCAATTTTTGCTCACTTAACACCGGATTTAGTGAGCTTGGCGCTGTAGCTGAAGACTTTGATTTAGATTTTTTAGGAATCTCAGAAACTTGGTTGACTCCGGATATGTCTTCAGAATGTTACAGTTTGAAAGAGTATTCTCTCTTACGTAGTAATAGAACAAGTGGAGATGGAGCCCCTTCGACTGGTAGGGGTGTTGGGGTGGTAGGGGTGTTGATATGAAGTGTATCTATCTTGATAGTATAGACAATCATTTTAAATATGTTTGTTATGTTGGGAGAGCACATGGTTTGCGCTTATGTATTTGTGTGGTTTACAAATCCCCCACGTTGCTTTTTCATGTTTTATTAGTCTTTTCCATACACTTTTTATTGATATTCTTTCTGAGGTTGATGAGGTTGAGTAGGTTGGAGACACAAATATTAATCTTTCGGAATGCACCAAACCCGAATTAAAATTCCTCACAAACCTCTTAGAATCTTTAAACCTAAGATGCAGCTCATTAAAGAACTGACCTGCGTGATGGACAAATCGAAGGCGCTGATTGATCATATTATCGTAAGCAAATCTTTGAGTGACATAAATGTTGGTGTGATCGACACATCTAGTATCTTTGACTGTCGAGGCAGGCGCATCACGGACCACAAACCTGTATTCTGTGACTGTCCCTGTAATGTCAAAAGGAGAGTCAAGGAGAAATTTGTAACTTTCAGGGATTTCCCTAAGTTAGATCTCGACAGGTTTACACCGGAGCTCTGTGTGGTTGACTGGGACAGAATAAAACTTCATAATGGAGTGGATGAGGAGGTAGAAATATTAGCTACTGATATTTTTTTTGATCTGTGTGCGCCGTTTGTTACCAAGCGCGTAACTAAAAAGGGGGCTACTTGGCAGAACTATGAAATAAAAAACCTGACACAGATCAAAGATAAGTTAAAAAAATGCTTTACTTCCAATAAAAGTATACTTGCCAAAGAAAGATTATTTTGCAGAAAGGCTGAATTGTAAGGATTCTAAATCCTTCTGGGCAACATTGCGTGCTGGCGAGGTAACCAACAATAATTTTAGCTAGAATTTGGAATGCTAAATGTGACATCCAATGATATAAATCACTACTTTGCTGCTATGGGTAGTGGACACAAAGTAAGTGTAGAGAGGCTTGTCTTTTACAAAAATACAACAAGTGACAGAGTAAAAACAAGTTTCCAGTTTTGCAAAGCGAGTGAGAGCGAGGTGAAGGATAAAATAAGTAAGATTTAAACAACTGCCTTTGGGTCGGATGGAATTTCTATTCAAATGATAAGAGCTGTCAGTCCATTCTGCATCAGTGTCATCACCCATATAATCAATCTTTCTCTCCTCAGTGGCCATTTCCTTTCTGTCTGGAAAAAGAGCCTTGTTATACTCCTGCCAAAGATTGATAGTCCTTCTTGTTTATCTGATTTAAGGCCCATCTCCATATTACCAGCAATGTCCAAAAATATTGGAGAGGATTGTTTGTAATCAGTTGGTTTCCTTCTTGGACTGTAACAACATCTTGCCTGACAGCCAGTCAGGTTTCAGAAAGGGCTTCAGCACTACGTCAGCTTTACTGAATCTAAGTGACAAACTGTTTTCATCTAAGGACAAAGGCCTCTGTGGTAGTCTGGCCTCTTGTCCCATGCATTTGAACCCGTCAATTTTGAAATGTATGTTGCTAAGATGAACTATTATGGGTTTGGTAGTAATGCGGTGATGTGGTTTGATTCCTACTTTAAACTCTGGTCACTAAAGTAAACAATAATTTCTCGGATGTCACTTATAGAGTCTCAGGGATGCCTCAGGGCAGCTGTCTGGGCCCCATTATGTTTCTTTTATACACAGCAGATCTTGAATCTGTACTAACTCATTGTTCTATATACTCTTATGCAGACGATACTCGGCTGGTACTATCATACCATCCTTCCAATGTAGCCTTGGCTGTTCAGTAAATGAATGTGGAACTGTTGGAGGTCAAGCTTTGGGCGGATGACCACAGTCTTAAATTAAATCCAAATAAATGCTCTATTGTTCATTTCCAACCTCCTCCAGTAAAGAATATCATGAAGGATAATTTGCTGTGTGTCTTTGGGTGAGGAACCTTAGACGGTACCCGAGACTGTAAAGATTCTAGGCATAACATTAGACACACAATTAACCTTTTCCTTTCATGTTAGAAATGTGACATGGTTAGCATAATGTGCAGGTCGAGTTTTATTTGTAGCCTGGGTTGCTCCAAGAGCTACAAATAGTCAATAGTATTATTTTTCCTGCAATGTTGTATGCACTTCCAGTCTTCGGAAGTAGGTTATCCTTTGACAACACTGTCTCACTCCAAACACTGCAAAACTCAGCCATTAGGTTTGTGTACTCAGGAAATATGACCATGTCAGTCAAGCTCGAGAAAAAGCAAAAACACTTCCAATAAAGCATATATTTAGTTTGGAAGTGGCTTGTTTAGTCCACAAGATTCTGCTATCTGGTACATCCACTTATTTGAAGAACATGCTGCGGGATCGTTCAAAGGTTAGAGAATGTTGCACGCGCCAGAACAGCATGCTAGAGGTACCCAAAGTCAGACTCGAGGTGGGAAGAAATGCTTTTTCTTACTTTGCTCCCCAGATTTACAACGGAATTCAACAGAATTTCAAAGCACTCAGCTATGTATCTTTTAAAAATAAACTTAAGCTACATTTGGAATATGATTATTTTAAAATGTAAGTTGCATAAAATATATTTTGTTTTGTGATTTTAGCCTAGTTCTTGGCAATATACATGTAATTTTTGCATGACAAGTTTTTTTTAAAAACAACTGTATGTTGAAAAACGCTCCATTTATTTTAATTAAGCCTACACAATGCAAAGCTAAAGTGGAAATAGTTTTTGAGTGACAGTGAAAAATAAGTTTTTCTTTCTGACTTTCACGCTAAACAAAACTCAACTGTAATAGAATGATGTGTTTGGGATCAGAAATTTGGACTCAGACATAATATCAATGTCAACGCTCTACGTACTACTATGAAAACTGAATTAGTCTGGTGAATGCATATGACAACAGTTTCCTGGAATCAGCGACTAAAATGAATTTTATAAAAAAAGTTAAAAAATTCTTTCAGTCGACTACAAAATTGCACAGCTAATAACAGATAAAGCAGTTTGGCACAAGAAATGTTCAATATAGTATTGTATCTACCTTTTACAGGGCCTATTACGGTCTCAAAGCGCTACTCTAATGGCCTCTCGTTCAATCGGTTTTTCCCTAAAACCACTTAACATTAAGCAGGACCAGCGAAGTTGTACTGTAGTAGAAAGACTGACTTAAGCACTGGCAAGTTTACTTGTACTATGTAATACTTTATCTCTCCATTTGAATTGATACTATGTAATATTTTATCTCTCCATTTGAATTGATACTATGTAATATTTTATCTCTCCATTTGAATTGATACTATGTAATATTTTATCTCTCCATTTAAATTGATACTATGTAATATTTTATCTCTCCATTTAAATTGATACTATGTAATATTTTATCTCTCCATTTGAATTGATACTATGTAATACTTTATCTCTCCATTTAAATTGATACTATGTAATACTTTATCTCTACATTTGAATTGATACTATGTAATATTTTATCTCTCCATTTAAATTGATACTATGTAATATTTTATCTCTCCATTTAAATTGATACTATGTAATATTTTATCTCTCCATTTGAATTGATACTATGTAATACTTTATCTCTCCATTTAAATTGATACTATGTAATACTTTATCTCTACATTTGAATTGATACTATGTAATACTTTATCTCTCCATTTGAATTGATACCATGTAATACTTTATCTCTTCATTTTACTTTTATCAATGGCATTATGGTATGGCCTTTTTGTGCTATTTTCTGTTAAGTCTATCAATTTTATGGCACAAGTCTCATTTAACCCTTCGCACGCGGAAATTACTACACCCTATTTTAAAGTAACATGAAATTATGTAAAAAAAATAATTTTAATGAAATGTGAAGTTAATATTTTTTGAAGTTTTAGAAACATAAAGGAATATAAAAAATATATACATTTATAATTAAAGTAAAAATTATAACTTTTAACGCTATTTTATTGAAGATGTACAATTATAATGAAAAGTACATATATACAAAATTATCAACATTTTAGTTGAAAATTTTAGTTTTTTAATTAGCATACTATGTGTTGGTATATACACAGTACAAGTAAACGTCACACAACACAAATTTATTAAAATATGAGCACAAAAGATTGTGAATCCCTCTGGTCTGAGGAAGGTGAGCGTGGTTCACCGAAATCGATCACAATAATATTTGTGCATTTTGTACTTGTATTGTAATATATTTGTGCATTTTGTGCTTATATTGTAATAAATTTGTGTTGTGTGACGTTTACTTGTAGTGTTTTAGCAACTAGCATTTACACTATTGACAGAAATATTTCATTTCGGATATGTTCGTTTACCGCGTTTGAGGCAAAGTAGAGGCTGGGTATATATTCGTTTGCCACGTGCGAAAGGTTAAATCAGACAAAAATCAATGCTTTATTTAACTGCGTTGTATACTTGATCACACAACAAACTTTTATTTTTAGATAAAAATCCTGCCACTATTTTATGAATATATGCTGCATTACAAATATCAGACATTTCTTCTGTAACAGTAAGTTGATTTTATGCCACATAATATTTTTATCTCTGCGTTTATCCTAGCAGGACTAGCAACATCAAGGGATTAGCTGTAAATTGAAGACTTTATTTGGACAGCCTTTTATACAACTTAAAACCTTTTGTTCAGTAATAGATTATGTGACCAGCTGTTTCTTACACTACACTAACATTTTTACATGTTGGGTCCTGAATGCCTATCTTAAAGCCCTCCCAACATTCTATGACCAGTCAAGAAAGTAAAGAGATTGACCATCAATATGATACTTTCCTTATCATTCTAAGGGTATTTAGAATACTTAGGCATGTCTATCACTTCATTGTTAATGGTTTCCTCCATGCCTTTTCTTATCTTTCTGTTATTTACAAGAAGTTTTATGAGTTTAACCCTTTCCACTCAAGTGGCGGGGCAGCCCCGCCACGCAACTTACCGCACTAACTCCAATGTCGGGCCGGGCCCGACATCTCTATAAAAACGTTCTATGATTGTATTTAGACTGACGTAGTTACATTATTGACCGCTAGGGTTGTTGTTTGATATGTGCTGCTATCTGTAGAATTTTTTCGGAACCGTTTGAGTTCCGATAGGAATCTTGAGATAGAGGAAATCTTACTTCTGCAGAAAAGGGCTATAAGAGCAATCTCGAATGTAGGTCCTATAGAACATTGTAAACCCCTATTTGTTAAATTGAATATTCTAACTGTCATAAATATTTACATCTTTGATTTGATTTTATATGTTTTAAGAACTCCTGGTATAATTAAAAAGTGCTCATCAGTATAAAACTAGGATTAAAGATCAAGCTACTATTAATTTTGTTAGATTACATAAAACTTCAAACAGCCATAATATAGTTTCACTTAGAGTTTACAATAAATTAACCAACTTGATTGACAAGTATTCAGAAAAATCTTTCTGTAAAAAATTTTTATACTGGCTCCCGAAGAACCCATTTTATTCTATTGATGAATTTTTTAATATTCCTAATATTGATTTTTGATTCATTCCACTTAATAAACTTATATAATTAGCTCCTAAAGCAGCCTTTTCATTTAATCAACTTTTTATTTATACCTATTTTTTATTTAATTAATTAAATAAACTGTAAAGGTATGTAATTGCTCATAATCAATTAACTATTTATGATTATTATTTCTATCTTTCATGTTTTGAATTTATATTCTTAAGAATCTATTGACTAGCATATATGTGCTGTACATATGACTTTGTCAATGCTATAATAGTTGTATGACAAATAAATGGAATTTGAATTTGAGTTTAGTATCGGTAAACAAACCTCAGAAAATGTAATGTTTGTCGTCTGTGGCTGCTCCGTAAACAGCTGGATGACTGCAACAGCTATCTGCACTCACTTTGTTCCGTCATATGTTATCGTTCGTAATGAGCTTATAAAACGCATTGTTGTTGCTAGGTTATCGTTGTTGTTTTACTGTTTATTCATAATATTTTTATTTTACGACGATGATTCCTGTCGAATAAAATGGGTGAAGACAACGGCAGTAGTATTCTACCAAATGATGGAAGTGGCGACAGAATAGTTTCGATTTCGAACCTCAGTGATGACGGTATTACCAGCTTACTATTTGACGAGGATTTATTATCCAACTAGTTATATGCCTAAAACATTTCTTTTCATCTTTTACATTTCCTGTATGTTCATAAGTATTTTTACCGTAGGCCTATGTGTAACCGGTATGAAAATGAAAGAGCGTTGCAAGTAGGCTATTAGATTTTGTCTGTTTATATTTTTAGCTGATAACATGTTTTGAATTATTGAAAAAAGCTTTACTAACAAATTTGGTCTAAATTATGTACCTTTTGACTGTTGCTAAGCAACAAAATAAAATTTATGGAGCAATTGTTTACTACTTGCAGTGAAAATAATTTTTTTGGTAAAAATATTGTTTTTCAAAAAAATTCGGTTTTAGAATTATATATATATTTTTTTATGTATAATTTAGTCCAAAATATTTGAAAATGACTTTTTTTTGTTTGTAAGGATACAAACAACAAAAAACAAACAACAAATACTATTCTTCCTATTTAAAATTTTTCAAAAATTCTTCTTGTATCCGTTTTTTTGTTAGAAATTCAATTTTGTTCCAATAAATATATATAATTAAAAAATTTTGAAAATAAAAATATATGTTTTATTTTATATTAATCTATACTTTAGTCATAGAAGAAACAAAGAAAAAATACATCAGCTTTTTGGAACTATCAGATATATGTTTTTCCCACTGAACAAATGTAGTAGGCAATCTTTGCTTAAAAGTAAATGGAGCTGATAGGGAAACTGGGTTCCCAGTAATTGGAGTGGAAAGTGTTATATAAATCTACTTGCTACTACACAGCCTTTTAGAGTAACCTTAATGCCCTTCTTTGGTATACAATATGTACTTCTTCATTCCCTTTGATCCCCACTTAACCAGACAAACGAAATAGAATAAAAATTAAACATTTTAGCCCTGGACAGACGACCAATGTTACTTACATGTTTTAGTCAATCTGTCCACTACATAACTTGACTACACATTTCAAGTCAAAAGAATCATCATCAGATCACTTGTTCTTGTTAAGATGAACTTGAAACCCACTTCATATAAAGTTCACACACGCAAAAATACATTATGTCACACACATATGATGTGTCTTAAACTTGTTCAACAGACAGCTATGGTTTAACACTTTCATAAGTGCTGTTTTGCTGCTAAGTTCAAATAGTTGGTCTTCCTGTTCTATCTGTAATCTGCATTTTCATTAAAACCAACAGTCAGTATAGTCACATGTGTTTGATGTGCAACTCATCCCACTCTTAACGTACTTAATCCTCTGTACATCTCCATTTCTGTTCTCAGAAAGATATATCTGTCTGTATTTCAAATAATTTATTTCAATTTCAATTCCAAACTTCCTTTATTCATATAATATACAATTGTACATAGAATAGCGTCACTAATCCTATAAACAATACATATAAAAGTCACAATATTATTATTATTTATAACTTGGCTATCCAAAAATGCTTCAAAGGAATAAGGTGCAAGTTTTATGAAGTAAGTTTTCAATTGATGTTTAAACATTTTCATATTTTTTCTGTTCAGAAATTTTGTTACAGACGAGAAGAAAAGTTTTCCTAATAAACTGAGTTTTCTTTTTATAAAACTCTAAAATTGTGCTGGTCAATTCTTCTCTATGAATGATTGCGAGTGTTACATGTATGCTTATTTTCATTAAATACAGGGTCTGCAAACTGTTTGACATAAGTTATTGTTTCAAAAATATACAAAGTATAAACTTTCAGTATTCCAGATCCTTTACCTATTGATTACATTATTGAATTCTATTCCTGCTGTAATTGTCTATTTCCCTGATTGAAATCCATGTTGCTCTTTGTCTAGTAATTTATTTTAATACAACAAGTTTTTAAACTGAAGTTTAACATGGCTTGTACATGGCTTTTTCAAAGATTTTTTGAGAAAATTGGTAGCAGTGATATGGGGCAATAACATGAGGGATCATGTAAATATCCTTCTTTGAAAATCAGGATAATCTAATCTTAGCTATTTTAAGTTTATCTGGAAAAATATCTGAAATTAACGAAGAATTAAAAATATGTAATAGTAATTGAAGATACAACTTTTTTTACAATAACAATTGGGATATCATCATTCCCTAATGAATACCTATTTTTAAAAGAAAGAACAATTTGTTCCAGTTCTTTCTTGTTTAACTGTAGAAATCTAAACTTGTTTTTGAAAAGGTATTTGGAAACTGTTTTATTTTACTACCTGGCCCTTGAAGAATTTTGGAGAAAACATATTTGTCAAAAGAATGTACAAAATGATCATTAAAAACATTACTAACTACAGTAGGGTCTTTAATAGTGCATTACTAACTACAGTAGGGTCTGTAATAGTGCATTACTAACTACAGTAGGGTCTGTAATAGTGCATTACTAACTACAGTAGGGTCTGTAATCAGTGCAGTGATTATGATTAATCTCCACATTACAATTTGCTAGTGACTTATTGTTTACTTCTGATTTAATTAGATTACAAGTTTTTTTGTTATTTGTTAAAATATTTATTTCATCATAAAAAAATTTCTTTTTGTTGTTTTTTATACATTTTTAAGTACATATTTTGAATCTTTAATTAACACTCTTAAATTTGCATTTTTACTTGATATATATATATATATATATATATATATATATTTTTTTTTTTTTTTTTTCTAATTCATGAATCTCAGCCTTTTTTGTTTTTACTTCTTCTGTAATCCAATGACTCAATTTGGTTTCTTTTATCGTTGACATAGATTTAGGGAAATAAACATCAAAATAAAAGGGTAAATAAATCAATAAACACATTATATTTTGACTATACTGGAGCTTGATAAACGTCTAGCCAGGTTTCTTTGAGTAATATATTTAAAAATAAACTTATATTGCCTTCTATAAATTTTCTGTAAAATTTCTTTGTAATTTTTGTAGTACCATCTATTAAACAAGAAATTTCAAAGAGCTAAGCATCGTGATCTGAAACATTATCTCTTTCATGCTATACAATTTTCAAGACTGTGATTCCTAGCATTATTATTATTGACATTTATAAAAGTCTATCTGTTATATACCATATATCTTCTATCAAGATTTTTAGTTTATATAAAGCTGTTTTTCATACAATTTATCTAATAAATTAAAATTTATTACTATTGCCATTTTAATTTCTCTAGGATTGAGCAAATTTTTAGTTTACTGTCTGGATACCTTCCTTCAGACACAGTCCAAGCATGCAGCTCACAGTAGCTCTTATATCACATGCCTCCTAGATCTCGAGCCACATGTTACCAGGTTAACATTACGCTGTTTATAAACAAAAAATTATTACAAAAATAATAGCTTTCGTGTGGATCAGATGACATTAAAAAATAAAAAGGAAATTATTTATCAGGCTACTTGTTTTATTTTAATATGTGTTTAACTATTTATTTTATTTTAAATATAGCTAGTTAAAGGCAAATGGATTACCTGGTACGTTTGGGCGGTGCTGGAGCAGTCTTACCCTTGCGGTTGGTGGGCCGCCTCAGTTGTACCAAACTCCCTTTGGTGCTACTCACTGCTGGTCCACTACTAAACGTACTCAGCTTGCTAACTGGTGCTGACTCTGAAAAATACAGCACTGGGCTAATCAACTTTTCATTCTTTTCCTATGAATTACTTTTCATAATTCTGCACCATGTATCATATTATTTTATATTTAAATGGAATAAAAATATTCATTGATTTCATAAATGGCTTACTCCTTTACAATATAATTTTGTTTATTGAGCCATGAATTGACAAAAATTATGGAATGACACAAATACATATTTTAAAACACGCAAACAAGGAATGCAGGAAAAGCTAAATTCAGAATCGGTTACATAAATTGCCAGTTTTGTGGAATATAAACTTAAGAGGGAGTAACCAGACCGGAATACCTGGACACTAAATTAATAATGATCAAGCAAAACACTGCTAACTCTGCTAAAAGAACCCTGCTAAAGATTTTGAAACTTTTGATATAGGAAAAGAATAATTTTTCTAAAAATGGATGTTAATGTTATAAAGGACCATACAACATTTCATCTTAATACACCTTTTTGTTTATGAGATATAAATTTAAAAGTAACAAAAAATGTCGGCTGCAAGTATAACCAGTGTTTTGAACATTTTAAATGAGATATTTATGATTCTAATGAATCTTTTCAAAAGTTGTAGATGGCGTTGACAGTAGTGATATTGTTTTATAATTGTCCAAGCAGTGTACTCATTCCCCTCCAATAGACTTATCTATTCTTAGAGCTCGTTTAAAATCATGATCCCTAAATGCAATAGATTATTATTGAAAAAGGGTGTCCGATGGGGATTGTAATTTTACCTTTCTGGTAGAGGCAGAGAAACGATGATCTGGTTTTTGTCGAATAACATGAAGTGTATTACTATACTATAATAAATAAATTATTCTAGGTTAGGTTAAAGGGCACTAGGCCAGGAATTAGTATATTGGAGAGTACTTTCTTCAGGTGAGAAGAGAGAGAAAGAAAGTGCCAGTGGTACTAAACATTCGTGTGATTATGTTATTCTTTTGAGTATGTTACTACAACTCTGGTGTTAGTGAACTTGTCTTCTAAGGTAAGTTTGCTGATGTCCTATCTCTCCAATATACTAAATAAATTATTCATAATTAGTATTTTACTGTACTATTACAAAAAAGGCTCAAGGAGGCAGAAAACCCCACCAATTTTGGGAACAACTATTAAGTAACATCTGGGGTTAAACCCAATTTTATCAATACATATTTTGATAAATTTTGTTGTTTCTATATCACTGCTTGAAATAGAAACGTTTAGCCATTATCTGAGCATTTTGGTAAAGATATCTGGCTGGTGTCGCAACTGTGTACATCAAAATAATATCAGCTCCACAATGAGGTAGGTGACTGGTGAATTCAAGACGGAATTATTATCATCAGATTTTCAAAAAGTATTTGCTTCTGGCAAATTGTAATCTTATTACGAAATTAATTGGCTGGGGGGTTGGACAAAATTAAGGAACAGTAATATGTGTGATAAATTCCCTGTGCTTGAATCAATAGGGTATGAATGAATAGGCTAGCCGTAACTCTGTCACAGAGTTGTCACTCACTCGGTCTGCTAGTTTGTTTGATTGCTGACACAAAAACAATTAGATAGGAAATATTTTAAAATCATACAATGGATCCCATTTAAGATGCTAGCTAATTTATATAATTTCTTATCTTACACACTCTTCTAATTAACTTAAATCCAAATTCATTTTTAACTTCAACAAATCTGGCTGCCGTTTTGATTGTTAGGCTGGATCCAAGGCCTGGGCTCATAACTATATTTCATGCATAGATGGCTTTCAATAATATGTATTTCAACCTAAATTTAATAAGAATTCTAAGTACCAGTCTAACAAGCCTAAATTTTTTAAAATTTATGTGTGTGAACTTTATCCCAAAAGCTAAGCACCGACGTTGGCTAAGTTGTGGATTCAAACCTTGAACCTTGTCCAAAACCTTAATCACTGAGCCAACACGTTGGAAAATAGAAGGACAGCTATTCAGGAAAAAATATGTGTCTCTAGAAAACCAAACGTATTATTTTTGTTTGGATTTGGACAAATTATTAATTTATTAGAAGATATTCTATTATATTCCTTCAAACTCACCCGCTGGAGGTTGGTCAGACATTAGCACCAAACTGTGAATGTTGCCCGTACTACCAGTGTGTGGCTTTTTGTACGGCAGTTGGGGTGTGTGTCCTCCCTGTAGCTGCTTCTCTACCTCTACAACATGTGTATTACAAACAGAACATTTCAGTTAGTAAGAAAAACAACATGTTTAATCCTCTAATGTTAGTGTTTGTAAGAAATACATCAATACACCCTCAAGGTGCTATGATCACTCACATTTTAAGCTGCTCTAATCAATTTTTAATCACTAATTGTATGGAAGAGTTAGTAATAGTAACTTGATGAATTAATAAAATTGCTTATCAGTAACAATAATAATAAACTGCTGTATTTTCAATTTTCGTTTGAAGTACTATCTCTTGCTCTCTTCCTGAGTTTTAGACATACCAAACTATACTCTTTACTCTTTTTCAACAAATTTCCTTTCTATCCTATGATTTTACTTTTAATTTATAACTGGTTCTCTCACAACAATTTCACCAGTCCTCCCCACTTACTCTATAATCAATTTCAGAGTCATAAAAAATTTTGAAAGGAATCAATTAATGACACTTTCTAAGAAATAATCCGCTTTAGTTTGTAACAATGCCTACATTCGCTCATCTAAACTCATCACACTCATTCGGAAACCATATTCACTGATATCGTAACGAACAGCGTTTAAATGAATATTGCCTTTTATTTTATCTTCAGTAGCCAATAACTGACTCTGCCAACATCACTTTTATATATTTGTCCTTCATCTCACATTCATACATCGTACAGTCTTCTAAAATCTATCTAAGAATAAAGTCAATCACTCATTTTTGTAACCAAAAGGAAGCTTACCGTCAATAATGTTGGATTCCTGAAACATGTTCTCCAGAGCATGATGGATCTCTTGGAAGGTGGGTCGCTCTCCTGGCACCCATTGCCAACACTGCCTCATCAGCTCGTAGATCTTGGGTGGACAACCCGGTGGGCACTCCATCCTGCCACACATCAATCAATAATCGACCAGTAAAATGTCCTTCTAACTTATATTGAAGAAAAATCTATGAGAATAAAACAGAATTAAAAAATATTAATAGCTACAAACTTAACAGCTATTGGAAAAAATCTTGATAGCTCAAGTTGAATTTATGAATATTAGATAGTCTATAAGAGAAGTTAACAGAAAGCCCTAGAATAATTTTAAAACCACAATGCTTCTGCAGTGCGTGGCAACAAACGAGTAGATTAGATATAACTGCCAAGTATTCTTCAAGCCAGGGTCAAAACTTTGTTTATGAATTTATAACTTTTTTATCAAACAATAAAACATTTTCATTTCCATGAAGGACATTCTTCTATTACCTGTAGCCCTTCTCCAGCATGTGGTAGACATCGGTCAGATCCACTCCTGGGTAGGGTGACATACCGTATGTGGCAATCTCCCAGAGCAGAATACCAAATGCCCACACATCTGACTGTAACACAAATTAATTGTTGTGGTACTAAGCAAAATTAATTTTGTATACATAGGAGGGTTGTCCGTAAATAATGGTCTCTAACGAACTCCCATCGTGACAGAGCAAGCTAGCGTAAATCTGACAACAGTGACGTGTTCCTCAACCCCCCCCCCCCCACTATTCTGGCCAGTCCCCACCCCTCTGCGACGCTGAATCTTGGCTCACTAGCCGTTAACGATGGAAGGGAAAATCACAGTTCCCACCAAGTGTAAATTGCAGTTTGTGAGCAGTTTAAGGGGTTAACAACTTTTGATATCCATCATCAGTTGACCAATAGGTATGGAAAGTGTATAACCATAAAAAATATGCGTAAGTGGTATGAGGAGTTTGCAAAAGGCCGAACAAACATGAATGGTGAAGCTTGCTGCGTCTGTTCATCAGTTTCGGATAAGGCAGTAATGAAAGTTGAGGAATTTTTGTTTGCGGATCAGCGTATGACTGTGCGAGAGATTGCTGAACAGAAAGGACATCATTAAAACTACCATGAACTAGATTTTGGTGTGCTGTACAGAACAAAAGGAAAGGTCGGCTGATAAAGAGCATTCATTTGCGCCAGGACAACGCCCGCTCTCACGTCGCCAAAGTTGGATGGTTAATGATTGACCGTCCTCCATACAGCCCTGATTTGGCCCCCAGTGACTCCTATTTTTGTTCTTCCACTTGCAACAACACTTGAGGGAATGAAATTCTCTCAAGCTACAATTCCTTTCTGCACGAGTCGGCGGTAGATTGGTATGACGGGGGTATGAAAAAGCTCCTGCTATGATACAAATATCTAAGATTTCAGAATCTGTAATTGGTTTTACAGCAAAATTATTTAAATAAAATATATGAGAAAAAATTGGAGACTTAATTTACGGACAACCCTCATATGTAGATTGTTAAATTAAGTACATTGTTAAACTTCAAGTGTGCATAGTGCAACTTCAATGTGCTGTTGCGGACATACGGCAAAGACCATTTGTAAAACCTTGTTTGTAAAATACTTCACAATTATGGCACTAATATATTCTTGTCTTGAATGTAAATCAGGCCTCAATTACATTTGTCAATCAATCAATAATATAACCTAGTAATTTGTTACTGAAAAAACTAATATAGTTTTGTGTCATTTGGTCTATTTGAAGCTCATTATTATGTGCTGTTTGATGATCTAAATTGTTTACCTTCACAATATAATTTGAGAATATATCACTTGTACCTTCTGTACAGTGATCTAACATTTAAATTTAGAATGAAGTATACTAGTTAGTCTAACAACATTTTAACAAGAACAAATTGAAACATATATTTAAATGTATTACTTGGAATGTAATTACCATTTATTGCAACCAGCACATGGTCTAATTACTTAAAAGACTAAAACCAACACCGAAACAACTAAGTTAAAACTTTAATAAAAATGCTACAAAATACTTATATAATGGTTTAAAGCAATCGTAACAAAAACTAAATGGGAACATTTTTTACTTAGCAGAGCAGACTAAAACACTTCCTCATTGATATAACTGTAGTAAACTATCAACCAGTCATTTACTGACCTTAGTAGAGAACTTGTTGTAGGCAAGACCTTCGGGCGCAGTCCACTTGATTGGGAATTTGGCACCAGCATGCGCAGTGTACGTATCATCCCGCATAAGTCTTGCTAACCCAAAGTCTGCCACCTTCACTAAGTGATTCTCCCCCACTAGACAGTTCCGTGCAGCCAGGTCCCTATGGCAACAATTCTTACACATTAGTTTCTTAGTAATTTTGGTTTCATTATTTGCCTTTTTACAGATTGGCACAGTAAAAGAGAGGTCACTTGCCATAGAGATTTAAATTACTTTTATTTATGAAAGGATGTATTGACCATAGAATAATTTATTTTTGCAAAACAATTCTGTATATATGCTATACTGAAAAGGTTGCCAATACTAGCTTAAGTAATTATAAAAGGTTGCCAATACTAGCTTAAGTAATTATAAAAGGTTGCCAATACTAGCTTAAGTAATTATAAAAGGTTGCCAATACTAGCTTAACCCGCCAGTGGACTCATGCCGGCGAAAAGACCGCAAGCAGCCATTTTGTTTGGCAGAGGGCTGACCGTGAGTCACAACTACACCCCCCTCCTGCTACTTGTCGAGGACAACATCCGTAAGGTCTGGAGGGGTAGGGGGACCAGATAGTCACCTTACGAGCTTCGGCGTGTGTGTTTGTTTTACCGTGCGGTCTTTTTTACCCCAAGAATCTTGGAAAAGAAGATGAAAGCAATTCATCCGACTGAACAAGGCGTGTATATTTTACAGTATATATACGCATTGTACAATATTTAAGTCTTATTCAAATGGAATTTTATTAACTTTTTATTAAATAACAATATACAATTATTATAAAAATATGAAACATTCAAAACTTCAAAAATTAAATAAATTAATTAATGCAGTTATTTTATTATATAATTGTAATATTAAGATGTATAAATCATATATACAATGTTATTGAAATAATAAAAGGTGTTTTTGGGATAAAATAGAAGTATTTCCATTATTAAAACCCTAAACAAAAAAATGCGGTCTAAAAGACCCCATGAGTCTACTGGCGTAATGAAGTTCATGAGTCCACTGGAGGGTTAAGTAATTATAAAAGCCCTTAATCAAAACATGTGTTGTCGTTGCTTCTTGATTTCACCTTTTTTTTACTGTAAGAAAATTACTTGGCCAACAAAACACAAAATGGACTGTCCTTAAAACAAGGGAACTATAAACTTATAACAACATAATACAGTAAAAGGAAAACAAGCAATTGAGTATAAAAGCTTGTCATGTTTTCACTAAGATAAAATAATAAATAGTTTTTTAATTAGCATAATACGTGTTGGTACATTATACAGTACAAGTAAACGTCACACAACACAAATTTATTACAATATAAGCACAAAATGCACAAATATATTACAATACAAGTACAAAATGCACAAATATTATGGTGATCAATTTCGGTGAACCACGCTCACCTTTCTCAGACCAGACGGATTCACAAAAGAATGGAAAATGGTGTTCAACAACTCAATTTATAGGCCTATGATCACGTAGCTCCATTGGTTGGAATTAATATGTACCAACACGTATTATGCTAATTAAAAAACTATTTTTAAGTGCCAGTCAGGCAAATTTAGCAATGATTTACAGGAATGTTAGAATCGAAGTTCATACTACTCTTGCTGATATTTACTTTAATAAGCAATGCTTGCAGCATGGTTTAATTCCTAAATACGTTAATGAGAAAATTAAATGTAATACTGTTGCTGGTAGGAAAACAAAACAACAAGCTGAAAAACTGTTTATAAATAACTCAATTAAAGATTTGTATCGCAAAAAAGACGAACTGACATTTAAGAGTTACGACATTCACATGCAATTTGTTAAAGAATATGGTAGTAGGGCTTGGTATTTGCTGAACGAGTCTTGATGAGGAAATTTCACGTATAATGGAATCGAAAAATAATAAACTTAATAAGAAATTGCAAAGATTAAGGAATGTAAGTACTAATGACCATATAACTAGCCATTTAGTTAATGATGAAAGTCACGTTTTTCATAAAAGGGTAATTAATATGAGTAATGTTGGATTTAGCATATCTGAAAATGATGTATTGTGTTATGGACCCAAACATAATTTCATAAAAAATCAAAACAAGCCAATATTTTAGCCACCGACATTGAATGTAATGTATCTCAGTTAAAAGATTGTAACAGAAACGAAATTAGATATGATGCAAGTAAAATATGTAAAACAATACAGGTCCAAACTAATAATTTGAAACAGCTTTTAGTTAGATGTAAATCAGAAATTACAGAACGAAGATCTAGTCGCAGGTAAAGCGGATAAGAGCAACGCAATTGTAATTCTGAAAAAGAAGTTTATATTACTAAAACCGAAGATTTTATCAAGGAAAATAAATTTTAAGAACTAAAAGGTGATCCTTCAAATAAATATCAAGATGAAATTAATAAAGTTGTAAAATCTTGTAGAAAAGTTATTACTGATAATGTTCGTTTTTGAGCTGTTATGAATAATCCTAAGGCACCCACAATTAATGGTATTCCAAAAATTCACAAACTAATGTGCCTATTAGGCCCCTGGTAAATTTCAAATCTGCGCCTACTTCCAATGTATCAAAGATATTGTCCAATATTTTGACTTCTGCTTTGAACCTTGAAAATAAATATACTGTTAAGAACAGTATTGATTTTGTCGATAAGGTCAGTCATGTAAAATTGTGTAATAAGACTAGGCTAGCCTCATTTGACATATGTAATCTGTATACTAATATTCCAGTTGATGAAGTGATTAACTTAGCTAAGGAAAAACTTGTAGAACAACAATATGAAAAACATATGTAAATCAAATTGTCAAGTTTCTCAAAACTATCTTGAAACATAATTACTTCCGTTTCAATAACAAATTTTACTTACAAAACGATTGTTTAGCTATGGGTAGTCCACTATCAGCCATTTTATCAGAAGTTTATTTACAGCATCATGCAAGACTCAATTTTAGATAAATTAAAAAAAGGTACATGATATCATATTTTACACCCGTTATGTCGATGATATTCTGGTTTTGTTTAACGAGAAATCATGTAAATGACTTAGATAATATGTTAAATATACTTAATTGTCACCACCAGAAGCTTAGTTTTACCAGTGAGCTTGAATCTATGAATGAAATTAATTTGTTGGATCTAAAAATAATTCGTGATCATAACAAACTTTCATATAGAATTTTCAGAAACCTACTCAAACCAATTGTACAATAAATAACAGTTCTGTCCATCCCCCGTCTCACAAAACAGCTAGCTTCAGAAGTATGTTATTTAGGGCGTATTCAATACCATTAAGTGTTGCAGATAGAAAACTGGAAATAAATTTAATAAAATCAATAGCTATTGCAAATGGATACAAGGCATCAATTATTGATGAAATTGGAAGTAGAATAAAAAAGAAAATAGAAAATAAAATTCGAGATGATAGACAAACAACATTTAAAAACGAAAAATCCGATAAAGAGCAAAAGAAGTATGTATCCCTCCATTACAATGGACCGTTTACACAAAGAGTTGGTAATAGATTTAAGAAATTCAATTTATCAGTAGCTTTTAAGACTTGTAATACTATGTCCAACATTTTACACCCGAATATTGAAAGTGAGGATAAATTCAATAATTGAGGAATATATAGGATTGACTGTAATGATTGTAATATGTTTTACATATGTCAGACTGTAAATTTTAGTAAAAGATATAAAAACCATATCTCCACTTTTAAAAACAAGAAACCTGAAAGATCTTATGTAGCTAAACACCTTCTGAATTGTAGCCATAGTTTGAATAAAATAGATAAAATGTAGATTTCTAAAAGTTTGTAAGAAGGGTCATGTTATGAATGCTTGGGAAGAGTTATTTATTTTTAAAGAAAAATGTAAGAATTGTGATAAAGTAATGAATGAACAGGTTAATTTTGATTCCGAAATAGTTTTTAATAATATATTTTCAGGGAATAAAAGAAGAGAAGTAACAGCCAATAGGAATTAACCAATAATATCACAGCAGCCGCCATTTTGACGATTCCAGCCAATGGGGTCACGTGATCATAGGCCTATAAATTGAGTTGTTGAACACCATTTTCCATTCTTTTGTGAATCACTCTGGTCTGAGGAAGGTGAGCGTGGTTCACCGAAATCGATCACCATAATATTTGTGTATTTTGTACTTGTATTGTAATACATTTGTGCATTTTGTGCTTATATTGTAATAAATTTGTGTTGTGTGACATTTACTTGTACTGTCTAAAATAATAAGCACAATAATTTGTTTTGAGAATTGCTTTATAATAAAAAGGTGATTATTTAATTTTAATATCTCAGCTTAGGTAATATTGCCAGTGAGGTGGCCAGTGGCTAGGGCTTCGGACTGCAGAGGGCAAGGTCCAATCAGTACTTCACTCGTTGAATAAAGTTGACGCACAGGCCTGTAAGCCCATGTAAACTGGAGAGTGAAGTTAAAAAAAATCTGATAAACAGTGATAGACGAGTCAACAAAAGAATGACAACTAACCTGTGAATGAAGCATCTACTCTCCAAATAACTCATGCCACTGGCTATCTGCGTGGCAATGTACATTAACACCACAGCGTTGATCTGCTCCTTGTTGCCATGCCTCAAGTAATCCAGCAGGTTTCCTTTACTCATGAACTCTGTGATAATGTAGAAAGGTGGCTCTCTTGTACACACTCCTGTGAATACAGTTTAATGAATGAATATACTAATGGATTAGTTGATGGCAGGGATTTTAAATTATGAATACATAGGACACAATAGAACATCTAGTAGTACTGTTAACAAGAAGAACTGTGTTTGTATTTCTCTAGTAAATACCATACAACTTAATTTATTACTCTTATACATAAATTAGGATCTTTAAGCACCTACTTGATTTGCCCCTTTGAAAATAAATTAAATGCAAAATTAACTCGAACGATCTAGTGTCAAATGAAGGTCTATGTAAGCGTTGCATTTATTGTTAGTTCAGTTGGGGATTCAAACCTTGGACTTTGCCCTCTGCAATCCAATGCCTTAGCTATACAAAGTCCCACAACAAAATGTAGAGCAGCACAAACATTAATTACCATAGTGAATGTTTGCTTAACTTAACATACACTTTGCTCTATAGTGCAGTTATTAAAGCTCAGCATGATAAGCTTAAGTTTGATAATCAGTCATAGCAAATTTTTAAGGTAGCAGCTGATAACCACCGGCTGTTCATTTGTCATTAGGCTATTAATTAATGACCCTTTCTAAGTAATAGTAAGCCTCAATTTGTGACAATCACTATAATTATTAATCAATCTACACTCATCAAACTCGTTTTAAATCCATATCCACCCCTATCTTGACAATTTCTGTCTTAATTGCAAGGGAGTTGGCAACGCTGCTATTTGACGTTAAACACTTGACTCATTCTAGCTCTTCTAAAAGTGATTTAATTATAACTTAAGTGCATTTAAGTGTGTATAGTTGCTAAATTTTAATATTTTAAATATTTTTTATCAGTTGTATAAATAGTTCTCTGTTGTTTTTATGTAATTTATATTACATTTTGCTTCTAAAGTTGACCTTGCTTAACCTGTGCAAATCATGTTGACAAAAGGAAAGAAAAAGGAAACCAAGTGCCCTAAGTGCAATGTTATTATCAAGGATGACGAGGGAAATTTTCTTGGCTGTGATGGCAAGTGCAAGAAATGGTACCATATTCAATGTTTAAAAATATCTGACGAGACTTTTTCTAAAATAGTCGATGTAACAGACCATATAAAATGGTTCTGTCCTGAATGCAACGATCTAATTGACAAGTACCTAAGTAGTGACACATCTAAGTTTGACTGCAGCTCGGCGCTGCAAACCATCTTAACAGAGTTGGAAACTATTAGTGCTAACCAATTGGAAATGTCCAACCATATTACTCATTTGACAAGTGAAAATGCTGCAAATAAAATAGCCATTTGTGAATTAAATAAAAAAGTATCGGTAAATGAAGCAAATAAAGATTCAGTGTGGCCCGTGGTCGGAAGTAACGGGAAATTTCGTCGTCAACAAAGGGAAATTGTCCCGCACCATGATGAAGAAAATAGTTCCGGCACCGAGAGTGATGAGAATTCTACTAACCTACTTCAAGATCTACCATCTGTATCTAGCACGGATGTAAATACAGCATGGAAACTCGTTAAATCGAAAACAAGGCCTACAAAAACCAGAAAAACCACTTACCAAGTTTAGTAATAAAAAAACAAAGCAATGATGACGGCACGGGATACCAAAGTCTTAAACAAACGTAGTGTCATCTCGACTGACAATGAAAATGGCTATCAAAACACCTCCCGAAGTAAACCTTCTGAACCCATCATTGGTAACGCAACCAAACATGATAATCTAGTGGCCGCTAAAAGGAATTCCTGGATTTTTATCTCAAGATTGGACACCTCAGTGACGGCAGAAGGAGTTACGGACTACGTCAAAAACCTGTGTGATAGCAGTGAGGTAACCTGTGAGAAATTACAAACAAGATACTCAACCTACTCATCGTTTAAGGTAGGAGTTGCAAGTAACTACCTTGAAAACTTACTTAAGTCAGAAATGTGGCCTGAAGGAATCTTAGTCAATAAATTTATGCAAAAACGATCAACCCCAGACCCTAGGGTCTTAAAAAACTAAGGCACATACATAAAACACAAACTAGGCCTAGGACCAACCGCATAGGCCTAGTGAAAACTAGAATTTTATTTCTTAATATTCGGTCTATATTCAACAAAGTTGAACAGCCAGAAACTTACTTAATTAATGAAAAGGTTGACATTTTCTGTGTAGCAGAAACATGGTTGGATTCTAATAAAAGTAACTCTCTTAAACTTAGTGATTTTAATATTATAGCAGAAGGTTTTAGAGGGGAAAGTTTGGGAGGCGGTGTTTCAATTTACTCTAGAAATTGTAATACCCTAAAGATAAATTCAGTTAATCAAATAGCCAAGCGTTTTATTGAAGGTGTTTTTGAGGTAGTTGGAGCCACTGTCAATATCAATAATTTTAAATTTCTTGTAATTTGCCTGTACAGACCTCCGTACAGTAGCAAATTCATACAGTTTTGTGAATGCCTCGATGAGTTACACGTACAATTGTACGTACAATTGTATTGACCCACCCGCCCACCCATACACGTACAGTGGTATTGACCCACCCGCCCACCCATACACGTACAATTGTATTGACCCACCCGCCCACCCATACACGTACATTTGTATTGACCAATCCGCTCACCCATACACGCACAGTGCTATTGACCCATCCGCCCACCCATACACGTACAATTGTATTGACCCATCCGCCCACCCATACACGTACAGTGGTATTGACCCACCCGCCCACCCATACACGTACAATTGTATTGACCCACCCGCCCACCCAATACACGTACAATTGTACGTACAGGTAGGGGTGGGTCAGTACCACTGTGCGTGTAGGGGTGGGTGGTCAGGACCACTGTACGTGTAGGGGTGGGCGGTTGGATCAATACCACTGTACGTGTAGGGGTGGGCGGGTGGGTCAGTACCACTGTACGTGTAGGGGTGGGTAGGTGGGTCAATACTACTGTACTTTACATGGATGTTAGTATAGGTTAGTCACATGATGTGATTATATCGTCTCAGTCAATGTCGCATCCAATACTGCGGTAAATGTGTGTAAAGTTATGTCGAGTTGTTCCTTCTCCCCCTTGCAATACGATTACAGGGCTAGCACCTTGTCAGTTACTCCTTTATTAACCCCAAATCCTCAAGGATTAACGTTGTATACGTTAAATACATATAATCTAAGACATATACATGTACATGTATGGGTACTGACACACCCATACATGTCCATTGGCACTGACCCACCTACCCATCCATACACGTACATTGTCACTGATCCACACCTGCCCGCCCATATACGAACAGTGGTACTGACCCACCCACTCACCCAAACACCTACAGTGGTACTGACCCACCCACTCACCCATACACATACATGGGTACTGATCCACCCACCCGCCCACCCATACATGTACAGTGGTGTTCTGTACATTGGGTATCTCTACATATGAATAATATGCCTATTGTTTTCTGCGGAGACTTAAATGTGGATAATCTAAGCGAGTCCAATGAAAAAGCCTTGCTTGGTGACATCTTAGCGGCCTTTAATATAAGTATAACTATAGAAACTCCGACCCTCATAGCTGCAACTTCTACAACTCAACTTGACTATATCATAACTAATTTTGATAAAAGCTTTTATAACTGTGGTGTGCTGCCCCCCTTGTTATCTGACCACCATGCATTGTTCTTGGACCTATTTACGGAACAATTGGTTAAGTGTAGCACTAGTAGAAAGGAGAAAAGGAAAATAAATGACACTAATATTAAAACTTTTAATTATCATTTAAATAAAAGCAGGTGGTTGCCTCAAAATGACTTTGTTTCTCTAGATCAACAGTTTGATAGTTTTTATGAGGACTTTGTTTACTATTTTGATGTAAGCTTTCCCAAGATAATTCTTAAAAATAAGCAGGAATCTCAATCTAAATGGATCTCCGCAGAAGTGATTAATTCTCAAAATAATCTAAAAGAATTATATTGGCAATCTAGAAACCTACCAAACAACCACCAATATAGAACCAACTACATTAAAGCCAAGGGCGATCATAAATATCTCGTAGAGCATTCAAAAAAAACATTTTACCAAAATAAACTTACTCACGCTAAAAACGTCAGCAAAGAGTCCTGGAGTATTGTTAAAACCATTTCGAATAATAAGGAAAAAGACCAGAGTAAAACTTGTTCTAACCTAACACTGGAAATCAATGGCAACATAGTGTCCAACCCTACTGATGTGGCCAATGCATTTAATACATACTTTGTGGAAGAGGTCCTTAGGTTGTCCAATACCAGTCTAACTCCTAATGAGGAAGAAATTGTGGACATTCCTTATGAGTTTTCTTATCTCGAGCCCACTAATGAAGGAGAGGTTAGAAGTGTTCTAAAAAAATTAAGTAATAAGCATAGTTCTGGAATAGATGAAATACCTTGTAGCCTGTTGCACAGTTGTACTGATAGCATTGTTGCCTCCTTGGTCCATGTTGTTAATAAATCATTTAGCAGCGGAAAATTTCCAAGTCGTATTAAAACCTCTAAAGTGGTGCCTATACCGAAAAACTAGGATGTTAATTGCATACAAAATTATAGACCCATTGCGGTCCAATCCATATTTTCCAAAATATTTGAACTACTCTTTCTAAATAGACTATTGCCTTACCTTGATACAAATTCCTTGCTAACTGACAAACAATTCGGCTTCCGACAGGACCACTCTACTATTGATGCAGTTTTTGAACTCCTATCAGCAGTATTTGATAGATTAGACGAAGTGGGAGAAACCCTTTGTATATTCTATGACATGACAAAGGCCTTCGACCTCCTTTCACATGACAGATTACTTCATAAATTAAGGCAACTTGGAATAAAAAAAGAACCACTAAACTGGATTAAAACCTACCCTGAAAATAGAAATCAAATAGTTACAATCAAATACACTGATAATTATGGCATAACCAAAATTTATAAATCAAATTTATCACCACCTATCAACACAGGAGTCCCACAAGGTAGCAATCTATATGTGTTGATACCTTGTGATACAAGGTTTCTTACTATATGTGAATGATATTAACCTAAACATCTCTGTCGGCCAGACCTGGCTTTTTGCAGACGACATAAGTCACCTGATTACAGGAGCTGATATTGAGGACCTAAGGTTTAATGCACAGCAGGGCATAACAGAAATGGACAATTGGTGTTCACAAAATAAATTAATATTGAATAGTAATAAAACTAACGCCCTACTTTTTCATAATAGAAAAAACCAGACAGTTTGCCACTGATTAGAATTAATAACAGTAGCCTGAAATTTAACGAAACGGCAAAGTATCTTGGCATCCACTTAAGCGATGATCTAAGATGGGACCAACAAATTAAAATAATGTCAGAGAGGTTAACCTCAGTCTGTTATTTAGTCCTTAGGCTGAAACATGTCGTGGATCAAGAATTATTAATGAAAGTTTATTACGGCTGTTTTCACAGTATCATGGATTATGGCATTGTACTCTGGGGAGGTAGCCCCTTGGCCGACAGGATATTCCTTCTACAAAAGAGAATCGTGCGCATCATCGGCAATGAGCAATTTCTAGCACATTGTAAGCCGTTATTTCAAAATTTAAAAATTTTAACTCTTCCTAGCCTATTTATACTTGAATCAGCTCTCATGGTCAGGAAAAAACCGTCTTTCTTTCCAAAAAACACCCAGTACCACCATTACTCCACTAGAAATTCAGGAAAACTCCACGTCCATCAATCAAATTCCAGTTTATCTAAATTTGGTGTAAAAAAATATTGTATAAAAATTTACAACAAACTGCCTCAAGATGTTACAAATATAGAAAACTTTGATAAATTCAAGTATACTCTGAAACAACTACTCTTAACCAAAGCCTACTACAACATGGCCGAGTTCATGGAAGAGTAAAAGGCCATCTATTATGACAACCACGATGCGCATGCATTTCCAGTGGGCTACCTACAAGTATACAAGTAAGTATACAAGTATACAAGTAAGTAATCTTAATGAAATGATTAATACTTTACTGTATTTGTTTTTTATACAAATGGTACGCTAGGACAACATAGTCCTCTCTCACACCTAACACCATTATTATTACACATTTTATTTAATTTAAATTATACAAATGATTGAAAGAAACTAATTAAACTGGTAAATAAAAATATAAAAATAAATTAGTAATTGAATAAATGACAAAAGGAAGGATATATAACTTAAAAGACATTTTTATTGTTCAATGAAGCACTATACTGGTACTTTATTAACACTATAACCACACAACAAACAATTAAATTGATTATATTAACTCATTTTATTTGTTGTCAACGACGACTTGGTTGTCTTAGAAAAAAAAATACATTATCTGATTCAGCGTTTCTTTACATTTCCAGTGGTATATAAATCACGTTGTTATTCGAAAGTTTACATACTCTAATAAACACCAAAAGCGATCGATGCACATCAGGGGATCATCTGTTGATTGCCGGATTAACAACAGTTTTATCGACAGAACATCCGTTGATTGCCAGTTTGAGTTTAAAAATGTATACTAGCAAGTAAACAGGCTTGCTAGTGGAATATGAACAGGGAGACTGGAGGAAAAATGTTGCAGGCTATAAAACAGCTGGAAATGCATATGAAACAACTGATGTCTACAAGCATAATACAGCACAGCTATTAGAAAGGTGGCTTACAAGCAAAAATCTTAAACACAACAGATTTGTCTCAACACACATCATCTGTAGACTACTTTATTATAAAATACAATTTAGGATGGAAACAGAGGAGAGTAACTTTACGCTTACACTAATATCACAGACAGGAAATGTGCTATGACTATGATCATCTACTAAGAGTTATTTGGTTCTATTTGATCTGTTTAGCAATTACAATACTGTGAAATTGACTATATATTCCTTGTATTCTTCAAGACAGGCTAAATATTACGCCAATGTATCATGTTACCATACAAAAACATAGACAATAGACAAATCTCTTTATTCATATAATTACACATCTGTGTACAACAAATAGCGTCAAACTTAAATTAATCCTATGCTAGTTACATATTGTAAAATTCTTCAAATGAATACAGTGCTTTATTTACTAAATAATCTTTAAGCAATTTTCTAAATTTAACAATATCTTTCTCAATTTTAATGACATTTGGCAGAGAATTTAAAAACTTTGCTCCCATATATGACGTCTTTCTCTTAAATAGCTCAAGGTTATGCTGAGGGAGTACCAAAGTGTTTTCCCCCTCGTGTTATAATTATGGATATCGCTATGTATCTTAATATCACTACCATGGTTTATCACGTACATTAGGCACTCCAATATATATAGTCCATAAATAGTTAAAATTTGGAGACTAGCAAATTGATTTTTAACAGAATCATCAGATTTTAAATGTAAAATTATTCTGATTGCTTTTTTCTGTAAAATTAGGAGTTTATTTAGATTTTGAGTAGATGTTCATCCATACACACAAATGCCATAAGCAATGTGGGATTGCACATGAGCATAAAATAGGGTTTTTAAATAAGTTTGGTTACATAAAAAAATACATTCTTTTTAGGGCAAAAAGGCCTGAGTTAACTCTACTAATTACTTGATCAATGTGGCTGTTCCAATTTAAATTTTTATCAATTATTAAGCCTAAGAATTTTGTTTGATTAATCTGTGATACTTCGTCAGTATTGATAAAGATGTTTGGTTGGAGTGCATTGTTATTTTGCGCTGTAGAAAAACATATATAGTTGGTCTTTTGTGAATTCAAAATTAAGTTATTTTTTATAAAGTGCTCTTGAAGTATTGCAAGTTCAATATGTGCTCCTATTTCCAATTCTTCTTCCGATTTAGCGGAGATGATCAAATTTGAGTCATCTGCATAAAAATATAATTCATTTTTAATATTGTTAAATCTACTAAGCAGCTTTGGTATTCCCTGCAGGTAGCAAAGAAAGAGAAGGGAACCAAGGATGGACCCCTGAGGAACCCATATTTAATCTGTTGTGTCTTAGATGAGAATTTAAAAATTTTGTTTTTAGTAATATGTGAAATTTCAACAAACTGTGATCTATCACATAAATATGATTGAAACCATTTCAAATTTACCCCTTTAACCCCAAGTGACTGTAATTTTGATATTAAGATAGAATGTGAAATGCTATCAAAGGCCTTCGATAAATCCATGAAAATACCAGCTACAGTTTTTTTCTTATCAATTGAATCAATTATTGATTCAGTGAAATTAACGAGTGCGGTTACCACAGATTTACCTTTACGGAAACCATGTTGTTTAATATCGAAAAGATTGTTAGCATCTAAATGTTTAACTAATCGCTCGTGCATGGCCTTTTCAAAAACTTTAGAAATAGATAGAAGTAATGATATTGGTCGATAGTTTTTAATATCAGTTGCATCTCCTTTTTTAAGAATTGGAACTATTTTTGACATTTTGAGCTGTTTTGGAAAAGATCCTGTGACGAAAGAAGAGTTTATTAAATGCATTAAGGTTTAATTAAAGATTCTTTTGCAATTTTTATTAGTTTCAAAGGCACTTCATCGAATCCACAAGAAAATTTATTTTTTAAAGAATCTATTATCTTTATGACTTCAGATTCTTGTAAAGGGGGGCATCGGAAAGTCGAGGTTGGAGATGTACTTAAATCAGGTTGAAGATTTGGTTGAAGAAATATTTTTTGGAGTTTCATTAACCATTTTGTCAATTACATTTATAAAATAATCATTAAATAACCTACTTACAGTATGTGGATCGGAAATCAATTTGTCATTTTCCTTTAATTCTATATTTTCAGTTATTTTTCTTTTACAAGTATATTTGCCCGTTTCATTATTAACACGGGAGTAGTCGCGCCACATGCAGAACGCCAGTAGTCGCGCGTGAGCAATTTGCTCACGCGCATTTTATGGCTTCTTTCACTGCAAACAGTTTGTTTTAGCTTTTAAATATTTAATATTTATCTTTTTATAATCATACTTCTTCCATGTTATTATACTATAGTACATTTATTATTACATTTTATTATTTGTAAAGAGGTAAATAATATGCAAGACAATGAAAGAGTTATACTTACTCTATTTTATTTATTAGTGGACATTAGGTGGAATGAAAATTGTTACAGTGTTACTTTTGTATGTGTGCAAAGATTATAAATCAAAGTTAGTCAGTGTCCATTCCTCCGTCCTCAGCACATCTAGTACACCTTGATGATGTATGCTCTTTGCAAATTGGATATTCCTAATTCGTTCCTGCTCCTTTTCGTAATTCATTACTGAATAATTAAATATACTAAATAATTAAAAAAAACACGTATATACAAATAAATGACACAAAATATACAATATATAAGCGCAGACAACAGTTTGATATTCGACTAACGAGACTAGTCGCGCGTGAGCAAATTGCTCACAAAACTGACAAACGCTTAGAAATCACTTAACGGCAAGCTCCAGGCACACACTAGGGGCCAGAACCACCCAAGGTCACGTAGGAGACAGTCGCCGCGAGGATTAGACGGGCTGCCAAACTCGGAAAACAAAAATTCCCGCAGTTACGAGCAAAATATATTATTGTGCGGCAATCTGCCGCGGGCGCGATTACTCCCGTATTAATGATATCCCAAGTTGTCTGATATTTTCAGAATTTTTAATTTTTTCATCAAAGTATTCTTTCTTTCTTTTTAATAGATTCTTTTTGTATTGGTCATTTCTGTATTTCATTACTATTTTAAGATCTGGATTTTTTGTTTGTCTAGCTAACTTGTTTATTTGAACTAATTGATCCTTTTCTTGTTTAAGATCATCAGTTATCCAATTATTTTTATTATTTAATGTTTTTTCTTTGAGACTTTTGGAAAGTTCAAATCAAAATAATATCGAAAAATGTTGTCAAATATATTATACTTATAATTTACAGGAGCTTGATAGACTAGATTCCAGTCCTCCTTTTTTATCATTTTTGTGAAATTTGAAATGTTTTCCTTAGAAAAATTCCTACTGATAAATGAGAGTGTATCAATTTTATTCACAAATTTTTCATTTAATAATTCTAATAATTGGCCGTCATGGTCAGACAAAGCTGTAATGAGTCCTGTTACCACGGTATTTTGACTACTTATATTTGTAAAAAAGTTATCGATGCAACTTTTTGAGGTTGCTGTGACTCTGGTTGGAAAATTAATAAGATGTGTCATTCCATGACAGGTGAGAATGCTTTTCAGTTTTCTTGTCTGAACAGAATTGTCGAGAACATTTATGTTAAAATCTCCGGTTATAACGATTTCTATATCTTTCCGTGTTAGTATCTCCATAATTCTACTGTTGGGCTAGAAATTCTGTGTTGTTAAACTGAGGAGTCCTGTATACACCTGCTATTATTATTGTTCTTTTGTTAATTTTAAACTCTGCCAAACAGCATTCAAACAACATATCCTCAGTTAATGAACTAATTTCTGAAAAGTCTAGCCGTCTGGCCTTTAAACCCTCTTCTGACATGATCAACACTCCGCCACCTTTCATTGTGGTGCACATTCTCGATATGTGTCTGAAAAATTATTTGTTCTCAAGATATGCTGATAACAATAAAAAGAACTGAGCTTACCCAACAGCTGGACTAGATTAGGATGCTTCATTTCCTTCATGATGGCTGCTTCTTCTAGGAAGTCTTTCAAGGCCATTGTATCTTCCTGTTAAACAAAAAAAAAATAGTTTGGTCACAGTTTGAAAGAAAGTACTTTGATTTAATGAAATCAGTTATAAAAGATAACCCTAATTTATTGTCCATTGTTAAAAGTGATTTGTAAAGAATATGAAGGAAAGAGGAGTCCTTAAAAACATATATGGATTTTTCAGATAAAATTGCAAGTGTTTATGGACTACTGTAAAAATAAAAAAAATCAACATAGGCGGCATTGTGCAGTAACCCAGCTACTTTGAGGCTAAGTCTTGTTAAGACTGTTCTTGATAGGCTCTGTTCTTGGTCATCTTAATACTGTCACAGTGTCCGTTCAATGGCTACCATGGACACTACAAGACAAGTCAATACCACTGTACATACATGCATGGGCGGGTATGGGGTGGGGGTGGGGGTAGTGGATGGGTCAATACCACTGTACGAATATGTGTGGGTGGGTAAATAAATCCCACTATACGTTTACATATGACTCATACACGTGAGGTATACCACTGGATATGTAAGGGTGGATCATCACCACTGCACGTGTACAGGTGGTTGCCAGGATTTGAATGTTTTGCAGGAGACATAATATATATTGTTAATTATCAAGTACATTAAAAAGTGTGCAATAACAGCTTAAAATCATAAGCCATATTATATACATCTTGCACCTTTTTATTAATGACTTATTCATTAAGTATTATAATTATTAGTGCTACTTACAGTAGAACGTCGATAATTCGGACGTCAAAAATCCGGACCGTCAATAATCCGGATTTGTATCTACGTATTACTGCACACCGATTGTGTTTCAAATGTAAATTAATTTTTAAACGGAAATGGATTTTGACATTTTTATTTTACATAACTGTTATGACCGGATTTTAATCTGTTCAAACATTTAGCTTTTTAAAATTAATATTCCCTGTTTTGTTCTCATAGCAAAAAATTAAAACATCGTACCATCTGCCCTAGCTCCATATTCCTGATCGTCAATCGGGCGATGGCGAAAAGGCGCGTAGCGAGGAGACGGGGAGTGGCCGCGGTAGAGGGAGGTGGTTCTTTTTGCCAACATTCTGATTGATAATCTTTTGTACGTAACATACGGTGTAAAGGCAGGAAAAGAAAGCATTTATTTTTGATTGTTTATTTAAGCAATTTCTTTAAGAGGAAACAGAAACAATGGAATCTGATAGTGACGACCCAGAACATTAGACAGAAGAAACAGGGCCAACTCATTCTGAAGCGTTTGTAGCAGCGGAGACAATGATATCATGGCTAGAGAAACAAAACGAGAGCTCACCCACTCAGCTGATTCTTTTAAAACGAATTAAGGACATAGTTACGAAAATACGAACCACTACTGCAGTTCAAAAACCTATTACACATTTTTTTTAAAGCTCAAATAGTGTTTGATGTTTTTACTGTACACATGTTGCTACTAACAAATTACAATACAGTGTTTGAACATAAAAGATTTTTTTGATTAATTTCACCTCTAAACCCTTTATTGTATAAGAGAAAATATAAAATTTTAAAATGTGTGTGTACTTTAATCGTGTATACTGGCCTTTTTTAAGGTAATTTCGATAATCAGGACAATTTGATAATCCGGATGGGGTCCGGTCCCAATTAATCCGGATTATTGACGTTCTACTGTATTTACATTCTGAAATCTGGTTACTTATTTACAAACACAGACCCACAATTACATAATAAATATTGTAAATATAACAACTTTTGTATTATTATTTTACCAGCACCGACCGACTATAGATACAAACAGACAGTCCAAGGCAATGCATTTGCTGTAGACGTGTGTCTGTTATGCTATCTAATGGTGATTGGTTTCAAATAAGCGCTCAGACGACTGTTTGGCATACTGTTAGCTCAGCTGTTAGTCATTTCAGCGTTTGCTGGAGATAAACAGAGAGAGGGGTGAAGAAAGATAAACAGGGAGAGGGAGACTGCTGGCACTACCTATGAAAACCAAACATGAACTAATTTCACCAAACAGAAAACCAGGCTTCATGGGACTTATATGAGCGGACAGTCTTCTTGTTTCTATAGTCAATGCTAGCATTAATAAACTGAAAAATGGCATTTTACTGACCTTGAGTGTTTTAACAGCCACCGTGACATTATAACGCTTCCACACAGCTTCGTAAACATCTCCATACTGACCTCCACCTAGTTTGTGCCTCATCACAATGTCAGTACGATTTATCTCCCACTCATCCGGCTCTGCAACAATCAAACATGCAAAACTTGATATTGAGTCAATTTTTAAAATATCTGTTAAGATTGGTTGGTTAGATTAGGAGGGAGCAAGCAATTATTAATTATGAATGTGATTATTCAAATAGGAGAGGTATGGTCAGTAAAGGAAAGTTTAAAGCCTCTTTGATCATGTTCTAATCATGTGTATAATTGCTTATAACGTGGTATCCGTATATTTATGCAAGTCAATATTTATAAACCTAGATTAAAGTAAAGACGCAGTAGCGAACTCTACGGTTCAAGGTCAACACTATTATAAGGTTGCTATTCGTTTATGAATCATATGAAATGGTTACTAGGCAACGAATGTAATAAATATGACGTTTTTACTCATCACTGCCATTTTTCAGGTTACCGCTAGCGCTCAATTTGTATATATGCAGAACGTGAGGACAGATGACAGACGACTCACCGCTCAGAGCTCAGTCGCTTGTTGTTTGTGCTGTGTGTCAAACGTGATTATTACTAAACTTGTTTGAGTAAACAACTTTTACAAGTATAAATTACCACCCTTTACTTTATATTTTTGTACAGATTTATTTATTTACGTTATATATAATTTCTTTTATTTGTACATAGTATAGTAGTATTCTGTAGGATTGTAAATATTTTCACAATGACTAGCCCGGACGATTCCGATGAATTTGTTGCTGGTGCTTTGGACTGTACTTGTTCTAGTGCTATGCAAGACAATGACTTCAGTGATAATGAAGATGTAATACTACACAATATTAGTTCAAGTAGTGACAGTGATAAAGAAAGTGTAGACTTGGGACAACATCACAACCAAGAACCAACAACATACAACAGGTAGGCCATGGTTTTTGCAAATAGGAAAAAACAAAATCACTCTCCTTATGCAAGAATAAAGAAACGAAGTGATATTTCAGCATTGAATTGAGAGCATTTCTGGGAACTGCAATAAATATGGGTCTAATGCCATTGCCTAACATTGAAACATACTTTTCAACAAAATGGGAATGTCGCATTCCTTTTTATAGAGATGTATTTACCAAAGATGAATTCCTTAATCTATTTTGGAATTTACATTTCAATCATGTTCTTCAAGGTCATGGTGATGCAAAACCTGAAGATTTTTTGATTAGACCTCTGGTAGACCATGTCCAGTCCAAGTGTAGGCTATTTTACAATCCCAGCAATGCTGCCCCTGTAGACAAGAGCACGATTTTATTCAAAAGGACAATTAGTTTCAAAATATATAATCCTCAGAAACCAACTAGGTTTGGTTTGAAATTGTTTGTTGTATTGGATTGTATAAATGGATACATTTTCAACTCTTTGCCATACTATGGTAAACAAGAGATCATTCAAAATTCTTCTCAAAACAACTCAAATTGTTAAGGCGTTATGCGAGTCTGTAATAATGAAGGATCCAGCTAATCCAGTAAAAGGGCTTCGAGTGTATACTGATAGGTACTACACAAGCTCTGAATTGGCAATGGAGTTATTGGATATGAATTGTCATCTAACAGGGACCGTTATGACACATAGGGTTCGGATACCACCTGGAATCAAGCAAAGTCAAAAACGGATGAAGAAAGGTGACGTCATTTCATAAAGAAAAGACAATCTTCTTGTCCTTTCCTGGAATTGCCACTATGCTTACCTCAAAATGTAAGGGAAGTAAAGGTGACATGACAGATGTTGCAAGTAATTGGTCTAACAGACCTCCAGTTTCTAAGCCTTATGTAGTCCTGGATTATACCGCACATATGGGGGCTGTGGACCAGTGACCACTTCATTTCCTCCTACCAATTCATAAGAAGGACTAGGTATAGGAAGATGTTCTTTTGGTTACTCGAGGTTTCTGTTGTAAATTCATATTTTGTATACAAATTAGTTCAAGAGAAACATCACAAGAAACCTTTGACTCACAGAGCTTTCAGATCAAGCCTGGTTACTTTGCTTCTACAGGAAATACTTGCCAGTGCAAGTATTTCCTGTAGGTGTAGGTGTGTGTGCAAGTATTTCCAAGGTGTTGGCCTCAGTAGGCCAACACCAAAAAAGCGATGCAGACGATCTCAAGGACCACCTGAAGAGCGACTAAATGGAAAACCTCACTTTATGGGCAAAAGAATCAAAGGAGCAGCTAGCTGTGTAGTTTGTAACAAGAGAGGAATTCGTAAGGAGACAGTACACTGGTCCAAAACTTGTACATCGAACCCTGCCTTGCACCCAGATGCTTGTTTTGAACTGTATCACACTGCAGCTACCATATAAAGTTGGAAAATTATCCTTTTCTTTGGTTGAATTCTGATTGTAATTTGAATAATGTAGATATATTAAAATTTTTTAATTTTCATGTAATATTGTAACATTTTTTATTATTTGAAACATATTTCAGAACTTTGTATTCAATAAAAAGTGTGTACAAAATGTATTTCATTATTTTTCCAACTTTGCAATAAACTAGTTAAAATAGAAAAACAATATAACTTTAGATATGTGACTGGAAATCAGTAACCTTGGTGAGAAATATATGTCTACTAAAAATTTAACCGTTTATCACAAGCATTTCTCTAGTGTACAAAATTTTATTACTATTTGTAAGCTATACTTTTAAATTTGTATAAAAGACGATGTATTAATATTTGACCAAGAACTTAATTTATGATAAACAGCATAAATTTATTATTCACTAAAAAAATTAACTTGGATAACGATTAGATTATTACATCGAAGAGTATTTCATTCATTAGGCAAGAAATATTATAAATAAATTGTCCTTTGTTCGGTATGGACATGTACATTTTTTTTAATTTTAACATTTAAATAGTTTTGAATAATATGTATCCTTTTATTAAACTTGTAAAATTTTCGAATGAAAATAGGCCATTTCAGCAGGCAAAAATAAAATGTGTTGAATTCTTATTTATTAAATATTTAAGGTTAGGTTCATACTAGAGTAGACTTCATAGAAGTACAGAAGGACATCAGTATTTTGACCAAAGGAGATAACTTGTTACATACAAAACCCAAGTTTTGTAAATACACTATATACAAACATAACCCAACACAGATACGGGATACGGTATTATCAATACTACTAGCACCTTCCTCAGGCTATAGAGACTGCCTATAGGTCTCTATAGACCTATAGAGATTTTATGAATTTCCCAAACTGCCAACTTACAATCTTAAAAATACAGTCTTACCGTCAGCAGGCTAAATCACGCTTTTCTATTTCAACTGTACAGTTCATGTTTTTTTTATAATGAGTTACACAAAACACTGTAAGATTATTAAAGGTCCAATCTGATCAACCATAAATTGATATAAGTTTTTTTAAATGTAAAATTGTTAAGAATGACATTTAAGTTTCAAATGTTAAACTATAAACAAAATTACAAGAATACTCAACAATTTACAAAAATCTTACGGACAACTAGAGTCCTTGAAATAGAAACCAGTTTTGGTGTTTTTCGTGAAGCAAAGTGGCGCCCTTAAAACGTTCAATGCGGATAACGCCGATGGGCGTTGTGTTATCGCCACGCTATATGTGGCTGACGCCAATTGGTATTGAGCCTTTAGCTAGCACATTAAACAAAATTTTTATGCCGTATGCAAACAATACCTATGTATATTGTCGATTATTTTTATAACTACGGCCTATTATTACAAGTATAGATAATTTATATTCCTGTTACAACTATGATTAGTAAAATTATTAAAATAATAGAATTTTTTAAGCACAGCTCATAGGTTAAATAATTTTTTATTAGCAGTGGAAATATTGGATATAATCAAAGGGAAATATTGGATGGAGAGATATATATGTTTGAGCCGGGGGCCTATGGTATCTCTACACTTTAACTAAATGTTCCCTCTCACCAGGGCTGAGGGCGAACACAGTAGGCTTGTTGTGCTTTGGTGCAGGGTAGAGAAGTTGCGTGATGAGGCCATCTGAGTGCATCGAGTGATGATGTACCAACTCTGCTAGCGTGTTAAACTTGCTCTCTGTCGTTACGTAAACCTGAAACAACCAAATAGCGGGCTGACTATAAAAGTGTTTAGAAACAACCTAGCTAAAATGTGAAGAAATTTAGTAAACATAAAACTCAACAAATATTGCTGATAAAGTTTAGTTTAGTTTGTTGAGGGGAAGGAAAGCTCTGAGGCTATTACTAGGTTGCGCTTCAACCTTAGGTTTATTGTGCTCCTCTGTTAAATACTGGAATGGCGTACCTATTTCAAGCGGCTTAGCCAGCTCTAAAATCTTTTTCCCCAGACTAGAACCATTCTTTCTTCTGAGAACTCGTCCCCAAATATTCTCCTTCTCCTGAGCTCCAGAGCTTCGCACTCTAATAATAAATGTTTGGCAGACTTGACCAGCAACTGGTGTCTTCTCTGTAGAGACCAATCTTGGCCAGATTTTTCCTGAAGTGGCCATGTCCAGTAATATACACAATCACCAACCTGATGTCATTACGATTCATTCTTGATAAAGTTACTTCCAAACATATTCAAGTGAATTTTTTCACGTTCAGCAGTGAACACAGCCAGAATTGACATGAATATAAATCACTCCCAACACTGATGGTTCATAACTAAGAACTTTAAATTGGTTACTCTGACACTGTAAGTTTGGGCTTTAGTTGTATAATATTCACTCTTTATTATTATTTTTTACAATTTATATCAAATTACAAATATTTTCTTCTGAACAGAAACACCTTCAGGTTTTAGCAAAATCAAATAAAATATAGGAAACTCACTACTTCTGAAGCAACTACACTATATTTAGTATTTACTTGGCATATTCAATTTTGACATAAAATTGGAGAAATTTTCTTCTCTTGAATTGAACAATTCCTTCAGAAGTCAAAGTCAACATACAGGCCTGCTGGAAAAATACACTTAAAAAAGATTGAATGAGATTGGGGACAGTTTTAAATTTAGATTGGCCACAACCAGTGAAGGAGTATGAACTAAAAATAACCAAAATTACTAATTATTTTAGGAAAACCGTTAATGTTTGAAATATATATTTAAATTAGCCTCAAACTAAAGGTTTTGATTGGATCAAATCCAAATTTATTTAAAAAAAAGAATGAAATGCAAGAATATACATTCATAGTGATCGTTTTGGTTGAATCCCTTTGGTTTGAACATTGTAAATGTAGTTTTCTGACATTTCTCACACTAATATAAGTAGTATCTTGTACTTATGTTGTTTAAGCTTGTATAATGATTCTCTTGATTTTATAAGTTTAAGAATTGATTCACTGAACCTGTAGCTCTGGTTTGTCACCTGACATACTGATGTTACACACCAGAGAGACATGTTTACAATTGATGCTGCACAGGTGTATAACCAGTGTTAAGGTACTTCCACACCGAACGCGCAGAGCTGCGCCGCGCTGCGCAAAACATGTGCGCGCCGAGCGGCGCACTTGGTGTGGACGGCGAACCGCGCAGCTTCGCGCACTCGCGAACATCCGCGAACACGATCCGACTGATGGCGGTATTTTGACGAACATCTTTGAAGTTTGTTCGCCCTTGCGCGCTCAGTGTGGACGGGCATTTGCTCAGTTGTTGCTGCGCGTCGTTTCGGCTCGAACTGTCACTACCTGTGTTTGATCAAAATGGCTTTTGAATGGAGTCGTGAGTGCATCGAGACTCTGGTGAATGCATATCGAGTTCGAACGGAGTTATGGGACCCAAAAGACAATAAATACCATATTAAAAATAAAAAAAGTGACGCCTGGCGTGAAATTGCCAGTGAGGTGGGTTGTGATCATGGAGAGGAGAAATCAAAAATGTCATCAAATCATTATTCAGAGCCCTGCAAACTTCCATCACAATGTATGAAATACTCTGTTTAAACACTTTGAAAAGGTACATCAAGCTTGTGAAAGAGTCTCCAGTTGCTAAAAAGCGAACAGTTATCGCCAGTCTGTCCTTAGCACTTATAGCATTACTATAATTAGTATCCCGTCGAGTGATTTCTGGCCCAATCAAATTGAGAAGATACTCAAAATCTTCAGACGACATGCGGCAAAAATTTTCGAACTGCCCACCAATACGGAGATCATTAAGCATGGATTCCCCTCCATACGATTCCCGACGTCTCAGTATGGGCGTCACCCAATGACGACGTGGTTTTCTCCTTCTTTTTAACAGATCATTATAAATAACAATAAAAACCGGAGCAGCTGTTGCCGGGTCCATTTTCTACATCGGTGTGATTGTGTAGCCCGCGCAACACGGATCACAGCCGCGCAACTACGAACATGGCGCTCTGTTCCGCGCAGTTTCACGCAGCGCAATATGCTTTGCGCAGCGCGGCGCAGCTCTGAGCGTTCGGTGTGGACGTACCTTTAAACAGTCAATGAGAATTACTGACCCGAATATCAATAATATTGGAACAAGATCAAAGCACAAATGAGTCATACAGAGAACAACAAACAACTTTTTTTTAGGGAGAGTGTGATAATTTGTGAATTTCAATTTCTCCTATAAATCACATTAATAATAATAAATAATCTTTCACTAGTAAAAGTAATATGCCAATAAAACTTTATGGGTTACTGAAGAGGGATATTGAGAAATCTGAAATTATCAATAATAAATTGATAATAATTTAATAAATAAATAAAAACTCAATTTAACCAACCAGATGAAAATATTACACTAAACTGACAGTGGATCGATTCTCAATACAGATCCTTATTCTAAAATATGATAAAGTGGTCCATAATTTAATAAGGTTTACAATAATTGCCATACAGTCCAGTTGATTAATTTAATATTATAAATGGAAAAGGAATATGAATTCAGTAATTCATAGCTGACAATATTTTACATACATTGTACACTATTAATAAGTGTAACCAACAGAAAAACAACATCTTGGCAAATTAAAGAATTATATGAGATAAACTAAATACTTGACCAGCAGAAAAATTAATGTAGTTGAGTTGGTTTTTTTGCACCCAGCTGTTAATTCAATTAAACTGTACATTACTGACAGTATGTTCTTTAGAATAGAATATTTCTTTATTTGTAAAGATAATATATACAAAAAGGCGACGTTAGGGCCCCATGGCCCTTTCTTACACTCAACATATGATCTTTCTATGTTTCAGTAAAAAATATTACCTAGTAATACTTATTTAATTAAATAGACTGAATTCCTGCAAAGGAATGAATATTACAAAGTAATAAATTATCAAAGAGACCACAAAAAAGAAAACTGACCCAGAATCTGTTTGTGTATTTTATGTGGTCAGCCATTACTTGGTTTCAATTAAATATATTTTATGTTAAAAAAAAACAATTTAACTTTACCTACCTGTCTATCCCAATTAATGTTGGTCAAAATCAATCACATGCCCCCAGTTTAAAAAAATTGTTGTACAGATTGTTAACTTTATAAAAACGATTTATTTCTTTAACAGGACAAATTATTATGTAAAACTAAAACATTTAAAGGTAATCCATCCGATATACAGGGTGCGGCAGCATAACTTCCTTTTTTCAAAACCCAATAAAAACTATTGTATGCATCAGAAAATATTTATTTATTTTTTATAATGTAGGTACATGTATAAAGTTTTTATTTACATTGTTTTGAAGATCAAATCTGTTAGGTGACGTCCCTCATTCTCCATACATTGCGTAAACCGATTTCTGGCGTTTGTCATGACTCTTGTTAGCATAGCAGGTGTTATGTTGGCAATTTCTTCTTGGATATTGGTCTTAAAATCTTGGAGGGTTCTTGGATAGTTAACATAAACACGGGATTTCAAAAAACCCCATAGAAAAAAATCACAAGGGGACAGATCGGGAGAGCGTGCCGGCCATTCCAAATCGCCTCTAATTGAGATAAGGCGCTCTGGAAAGTGTTCCCTCAAAACAGCCATCGATGCTCTTGAAGAGTGTGCTGTTGCACCGTCTTGTTGGAACCAAGTGTCCCCCAAATCCAACTCTTCTAGCCGTGGGAAAAAAAATTCTGTAGCATGTTTACATACCGGTCCGAATTCACTGTCACTGTAACCTCATTTTCCTCAAAAAACCAGGGACCAATAATTCCAGCTGAGGAAATTGCACACCACACTGTGACTTTGGGTGAATGCAAAGGCCTTTGATGCAATTCTCGAGGGTTGGTGTCAGCCCAGTAGCGCATGTTTTGTTTGTTAACCGACCCACACAAATGAAAATGGGCTTCATCACTAAAAAAAACAATAGCACCCTCGGGAACAACATCAAGAAGAAGCTCACACGCGTTCATCCGAGAATTGAGGTCACGTTCTGAAAGTTCCTGCACTATCGCCATCTTATAGGGATGAAAATGAAGATCATCACAAGAATTCTTCTCACAGAACGATCGGATAGTCCAAGGGCAGATGCGTGTTTGCGCGCAGAACGCCGTGGTGATCGCAACATTGACGCTCTCACTGCTTCAATGTTCTCAGGTGATCTAACGGGCCGAGGGACTCCAGTTCTTCGTTTTGTCGCACTTGCAGTTTGTCTGAATGTAGTGACCCATGTAACAATTGATTTGCGGTCTGGGACGGGAGCCAACGGGGCTAAATTAAAGCGATTCCGAAATGCACGATGTGTTGCAATAACCGAACATCCGTTTGAAAAGTAGTCCTCAACGGCAAAGGCACGCTCCTCACTATTCCAACGCATGATGGCGACTGAACCGTGTCGGGACAAAACTTTACAGTACCCCCTCTTGAATGAGACCGCTAGCGCTCCGCTATGACATCAACTAATTGAATGGCGCGCATTTAAAAAAAGGAAGTTATGCTGCTGCACCCTGTAGTTGTCACTGTTATCTTATCTACATGGGCATATAACCACAGCCTGCACCTGACCTGCCTCATAAAAGATAACGAACCAACTGTATTTGAATACTTTATTCAGTCCTTTTGCAGTGCTCTGACTGTTCAAAATGGATTTGCCTACAAATAATTTAACAAATTGTGTAAATCAAAGGAAAGGTATCTTTAACTGTTTCAAAATGCAAATATTTTATCGAAAGAGTAACTGTGTGATAATGAAATGACTCTCAGTAAAACAAATAGTCAGGAAAGACGGTATAATTATTGCCGACATTTTTTAAACCATTCAACGATGTTGGACAGTTATCCATGTGAGTTAAATGTGGCGTAAAAGGCTTCCCCGGCAAGCAAACCCAGTTGGCTTAATACTCTAGCACATTTAGCAAGATTTTGGCCACTTTAATAGCTAATAAGTATTAATATGATTAGGAAATTGTTCTAAATATTGTGTTTTAGTTAATTTAACCCTACCATACGTATCCCTTCATTATTTAACAATGTAGAAAAATACAGTTGGGAGTATATAACAGATTATGACCATGAATGTTTTGTGGCCGTTTCTCAATATAAAAATTCTTAATCCATAGAAATATAATATATAACTCCTTCTGTTACTGTTCGAAGTGGATCAAACAATTCTTGCTTAATTACCTTTCCGTCAGAGTCCTCGTTGATGCGATAATGGTAAACACGGCCTTCATAGCGCAGAGAGATGCTGCGTTGACCTGGGCTGCTCTCACTTTCCCGTACCAAGAAGCTGCCATTGATACCGGAGCTGAGCAGGTACTCAGCAGCATTCCGCGATATGGGGCCGTGATACCACGAGTGTTTCTCCAACGAATTAACCGGGGTCACGTAGTTGGAAGGCACCCATCCCACCTGAAACAAGAATTCATCAACATAAACTGTGAACAAAAATAATAACGATAATAATATTGTATTATACTAAAGAAGCCATTGCATGTATACATCCAGAACTAATTGGAAATCTACTTATGCCATATTTTTGTTATTAAAATTAATAAACTTCTTGAGTTATAAATAAATAAGTCCACATTATATATTACATTTATTATTCATTCATTCAAAACAATACTTTTTAAAAGAAAACTAATCAATCTTTAATTTAAATAAACAATAAGTAAATTGTTTACCAGCCATACTATAATATAGTAGTTTCCATGCAGGATAAATAAACAGAAAAAGTCATCTCTGTGCAAACAAAATTAGTAGAGCCAATAAGATTGACTGAATAATAAATGTAAATCTCAGATGTTTGCAGAAATTATCTTGTCATGATTGAAATATACTAAAAGCCAAAAAATGTATAGAACAAGAGTTGTAAATAACTTTCTAACAACATTATGGACTGCTATATTCTCCAAGAAACGTTCATAATCTGTCCTACAATTGTCTGCTGCAATAAAGAACAGTGGCTTGAAATGTCTAACATACAAAACAAAGCTTTTATAAATCAATAAATATGATTGTTTATTAAATATTTTGTATGATTCTCTTTTTTACATTTTGTCGTTCATGGATAAATAAAGTGTATAAAATGTAAGTTAAACAAAGTGTTGTAGTCATGGTCTGCCTTTTGAAGGACATGCCCTCCTATCCTTCATCCAATTTGAAAAATCAAGGGGGCATGCCCAGAGAAATGTCAAAGGAAAATTAAGGTTGACAAAAGAAACTACCTAAATATACTACCATCATTAGTAGTAGGAAAGATAGGGTTCGGCTCTAAACATTCTTACTTATCTGACAATTGGACAATATTACATAATCTTAAATAGTATTAGAGTCAAGTTACAAATCATTCATTGTTACGTTAAATGATAGTTAGTTTAAGTTATGGTATTAGTCTCCCATTCTGCTTTGTCTAACGATAAGAATGGGTCTCCAGTTTAGAGGTTTTTTCTTCAAGCACTCTTCTACTGAGTAGAAGGGATTCTTCAGCTGCCATTTTGTTAGTTTTTTCTTCAGTTTACGAGGTGGGGTATTTTTCAGGTTCTCTGATATTATATTCCAAAGTTTTATTTTAATATATTATTTTTTTTACAGAACATGCAGAGGTGATGGGGAGGTAAAGCAAAATTTGAGGCATGTCTAGAAAGGTGCTGGTGGATATCCCTGTGTCTTAATTGTTTTGTGAAGAGTGCTTGAGAAAACATGTTCACTAATACAACACACAGGGAAACATACGGGATGTTAAGAAAAGAATAAAGGACTTTTACGCTTTTTAACATGTTTCAAACGTAACTTACAATTATAATCAATATATAAAATGAAAGAGCAACTCAAAACAATTTTGTTTGTAGTCAACTGGGCGCATACACTCACAATGTTTTCCCTACCATCCGCTAGAAAGCACTTGTAGTGTAAATGGTGGTACGTAGAAAGCTTTTCGCTTTCTACAGTTTAAAAGGACCATATATATGTAGTAACTGTGAAATGTACATTTCCATATTAAGTTCAGCTGTGATCCTCGAAATGATAGTAACATCTGTGGATGATATCACAGGTTTGAAAATACCGACTGCCTTTGCAAAGGGAAGAGTACAGGACCAAAGGTTAGTGGTCACCAGATAATTAACGGTCATTTCTTTTATTTTTGAAGCCACTAAACTGGTACTTGCTATCTTGATGCTCTACAACTATGGCTGATTCATCAGTGGAGGAATATGCACCACAGTACTATTTTGGCAGCAAGTAGGCGCACAGCCTCACTGGCATAATTCAGTACTACACTGGTTAAATGTCACTTGACTGGACCACTGGAATGGCTCGAAATGGCGTAATAACAGAACTTGTTTCACACAGCGTCCATATACACCTAATCTGATGTCATGTGATGACCTTTAGGGTGTTTATGCTCAAAGGCATTCACGTCACATGTTATAACGTCTCAGTTATAACATGTGAATGCTCAAATTTCCTCATATCTGATGTAGACGTGGCAAATGCTCTTGACCCTCACCTTATGATATATCGAACAACACGCTTCATCTACACCAAGTGACGTTATGTTCATGCGGCATTGGCGGAACATTGCATCTTCAAGTAGATTTAGTGCTCTTCGTCACAGAAAAAAAAATCACTTACTTTACTTCTTAAGTGTGCAGTATTACTCATTTAGTTATTTTGTGTGTTCCTATCAATGATTAAAGCTTATTCTTCAGATGTATTTAAATTGAGACGATATGAACTGTAAGTAACCAGTTTTCATTCCACTTTCATTTTTGTCTACCTAATTATACTAGGCTCTGTTTTTAACTAATACTTCTTTTTAAAGTAAAGTTATACAAAAATGTCAAGAACTAACCTTTTGTACTTTTGAACTGTAGTTAACATTTGAATTCATATTTAAAACTACTTTTTTTATCAATAAATGATAGTTATTTACCAAAAATTAATTCTCTTCATAATTAATTTTTAACTACTGACAAACTGTTTTTGGAAAAGGGGGATTTTCGGTGTAGCGGGGTTGTGTGGGACTCTACTATATTAATTATTGTATTCAAAGACAAACGATTTTCTAAATAATCTTCATGAAATCGAAATGTTTACCAGTATAAAGAAATACATATACTAAAAAAACAACTTTTCAGCAGGAAAATTAATTTTTAAACAAAATTGGGATATCTTGTTGGAAATACAAAATGATTTGTAATTTCCTCCTTTGTAACATACTGCACAGCCTACTTAATCCACAATAAACTCATTATTGTTGATCTTATCTTTTTTCTTTCTTCTCGTAGAAGTTGCTAATCAATAATTTTGATTATTTCTTAATTAGAAAAACGTTGACTATCAGAAATGGGTTTTACATGGTAGAAACAGAACTTATGGAACTGAAGCATGGTTCATAAAGAACATAAATGGAATAAAATTAGTTTGATGGAGATGACACTACCGAAGAAAAAATATGGAGGATTACAAAATTAAACAATAAGGAAGTTTTCTGGATAAATGGAAATTGTAAAGAAAGTACAAGTACAAAAATAACTGAAATCAAGAAATATTTATTGCAACATATTCGCCCACATGGGCAAAGGCCTATAGATAGAAGAGTTCTTTACAGCCTGTGCATGTTGCTTGCAAATAAAAATATTACTCTGAAGTACCTATTAAGCCTATTAAAATGATTAAAAATTAATTGATTTACGTTTTAACAAAAACACATTTTAACATTGCACATACTGTTAATGCATTATTAAGAATACTAACTAACTCTATATTAACGCTTTGCACTCGCAAATCAATTTTGCTATATGGCTCTTACATTGGCTGTCCATGCATAGTTATATCTTGTTATAACATTGTCCAAATAAAAAAAACTTGTACAACAGCATTATCATTCTCAGATTATTAGATAATGTTATGTTACTTTCTTGATGCTGTCCATTTGAAGAGAATTAAATCTGAGCCAGGCAAGGAAACAAGCAATATGGCGTTTGAGGTGATGAGGCTATTAACACCGAGCACAAAGCAGACACAGGTGAGGTAAGTGGACAACAATTGGATCTTTGATTTGAGTACTCAAAATAAAGTGCTTAGGCACTAGTGGCGCAGTGCTGTAACTCAGCTACTTGGGGAAAAAGTGTTTGGGAGATTGTAGGCGACAGGTTCCATGCTCGGTTCTCTTAATACCGACACGGCATCCGCTCAGTGGTTGTCATCAATATAGACACTACTAGAGAAGTCTGAAGTGTCCGTGTTGAATGGTAGTCAACGTTCTGTTGTTGTATGGGGGAGAGAACTAAGTGTCAAACTTGTCAGTTAGCTGAAAATCAGACCAACACTACGTGGTTCGGATTCCACGTAAAACTGTAGGTCCCATAGTGCTCTGGCTATTGGGCTATTAATAAATAGTCCTGTCTGAGCTAAGTCGAACTCAGACAGTAACAATGACTACACTCGTTCATCTACGCTCATCACACTCATTCACGCCTCATATTCGCCCATATCTCTACGATCAGCGTCTTAGAGATGAATAATAAATGAAAAGGCCATGAACTGTGTACAGCCGAGTGCAAAGAGTGTGCTCATCTCAAAGATTGGAAGGACAGGATTGATAATTAAGGAAGGTGAAAAGAAAAGAAAATATTGTATTTTTTATAGCGATATAATTAGTTGAAGGAAAGAACATCTTACAGAAAACTAATTGGAGAAAAGTGTAAAAACCCTGGAGAAAAAAATAAAGTTCTTATGAAGACTAGGAGAATATTGTGATAAATAAATAAAAATAAACATTAGACAAAATAAATGCAAAATGATAGTTACCTGGCCTGATGAATGTGCTTCGCACCACTCGCCAGACTTGTTGTAACTCAGGATACGTACCTGCTCACCTGCAGACACAACAGATAACGTAAGATAACAAATTGTCTAAATTGAACAAGGATATTTAACAACTAATAACTAAAACATGTAAAAAAAAACTTGTAAAGTAAGTGTTGGTCAAAAGCGTAGTTGGTTAAAGCCCAGCTTTATAAGCTTTAGGTTCTCAGTTTTATCTCAATCAAAATCATGACAGATTTCAAAAAAAAAATCAGGTTATAACCACCGGCCGTCCATTTGTCATTGGACTGTTCATTAATGACACTTTCTATGAAATAGTCGAACAACATTCGCTCATCTACACTCATTTGAAATTCTCATTCGCCCATATCTTGACTATTGGTGTTCGTATCTAGGGTGCTACGGTGCTGATCAAGTAATCAATCAGTGAAATCCATGTATTATTTCTCCCTATGCCAATTCAATAGATCGGAAAATGTGTTAATGTTGTTGGTTACAAGTTAACTAAAGAGTGCTCCCTACCTCCGCCAGAATAAAAAAAAACTATTTAAATTCCTTTGAAGTATCAGCACATTTCTATAAGAAGTGCAGAACTTCTTATTATTAAAAATTCGATCTTAGGGCAGAGCTTGAAAACACTAGTTTGATAAGCGATCTACCGATCATGCAGTGTCTTTTCCTTCAATTCAGTGTGTGAGAGAGAACACATTGACTATATCTGTTTTTATTATACAGTCTTGTTCATGGTTTTTATACATGGTATTGCAACAAAACCATGATATTTGCAGAATGCATCTCTCCTTTTTCTAAAAACTAAATGATCATTTTTTCTATGGAAATTATCAATTATATAATGATACTTTAGCCAAAATTGTAGTACAAATAATACTTGTTATAAGTTGATGTTAAACTCATGTATGTATTCTGTCATGTAGAATCGTACTATGCTTATGTTCCATAGTGGAAACTGTAGGTATTCCATTTGATTATTTTTTATATTAATTTATTTCAATTTTACGATATTTAATCTTCAGAGCCAGAATTATTTTTTACTTCCTCAGTTTTATTTTTTAATTTTCATGTTTTTTGTATGCTTCTTTTATATGGCCAGTTATTTTAATGTGCATTTATATATGTTGAGTTAGCACAAATTTATACAAGTATTATTAATATTATTATTGCTAAAGTTTTTTTATGTCCTGAATTTGTAAAAGTCTAAATAAATAATAAAAAAAACAGGCTGTTATAAAAATACACAAAAAGCGCGTCTCCTTCCTCTTAATGTCAGTCAAAATGTTCAAAACAGATGTTTTGTTCAGTACAACTACAATAGGAAAACTCAACTTCTACCCCCCTCCTCCCACTGGACCACAACGGACACATATTTAAGGTGGGCTATAAACCACTATGCCATACACCAGTGTCTCCATTAAACTGCAGCTGGATTTGAACTGACGATCATGGCCATTGTACCTGGCCATAGTACAATACCTGACATGCTTGTCCAATTCAACACCCAAGGAATCTCGATATTTTAGCACTTATATGCCCTGAAATGATATCACATAAAACTGATATAAGGGGTTAGCAAGACTAAGTTTGGCGCCACTGACAGTTACTATATCGTATAGCTAAATCTGGATTAAGTACACTTTTCAGGCTCATTGGTATATGCCTGGAAGTTGCTACATTAAGGCATATTATGTACTAGTTTAAAGAGGTTATTCAAAAGGAAACCTATATCACAGCCTTTTGTGCAGATGAGAGCCATATAATTCTTACAAGATTTAAATGCCGATAGTTGGAGTTATTTATATCCAGGTAGCATTATGAATTGATAGCCTAACACAGATACCCCTATATCTGTAAAGTAAGGTCCGTATACTTATTTGTATATTTAAACTAGAATTTAACAAACACTCAATTTAAATGTAGTAATGTTCAAACATGAGCTCCATTACAGATCTAGTCTTAAAGACATCTAATACCAAAGTACAAAAACTTTCTATTATATTCTCCCAAAAACAAAAAAAATAAATCATACCACGGTTAAAAAAAGACGACAAAATAAGTGACATATAACTTAACTATCAACCATACCTTGTGATAACATTGATACATTCTGTCCTGTTTTCATTGTTGGCTTAGCGAGTTCTTAAAAATATCTAATAGCATTGTGTAAAAATACTTGTTTTTGAATTTGAATTTTTTTTTTTTTACGGTTAATTAAGTCTCTGCTAATGTCATAACTTTGTGAGCATTCTAACATGAAAAAGTTCCCTAAGAAAAAGTGTTTTATATTGCTTATGATCATACAAAATCTTTGTACATAGATACACGTCTTATTTGTTCCCTTTTTGATATACAATACTAATCCTCAAAACAAACCAAATTAATGATTAGTGTATTGCAGCATTCTTAGCTCCTATTTTCAAGGGCTGTAGCTGATGGCACTGACTGGTCAGTCATACTGTTTTAGACATATAGAGTACTGTTATCGCCCCTAATAAAAATAACTCCAAGCTTTGCAACTATTCAACATCCGCATCTCCGATTGAATGAAGACTAGCTAATCTTCTTAAAAATAATTAACTATGTGATCCACAGTTTCAAATTTAGCTGCACAATAACATGACTGATCATTTGCTATTATCCACTTATTTTTCCAGTAGTTGCATCTTCCCACACCTTTATGGAACATTTAAAGTATGTAACAATCGATAGCACACTGCTGCTGTGGCCAGCTGGACGCTGGCACACTTTGCACCTCTCTCTTGGCAGTTGACGACCTTGTCAACTTGATCTCAGCAGGTCAACAGCCTCTACATTCTACATGACTCATACCTGCTCACATATTCTTTACATAATCTCCACTACTAAATCATTAAAATAATTCAACATGGAAGATTGAGGGAGTCAACAACTTTTTTTTAATTACTCTGAAAATTGCAGTATACACTGTTACGAATCAACTACTAAATTTAGTATTCTTGTTTTTTATGGGTTAAAAAATCTAAAAAGACTGCATGGCTGCGGGTTTCATTGTATTTAAAAAAAATGTTATTTATAACCTAACAAAAAATGTCTTACTGCCCTGAAACTATGCACTTGGTCCAAAATAATATGTACTTAACATTCAGAGTGATTTGACGTTGCTTCATGGCTCATTAACGCAAAAATACTAAAACACATGACAGAAGGTCAGTTCTATATGGTTTAATATTGACAGTTTAATGGTTCATATTGACAGCTGGACACAATAAATCAAAAGAAAAGTTATAAACCTTCTTCACATAATAATATTAACATGGGAACTCTGAAGGCCAATGGGGCGGAGCCCTAAAGGCGAATTGCAAAACATTTATTTTTCCCGCCATCTACAATAGCAGAGCTTTAAAATGAGCTATATTTGAAGGCCGTAGGTGGAGTGTAGCACTTGGAATTTTGACGCAACCGATTTGCCTTACGAAATTAAATATATAGATATAATGAGCTGTATGCACAAAGATTTTGTGACTTAAACACACCTGACCACAAGAATCTCGGGATTATTTATACAATAAGGTTTAATTTACATAAGATACAGCTCAACCATGCAAATCACTTTGGTGCTCAAGTTGAACATGAGTTCTCATTTAAACTGCTGCTTCGGTTGAAAATCACTTCCACCCAAAAAGTCCTAAGCTTAACTTTTCAAAGGAAAAAAATTTCTTTAAATCTTATTGAAAATATAATTTCTTAAAAATTGTTGATTTTATTATATACTTTGCTTGTTGTATCATTCATATTTTTCTTATACCATTTTGGAAATCATTGAATTGGAAATTGATTTTACAAATGAACATCAAAACTCCTAAACGTTAATTGAGTGAACATTGAAGTCAAGAAAGCCAAAACTAATAGATTTCCACTATCAGATAAGTGCAAAACAGGACAGCACTACTCACTTATTCCCAGTCTACTACAGTAGACTTAATAACTAATCCATAGTAAACTTGAACGTTCAAAAACAAAGAAGTATAAAAATGAATGAAATAAGAATGGCTATCCTTACAGGAGTAAATGACCGAATCTGTTTATTTACATGATCAGGGCTTTCTAGTAAAAACCCAAACTGGAATAAAAAATCTCAACAGCTGTATCTCATTCAACTCCCCCACAAGGGCCTCAAGGAGTAACAGCCTGCACGAGTCCTCCTCCGACATCAAAAATATAAACAAACAATACTTCCATTATAAAAGACATACATTATGCCAGCATCAAGCATGCCTACCGTTATTGAGATATTTGTACTGTTCCACTTTCACACTCTTTACAAATGTAACATTCATTGGAACTAAAAACCTTTCCTACTGACACGATACCTTTGAACCATTCTCTCGGTCTACAAATTCCCCTATTGTATCCTGAAGACAATTTTATTTTTGAACCCACCCTACAGACTTGAACAGCTTTCGATACCTTTGAACCATTCTCTTGGCCTACAAATTCCCCTATTGTAACCTGAAGACAATTTTATTTTTGAACCCACCCTACAGACTTGAACAGCTTTTGAAATAATCACCAATTCCACAGATGTGACATTCTACTAACCCGCCCTACAGATGCAATATCTTTGGACTCATATACCTACCATGGAGATTTAAGGTGGCCGTTTCCCAAACCGCCAAGTGATCGCTGGCAAGTCGACGACACACAGAGCCCTGTAGTAGCAATGCAATTTTACAGTCAGCGGGCCAAAACATGCTTTCCTATTTCAACTGAACGGTTTGTGTTTTTTATTATGAGTTATAGTAAACACTGTATGTTTATTAAAGGTTCATTCTAGTGGACCTTCACTTGATATTATGAGTTTTTCAATGTAAATTCATCAAAAATACATTTAAATTTTCATATATTAAACTGTAAAAAAATATACTCAATTAAAAAAAAACACTCACGGTGCATTAGAATAGGTCTTAACCTATCAAATGACCTTTAGTGTTACAATACTATTATGATTACGAACTAAATCACTAAATAGTTTTTAGTGTTTTTCGCAGAGGGAAACGGCCCCCTTAATACATTTGAACATGTTCATCTTCTCTGCACAAGTCAAACATTTGAATGCTAGTCATCGACCCAAATACATTTGACAAAATTCCAAATGTTTTCACTTTTAGTATTACTTTTACTTTTTACAAAATACTAAATGTGGGGAGATGTTTATCGAGATATAACTGTATATTGTGAAAAAAAAAAAACATACACAATTTATGTAGAATAATTTTTTGGGGGGATTTCTCATCACAGCAACAATTTGTGTAGCCAAACAATTTATTTATTTGGCTAAAATTAAATTGTTGTTATATAAAAATAAATATAATTTTTGATTTACATAAAACAGAAGACATTAAAATAGCTTTTTTCATAAACATAAAAACTAAATTTTAATACAAAATGTATATATTTGTATTCAATTAAACTTAAGTTTCAGGACACTCTTGGTTTTTTGTAAACAATTATCAAGATAATGTTGGATTAGGATCTTTACATTCCAAATATGGGAAAGAATGGAAACAGAGTGTTTTTCAAGACAATTCTTAGTTTACTAAAAATTATTTTTGAAATTTCTCTTGTCATATTAAAAAAAAATTTATTGCCGGTGTACAATGTACAGGAATCAGACATGGCCAAATATATAAGTCCTAATTTGCCTATTGAATCCTCTACCAAGTCAACGTAGATGATATGTGTCATCATCACATGTTGATGATGTGGAAAATGGCTTCTGAAATGGAAGGTCAACAACCACTGCTGCCATAAAATTCGTTATTGATGACATTGATAAACATGACAAAGTTATTCATAAACTTGGCTAAATCTTTTGAAGGTGTTTCACACCAAATTATCTTAAAATACTAAAGGCATTGATAAGGCCCATTTAAAATTGTTCGAGACTTATTTAATGGATAGTCAGTTTGTAGAAATGTCTACAGTTCCAAACAATTAGTGCAGATCAATAAGATCGCCAGTTAAACATTGCCAATATAGGACCCGGCAGGGGTCCATTCTTGGTCCTCTTTTATTTCTATTTTATATTAAAGGAATTCGACACTGTCGGTCAACCATTCCTCACAATAACACTTGTTTTTATGCAGATAATGCAAATCTAAAAATATCTGGAGAGTCCCAAGATGAAATCGAGGGAGCAGCAATCACTGAATTGGCAAATATTCAACAGTTTTATGTTCTCATAATCTTAAATTAACTGTGTCACAGACAAACTTTATTTCATTCTCAACTTAACAAGCTCGAACAACTTTGCACCCCAGTATTTTCATTGATAATGAAATTTTAGATTAAGTGAATTAAACAAACTTCCTTAGATTAATAACTGACAGACATTTTTCTTGGAATTCACACATTAACAAACTTTTATCCAAATAAGTTCAGGAATGTATGCATTTAAAAGAATGGCTTACTTGTGCGACAAATTCATTCTGAAACAAATTTACTTCGGCCTTATCCACTCTAATAATAATAATAATAAAATTTGGGATCTCCATATATGGGGCTACCTCTATTGCAAGCAAACCTAGATAAAATATTGCTACTTCAAAAAAATATATTAGAATAATCCTTGGATTGGGCTATAGGGATTCTGCAAGGCAATTCTTCAACGAATGAAATATTATGACGGTATACAGCCTCATATTTCACAGTGTATTTTATGTTAAGGAAACCCATATTGATGGCATATCTCAAGGGCGTCATGGGTACAGTACCAGAGGTCGCAGAGAGGTCCTAATTGGTGAGCACAGTATGACATTTTTTACAAAAAAGACAATTTATACAGGTCTTAAACTGTATAGAATGTCACCTAAGGCAATTAAGAATTTAACTTAACCAACAACATTTAATAAGAGCCTTAAAACTCTAATTTTAGATATGGTGCCTTACTCGCTAGAAGAATTTAATGAGTTTGTACATAGCACAGAATGATGGGTAGTGAGGCAACTACGAATATGTTTGTGGGATTAATTGATTATTTCTGCATAGTATCAGTTCACGGCATGTCACAGTTAATTATATTAGGCTTAGTATTTAAGACTGACTTGCTTACTTATACTATTTGTTGACACTATTCTTCGTACTCCTACGAATAAACATATTTTGATTTGGTCATGGTCATATACCATTCATTACAAAGAGGCAAAGAAAAAACTGCAGCAGAGTTTCTCATAAAATAACAAGAAAGGCACAGTTATGAGATATAAAATTAAAATTTAGCCAAAATACAAGTAAGACATCTCAATTTTTATCCTGAGCCTGGGTGTAAGAAGAAGTCTGTAAGGGAGCATGTAAGGGATAAAAATCAACGAAGCAAGTTTTGTTTGTTAAATAAAATGGTTTCCAACCTTTTAACAACAAGGACCACATGTCAGTTTATACAAATATTGTTAGACAACAAGATATTTTAAATAAATTAAACAATCAAAAGAAGATAATAACATTATACTTTTAATATAAAAATACTTGAAGTACGCTCAAACATGTTTGTTGTACACGGTAAGGTGTGTATCATAAAAAGTTGACTATAAGTATAAAAAAGTGACTGATTTGGTCTTGCAGTTCACTAGCAATCGATAGCTATTCTGTGCTATCAAATAGTATATAAATAAATGCTGTTATATTTTGATAGGTTTCTGCTGTATTACAACACTTAAGGCCCTTACCCGGAATAAAAGATATTTAAATTTACTTCAAAGTAACTTAATAAAAGAAATTTTGCACTGAAAAAGATGTACAGTGAAAATTAAATTGTATTCTTATTTCTCAATGAAGTGTCAATAAAATCATTTATCTAAAACCTTCTCATAGACCACTTAAAACCTTGCTGCAGACTACATGAGATCCGAGGACACTGATCTATATGAAAGAGTCCAAAAGTTGACAAAATGAGAAAAGGAAGTTGAAAAACACTAAAGAGAATTTTCCTAATATACAGATGAGGAACAATATATTTTAAACATAAAGACCAAGTTGGAAAATGAGGAATATAATTTGTATTCAATATTTGTGAGAAAACATCACAGTCTCTGATACAGTACTAGATGGGTATATGCGTGAGAAGTAAAATCGCCAATAGCCATAGGTATATTTGTACATTCCTCTGGAGGCAATGTGAACTTCATTTATTCATTTTGTACCATCGGTTCATCTGAGATCAGCTTAGACAGATACTGCAACACAGTAAACCAATGAAGTAGTGTCACTTAACGTGAACTATGCTACTGTTGATGTAGAGCCAGGGTGAGGACATACCCTTTTTAAGGCTGAGCTGGTTCTCACCACCCGCTTGGAAATCGTAGAGCGCAACAAAGAGTTGAGGATCATCCTCCTCCTGAGCCAACAGGTTCTCCTTGGAAGTCCAGCGGGCAGCAGACTCAAGGGGCAGTGGTAGAGGGACAGTGCTCGTGGTAGTGGGAGCCTCTCCATCTGGCAGGTCAGGGATGTGCGGCAGCGGCCGGCTCTGCAGCAGTGCCTCTGCAACAATAAGGAAGATTCTAAAAACTCCCAATACCAATATGAACTTATAAAAATATAATATTCCACTGAAAACTTGAAATATTAAAGTATAGATATTCTTTATTTTAAAGAACCTTCTCCAAACGGAATGGATTTTTAAATGTATCATTTCCACGCTGACATGGAAGGGTGCAATATTGAAAATTTAAATAAGGACTACCACTATATCCGTCATGTGAATGTGGAGAAGATATCCCACTTCTTAACGAAGCAAATTATAGAACTTTGCTAAAATCAGGGCACAAACAAATGGGTCGGTGCAATAAGAAACCTAAAAGCTGCAGACACACAAATTGACATTAACTAGCAACAGATTATTTATTGGAAAGATGTCAGAGGGTGACAGAAAAAAACCAAAACCACCTGGTCTGGAATAAGAAAGATAGCTCAGTTTGATAGAAAAAAAACCAAGCATGGACATGAAAAAGGCAAACTAATCAAAACAGTGTGGACTGTACTTCATGTTGTTCAATGTTTCCCATAGTTAAATGAAATCAATTTGGATCTTATAAAAATATTATTCTAGATTTTATGAATTGACCCACTTGACATGAGCGCACCTGACGTTTGAGTTAAGCTCAGACGTGTGGTGTTTCCAAGAGCACATTGTGCCTGGCAATTTGAAATAATATATAAACAATAAGTAAAAAAATTGTATAAGACATTATAAACAATAAGAAAATCAGCAGTCATAAACTGTTTACTCACCACAAAGTCACATATTCAAACAAGCAAGTTTTTGGACAGGTGTTGATAAAGGATTGAAGTGTGACAACGGGCAAGGCGTTGTTATGGTTATGGCTGGCTAATATCGTACTACTATTGGTCGTAGCATCCCCTATCTTCTCGCAGTTCCAACACTTGCGTTAGGAGCTCTCTGATGTTGTCAGGGGATACAGTAAATAGACTTTATTTTTGTGGACCATGAGGATTTAGGAAAGCTCGGCACCTCTCTCTCTGTTCAGCAATGTGATGCAGGTCACGTCCGATTGTTCAGCCAACTTAGTGAGAGAATTTTCTGTTATGACTGATAATTGACTTATGGGCTATAGTAGTAGAATCTTCTAGCACAGAATAGAGATGTCTGCTTATTTAATGCTTCTAGAGTTAGGGGAACATCCTTCCAGATCACTTTTTTGAATTCCAGTGTAACCTCATAAAAAAAGACACCCTTTGGCCGACTAGTCAGTATCGGTGTTCATGAACAGTTCATGAAGTGGCAGTTATTGTTAGAGCCATAAGGTAACTGTGAACATGGCAGGGTTGCCACCTATCCCAATTCTGTCGTGACAGTTCCGACTTCTGACTTTTGTCCCTCGTCCCAACTGGGCCCTGGTCGGGACGCAAATTGTCCCAATACTTTGCTTTTCAAAGTAAATTTATATTTTATCAGGCCATTTTAAGAAAAAGAAGATTCAACTTTACACACACACAATTTTATACACGGAATAAATAGAACTTTTTTTAATTTTACTTTCGAAAACAGTGCCCCATTTTATACTGTATGTTTTATATATTTCTGTAGCCATCATCCTAACCTTGGGGGGGGGGGGGGTAGGTTACTTTAAAGACCGTGTTTTGAAAACCTTATTGTCGGATCGGCATCACCACACAATACAAGTGTTCCATCACAGAGTATAGTTTAGATGTACTATTTGATGGAAGTTATGCGTTTCAATTCCCATTGACGAAGAGACTGACTTCACACTTTCTTGTTTGTCCTTGACTGGTTTCTAGTTTTAGCGGGTGAATGGAGGAAGAGGTCAGCCCGTCAATGAACCGTCCATAGGTCTCCGACAAAGGAACCGATCGACCATTAGAGACCATGACAGATAACCTTCCAAAACTAACAAGAAAGTGAATCTGAGAAAGAGAAGGATAAAAAGCGTTCCCACCAGCGATCTAACTCAGCGGGGAGCCGTTTTTTGCCGGGCGGTTGCGCCGTGTCATAACGCAGACAGGCCGGCGCTAGTAGCTAGTTTACATCTGGATACCACATGCACATAACACCGCGTGTTCTGGCGTGTCTTACATTCTTACGTGTCAGACAGGTCGTGGGTGCATGGAGAGTTTCGATACCAATAAGTAGGGATGGCAACGATATATCTGAGGAAATATCGATAAATACGATTCGATACATCGATATATTAGTATCTATATTTTCTTTCGATATATCATATCACTAAATATTGACGTTATTCTCCCTACTCAACATCATCACAATAAAAAAAAAAAAAAAAAAAAAAAAAATTAATTGCCTCTTATGCGTACAAAACATGCATTGATGTAATAAGGTAACTTTAATGCGTTTTTTACGTGAGGTTAACTCACTTAAATGTAGTTTTATTGTAGAAAAGTGGAACGGGTAAATGAAGTTGTGTGTGAGTTGGCAACGCTGACTCTCAGATGCCTTAAAACCATTATTACATTACTATTTTATAATTAACATAATAATGAAAGGTATAATTATTCTCATTTTGAAACTTTACTCAACCCCACAGATCACTACTTGTTTCGTATAGATAAATATATTTATTTTAACATTCAGTAGCTATTCTAAATAGTGACAGCATGAGTGTATTTTTGGACATGACATAAGAGTAAGTACATCATTTTAAACAGATAAATCATTTACAGTTCCATAAATCGGTTACCCGATATATCGATATATTTCTTTCGATATTATCGGTAGATCGATATTTGGTTTGCGATATATCGGCAATTCGATATATCGATATGTTGAAAATCTTTGCCATCCCTCGATCACGTTTTGCAATTGAACACAAATCGTGACCGGTTCGTAATTAGCTGGTAAGAACTGAGATCCTGTGTATGCCAATTGTTGGGGACACATCATATGGATTACGAGCAATATTAAGGTTATAAACATACAAAGGCGAAGCCATTTATTTGTTTTGTCCATCTCAACTGGGAATCGACTCCTGATTTCTTATTTCCCTAAAAAGAATACACAACTTACACGATTAATTCATTGTGTAGCGTATATGGAGAGTTTTTACGGCATAAATCTTATCTGATCGTATGAAACTTAACATTAATTGTACGATACGAAATCTTAAAATTAAAAATTACATTTATCCATTTACATACTTTTTGTATAAATATATTGTTATTATTTGAACCTCTGATTTGCAGCATTGTTTTTCTTTTCCTAGGGCCTTAAAAACGAGATACCATTAATTGAATGTGTTACAGTTCAAACTGTTAACTTACCTCCACAATCCCCCATTTTGGGTTGGGAGTTTAAATCACCATAAATCCCAAACACCATGATTTTTAGTCTTATAAAGACCTACCTATGGATATTGGCTTGGTTGATATAATTTCTGCTTAAAAATTATACGATACCAGAAGGGTGTGGAACTGTTAGGACACCTAAAAATCAAACATTGATAAGCCATCCATTTTTTGACTAGGTTTATTGCAAAGACCTCAAAGTTTGCATCAATGTTCCTATTTTGTAAAGGGATTAAACTATTGTGCAATATATAACAATTAATATGAAATGTCACACGATGGGGGTTTCTATTTGAAATTTTTGACTTTTCTCTAAAACTCCGTTTTTTGGAATGGGGAAGAAATTCTCATTAATTGCAACAACTGTTATATTTGGTCATATATAAATCCACGAAAGAGATAGTCGTATATTTGTATGCGTTTAAGAGGGGGTTTTCAAGGACACCATGTATATTAAAAGATACAAGTTTATAGAATACTTCATGGCATTATATCCCTTAACATTTTTTCTACAAAAAAAAATTGTAATGTGTAAAAAAATCAACAATATTATTGACGAAAATTATAGCAAACGACAAGTTTAACTAAGTTAAACGATCTGTGTATTTGAAAAGTGACAACTAAAAAGCCTCTTTTTAAACTCTGAAAAACGGATTGTAGATTTAAAAATATTTCTTATCCGTTCATTTGGATCGGCGTGGCCGTGATCCGTGGCCGGTCATCCGTGATGGTGGCCGGAAGGAGGCGTCATCAAAAGGCGATTAGGCTGTGGGCAATCGTCAAACCGGCCTGGACAAAGGCTGAGCCGGGCAACTCGGGGCCAAGTGAGTACGGATTTTGGTTGGTTGGTTACACTTGGACAAGTACATGTTAAAAAAACAGCGTAATCATGCAAAATTACTTTTATAAGCATTGTACAACTATCGCGAACATTTACCTTCGTTAGAAAAAAAATTCAACTAAGAAAATTGTTGTAAGCATATATGTTCTTCGACACGTCGGTAACTCACACTGAACATGAACCCCTGACAAGGAGTCTGACACCTCTTCTCCTCCCCTAATCTCTCTTCATTATGCTGTAGCAGACAACAATTCGCTACATTGCTGCTACAATACTGAATGGCAATAACAATAAATATACCATTAATCCTAAATTTCTGCATTAATAACGGATATATTTAGTTAACTTCTCTTTCACCTGTCAATCGAATATTATGTTTACAAACACGAGCCTACGCACATAGGATATATACAAAGGGGGGGGAACAAGTCTCCCGGGGGAGGGGGGTATGGAATTTCCTCCAGCAAAACGGGGGAGTCTGGTGGTCCTCCTCCGGAAATTTGTTCAAAAGTTGACCCCTAAAACGCGTTTTTAAGCGTTCTGGAATTATGGTTTACAATATTTTATTGGCTAACATTAATTCATACATTTACAATAATAGTGGGAATTAGCGCAAAAATAAAAGTTAGTTTCTTTAATAAAAATAAATTACAATTTATAAAATTGTACCTACTCTATTATAAAAGTTATAATAGAGTAGGTACAGGCGCACCCACCCACCTCGCATTCCAGAGGAATCGAGCAACAATGGTTAATTAAGTTGTAATATTTTTAGACATTAACAAAATGTAAACAATTTTAAATACTGACCAGTAACAATATCTCAGTTTGCTCAACTAAAACAGTGTATCAACATTTTTTTTCTTTATTGAGAAGCAGTATAATTTTTTTCCTGGAAACCAAGGGGCCATGAGCCCACTGCCACCGAATATGGCCGCCCTTGCAAAATTGGTACCTATGTTACAATTTATAGTACATCATTTTAATTTTACGTTATTATTATGAATGCCTTTAATAAATAAACTATATTTTGTTAATTTATTGTTAAGCCCAATGTTATTATTGTATTTTTGGGGGAAAAAATAAATAAAAAAAAGTACGATCGTCGGTAATTCATAACGTACATATAACAGTGAAAATTTCAAACCTTACATTAGCAACATCGTCCACATTTAAATAGTTAAGTAAATTTTTATACATTGCATACTATGTCTGATTGTTCCACTACAAATTCTGAAATATCCCCTGATCTTGTAAGAAATATTAGATCCATACGGCTGTTAACAATATGAATGACAACGGACTACCATTTTAAGCACATTTTTATTGTATGGTTGCAAAATATAACAAATGTTAGTTTTTCTTGTATTTAAAAGTTGACAAATCCTTGAATTAAGGTGTACAGGAAGTATAAAGAAACGTACATAAGTAAAGAGAACTTCATTTTTACTGCAGAGCTACCAGTAAAAAATCGAAGAAAACACAACGTGGAAGAGCACTTAAAATATTATATTTTGCGTCAACTTCAAACACTTTACAAATAAGTTTAGCATATACAGTAAAATTAAAACTGAACAATCTGAAAACTTTATAGATGATATTTTGATCTGAATCAACATTTTGTCGAATTGTTCCTTGCATAAATAAACGATTACAAGAGATTACTTAACACCAATTAGAAAAAATAACTAGAACGTAACTAATGAAAGAGTGAGGCAGTGTGAGATTGGTCTGGCAGACCTACTCACACGTTGGTGGGGGAGGCAGGGACCGGAGAGCCGTGGGAAGGGCACACTCACACTCGTCTGGAATGCAATGCTAGGCGGCGTAGCTGTACGCATACACCTCAAATCAGTGTTCACGTTTTTGTGGACATAACGACAATCGATTATATGTACATATAAAATCAGTGTTCACGTTGTTGTGGACAAAACGAGAATCGATTATATGTACACCTACACCTCAAATCAGTGTTCACGTTGTTGTGGACATAACACAATCAATTACCATATGTACACCTACACCTCAAATCAGTGTTCACGTTGTTGTGGACATAACGAGAATCGATTATATGTACACCCACACTTCGAATCAGTCATAGTTCAAGTTGTTGTGGACACAACGACAATCAATTATATGTACACCTACACCTCAAATCAGTGTTCTCGTTTTTGTAGACATAACGACAATCGATTATATGTACATATAAAATCAGTGTTCACGTTGTTGTGGACAAAACGAGAATCGATTATATGTACACCTACACCTCAAATCAGTGTTCACGTTGTTGTGGACATAACACAATCAATTACCATATGTACACCTACACCTCAAATCAGTGTTCACGTTGTTGTGGACATAACGAGAATCGATTATATGTACACCCACACTTCGAATCAGTCATAGTTCAAGTTGTTGTGGACACAACGACAATCAATTATATGTACACCTACACCTCAAATCAGTGTTCACGTTTTTGTAGACATAACGACAATCGATTATATGTACATACTAGGGGACACCCCTGCACGCTTCGCGTGCCAACCCGACGCTCGCTACGCTCGATACACCTCGGCCTCGGCATGTAACTATTCAATACAAAAATCGGTATATTAACTATATAACGTAAAATTACAATATTACATTTCGGTACAGTATCTCACTCACACTAATTGCTTTGCCACCTATTTAGCCTATTTCAAGAGTGTTCATTTCATTTATTTTTGTTTAACAGCTGAAGATTAAACTCATAGTAAAATATTAAATAGTATAATGTCAAACATTCAAAATAGACATGTTTATTTATTTACAAAACAGCTGTTATTAATTTACTAAAATCAACCCAATGTTATCCTTATGGACCAATCTTTTAAGGGTGCTTTATACCCCTTAGGAGTACTTTATCAAGATGAAAATACTTTAGTTGTCCTATTTAAGTTCTAAAGAAACAGTGTACAAAATTTCAGCTCTCTACCTACATGGGAAGTTGGAGAATTAGTGATGAGTGAGTCAATGAGGGCTTTGCCTTTTATATATATATAGATTTTAATTTTAGTAATAGTAAACACATGTGTTTTATATTACAGATGGTATTTGTTTACATTTATAATACATTGTGTAAATGGCAATTTTTATTTTCTAAATTATTATAAAAAGGAATAAAATATCTTAAAACCGTTTCTTAGCAAGCACCTACGACCTAAAAGTAACTCACATACCAAATTTCAGCATTGTAGGTGCTATAGTTATTGAGAATTCGTGATGAGTGAGTGAGTCAATTTGGCTTATATAGATATAAGATAAAATCAGTGTTCACGTTGTTGTGGACAAAACGAGAATCGATTATATGTACACCTACACCTCAAATCAGTGTTCAAGTTGTTGTGTACACAACAATCGATTATATGTACAACAGCACCTCAAATCAGTGTTCACGTTGTTGTGGACATAACAACAATCGATTATATTTACAGCCACACCTCGAATCAGTGTTAACGTTGTTGTGGACATAACAACAATCGACTATATGTACAACTACACCTTTCAGTGTTCAAATTGTTATGGACATAACAACAATCGATTATATTTACAGCCACACCTCGAATCAGTGTTCACGCTGTTGTGGACATAACACAATCAATTACCATATGTACACCTACACTTCAAATCAGTGTGCACGTTGTTGTGGACACAACAACAATCGATTATTTGTACACCTACATCTTAAATCAGTGTTCAAGTTGTGGACATAACGAGAATCCATTATATGTACACCTACACCTCAAATCAGTGTTCAAGTTGTGGACATAACGAGAATCCATTATATGTACACCTACACCTCAAATCAGTGTTCAAGTTGTGGACATAACGAGAATCCATTATATGTACACCTACACCTCAAATCAGTGTTCAAGTTGTGGACATAACGAGAATCCATTATATGTACACCTACACCTCAAATCAGTGTTCAAGTTGTGGACATAACGAGAATCCATTATATGTACACCTACACCTCAAATCAATGTTCATTTGTTGTGGACATAACGAGAATCCATTATATGTACACCTACACCTCAAATCAGTGTTCATTTGTTGTGGACATAACGAGAATCCATTATATGTACACCTACACCTCAAATCAGTGTTCAAGTTGTGGACATAACGAGAATCCATTATATGTACACCTACACCTCAAATCAATGTTCATTTGTTGTGGACATAACGAGAATCCATTATATGTACACCTACACCTCAAATCAGTGTTCAAGTTTTGGACATAACAACAATCGATTATATGTACACCTACACCTCAAATCAGTGTTCAAGTTGTGGACATAACGAGAATCCATTATATGTACACCTACACCTCAAATCAGTGTTCATTTGTTGTGGACATAACGAGAATCCATTATATGTACACCTACACCTCAAATCAGTGTTCAAGTTGTGGACATAACGAGAATCCATTATATGTACACCTACACCTCAAATCAGTGTTCAAGTTGTGGACATAACGAGAATCCATTATATGTACACCTACACCTCAAATCAGTGTTCAAGTTGTGGACATAACGATAATCCATTATATGTACACCTACACCTCAAATCAGTGTTCAAGTTGTGGACATAACGAGAATCCATTATATGTACACCTACACCTCAAATCAATGTTCATTTGTTGTGGACATAACGAGAATCCATTATATGTACACCTACACCTCAAATCAGTGTTCAAGTTGTGGACATAACGATAATCCATTATATGTACACCTACACCTCAAATCAGTGTTCAAGTTGTGGACATAACGATAATCCATTATATGTACACCTACACCTCAAATCAGTGTTCAAGTTGTGGACATAACGAGAATCCATTATATGTACACCTACACCTCAAATCAATGTTCATTTGTTGTGGACATAACGAGAATCCATTATATGTACACCTACACCTCAAATCAGTGTTAAAGTTGTGGACATAACGAGAATCCATTATATGTACACCTACACCTCAAATCAATGTTCATTTGTTGTGGACATATCGAGAATCCATTATATGTACACCTACACCTCAAATCAGTGTTCAAGTTTTGGACATAACAACAATCGATTATACGTACACCTACACCTCAAATCAGTGTTCAAGTTGTGGACATAACGAGAATCCATTATATGTACACCTACACCTCAAATCAGTGTTCAAGTTGTGGACATAACGAGAATCCATTATATGTAAACCTACACCTCAAATCAGTGTTCAAGTTGTGGACATAACGAGAATCCATTATATGTACACCTACACCTCAAATCAGTGTTCAAGTTGTGGACATAACGAGAATCCATTATATGTACACCTACACCTCAAATCAGTGTTCAAGTTGTGGACATAACGAGAATCCATTATATGTACACCTACACCTCAAATCAGTGTTCAAGTTGTGGACATAACGAGAATCCATTATATGTACACCTACACCTCAAATCAGTGTTCAAGTTGTGGACATAACGAGAATCCATTATATGTACACCTACACCTCAAATCAGTGTTCAAGTTGTGGACATAACGAGAATCCATTATATGTACACCTACACCTCAAATCAATGTTCATTTGTTGTGGACATAACGAGAATCCATTATATGTACACCTACACCTCAAATCAATGTTCATTTGTTGTGGACATAACGAGAATCCATTATATGTACACCTACACCTCAAATCAGTGTTCAAGTTGTGGACATAACGAGAATCCATTATATGTACACCTACACCTCAAATCAATGTTCATTTGTTGTGGACATAACGAGAATCCATTATATGTACACCTACACCTCAAATCAGTGTTCAAGTTGTGGACATAACGAGAATCCATTATATGTACACCTACACATCAAATCAGTGTTCAAGTTGTGGACATAACGAGAATCCATTATATGTACACCTACACCTCAAATCAGTGTTCAAGTTGTGGACATAACGAGAATCCATTATATGTACACCTACACCTCAAATCAATGTTCAAGTTGTGGACATAACGAGAATCCATTATATGTACACCTACACCTCAAATCAGTGTTCAAGTTGTGGACATAACGAGAATCCATTATATGTACACCTACACCTCAAATCAGTGTTCAAGTTGTGGACATAACGAGAATCCATTATATCTACACCTACACCTCAAATCAGTGTTCAAGTTGTGGACATAACGAGAATCCATTATATGTACACCTACACCTCAAATCAGTGTTCAAATTGTGGACATAACGAGAATCCATTATATGTACACCTACACCTCAAATCAATGTTCATTTGTTGTGGACATAACGAGAATCCATTATATGTACACCTACACCTCAAATCAGTGTTCATTTGTTGTGGACATAACGAGAATCCATTATATGTACACCTACACCTCAAATCAGTGTTCAAGTTGTGGACATAACGAGAATCCATTATATGTACACCTACACCTCAAATCAATGTTCATTTGTTGTGGACATAACGAGAATCCATTATATGTACACCTACACCTCAAATCAGTGTTCAAGTTTTGGACATAACAACAATCGATTATATGTACACCTACACCTCAAATCAGTGTTCAAGTTGTGGACATAACGAGAATCCATTATATGTACACCTACACCTCAAATCAGTGTTCATTTGTTGTGGACATAACGAGAATCCATTATATGTACACCTACACCTCAAATCAGTGTTCAAGTTGTGGACATAACGAGAATCCATTATATGTACACCTACACCTCAAATCAGTGTTCAAGTTGTGGACATAACGAGAATCCATTATATGTACACCTACACCTCAAATCAGTGTTCAAGTTGTGGACGTAACGATAATCCATTATATGTACACCTACACCTCAAATCAGTGTTCAAGTTGTGGACATAACGAGAATCCATTATATGTACACCTACACCTCAAATCAATGTTCATTTGTTGTGGACATAACGAGAATCCATTATATGTACACCTACACCTCAAATCAGTGTTCAAGTTGTGGACATAACGATAATCCATTATATGTACACCTACACCTCAAATCAGTGTTCAAGTTGTGGACATAACGATAATCCATTATATGTACACCTACACCTCAAATCAGTGTTCAAGTTGTGGACATAACGAGAATCCATTATATGTACACCTACACCTCAAATCAATGTTCATTTGTTGTGGACATAACGAGAATCCATTATATGTACACCTACACCTCAAATCAGTGTTCAAGTTGTGGACATAACGAGAATCCATTATATGTACACCTACACCTCAAATCAATGTTCATTTGTTGTGGACATATCGAGAATCCATTATATGTACACCTACACCTCAAATCAGTGTTCAAGTTTTGGACATAACAACAATCGATTATACGTACACCTACACCTCAAATCAGTGTTCAAGTTGTGGACATAACGAGAATCCATTATATGTACACCTTCACCTCAAATCAGTGTTCAAGTTGTGGACATAACGAGAATCCATTATATGTACACCTACACCTCAAATCAGTGTTCAAGTTGTGGACATAACGAGAATCCATTATATGTACACCTACACCTCAAATCAGTGTTCAAGTTGTGGACATAACGAGAATCCATTATATGTACACCTACACCTCAAATCAGTGTTCAAGTTGTGGACATAACGAGAATCCATTATATGTACACCTACACCTCAAATCAGTGTTCAAGTTGTGGACATAACGAGAATCCATTATATGTACACCTACACCTCAAATCAGTGTTCAAGTTGTGGACATAACGAGAATCCATTATATGTACACCTACACCTCAAATCAGTGTTCAAGTTGTGGACATAACGAGAATCCATTATATGTACACCTACACCTCAAATCAGTGTTCAAGTTGTGGACATAACGAGAATCCATTATATGTACACCTACACCTCAAATCAATGTTCATTTGTTGTGGACATAACGAGAATCCATTATATGTACACCTACACCTCAAATCAATGTTCATTTGTTGTGGACATAACCAGAATCCATTATATGTACACCTACACCTCAAATCAGTGTTCAAGTTGTGGACATAACGAGAATCCATTATATGTACACCTACACCTCAAATCAATGTTCATTTGTTGTGGACATAACGAGAATCCATTATATGTACACCTACACCTCAAATCAGTGTTCAAGTTGTGGACATAACGAGAATCCATTATATGTACACCTACACATCAAATCAGTGTTCAAGTTGTGGACATAACGAGAATCTATTATATGTACACCTACACCTCAAATCAGTGTTCAAGTTGTGGACATAACGAGAATCCATTATATGTACACCTACACCTCAAATCAATGTTCAAGTTGTGGACATAACGAGAATCCATTATATGTACACCTACACCTCAAATCAGTGTTCAAGTTGTGGACATAACGAGAATCCATTATATGTACACCTACACCTCAAATCAGTGTTCAAGTTGTGGACGGACATAACGAGAATCCATTATATGTACACCTACACCTCAAATCAGTGTTCAAGTTGTGGACATAACGAGAATCCATTATATGTACACCTACACCTCAAATCAGTGTTCAAGTTGTGGACATAACGAGAATCCATTATATGTACACCTACACCTCAAATCAGTGTTCAAGTTGTGGACATAACGAGAATCCATTATATGTACACCTACACCTCAAATCAGTGTTCAAGTTGTGGACATAACGAGAATCCATTATATGTACACCTACACCTCAAATCAATGTTCATTTGTTGTGGACATAACGAGAATCCATTATATGTACACCTACACCTCAAATCGATTATATGTACACCTACACCTCAAATCAATGTTCATTTGTTGTGGACATAACGAGAATCCATTATATGTACACCTACACCTCAAATCAGTGTTCAAGTTGTGGACATAACGAGAATCCATTATATGTACACCTACACCTCAAATCAATGTTCATTTGTTGTGGACATAACGAGAATCCATTATATGTACACCTACACCTCAAATCAGTGTTCAAGTTGTGGACATAACGAGAATCCATTATATGTACACCTACACCTCAAATCAGTGTTCAAGTCTTGGACATAACAACAATCGATTATATGTACACCTACACCTCAAATCAGTGTTCAAGTTGTGGACATAACGAGAATCCATTATATGTACACCTACACCTCAAATCAGTGTTCAAGTTGTGGACATAACGAGAATCCATTATATGTACACCTACACCTCAAATCAGTGTTCAAATTGTGAACATAACGAGAATCCATTATATGTACACCTACACATCAAATCAATGTTCATTTGTTGTGGACATAACAACAATCGATTATATGTACACCTACACATCAAATCAATGTTCATTTGTTGTGGACATAACAACAATCGATTATATGTACACCTACACATCAAATCAATGTTCATTTGTTGTGGACATAACAACAATCGATTATATGTACACCTACACCTCAAATCAATGTTCATTTGTTGTGGACATAACAACAATCGATTATATGTACACCTACACCTCAAATCAATGTTCATTTGTTGTGGACATAACAACAATCGATTATATGTACACCTACACATCAAATCAATGTTCATTTGTTGTGGACATAACAACAATCGATTATATGTACACCTACACATCAAATCAATGTTCATTTGTTGTGGACATAACAACAATCGATTATATGTACACCTACACCTCAAATCAATGTTCATTTGTTGTGGACATAACAACAATCGATTATATTTACACCTACACCTCAAATCAATGTTCATTTGTTGTGGACATAACAACAATCGATTATATGTACACCTACACCTCAAATCAAAGTTCATTTGTTGTGGACATAACAACAATCGATTATATGTACACCTACACCTCAAATCAATGTTCATTTGTTGTGGACATAACAACAATCGATTATATGTACACCCACACCTCAAATCTTTTTTAAATAACAGTTTTATAAATAGTTATAAAACTGTTATTTACGGTGTAGTTATAGTTATAGTCTAAAGTATAGACTATATCACGATCTTGACGCAACGGTCTGGCCTCACGCCACGCAACACCCAACAATGGTGCTCTGATAAGATAACGATACAAAACTAAACGTATGACATTTCGCAAAACTAGAAATGGTTTTGAGAGGTTTAACAAGTCATAATGGTATACATTTGTATTCTTAAGACATGTTTGCGTATACCTACCTATAAGAAAATCAATAATCGTTCAAACAAATTATTATTTATGTACCTTATTAAGATAGCTTGCCGAATACTTATCAAACCAGCAATTTTGAGTTTTACAACAACTTAAATTTCCCATTTAGAGTTAAGTAGAAAACAAAATTTACGAAGGGAGTATTAAATGTTATTCAAATGTGTACACCACTAAAACACACACACATTAACCACTCAAACACAAACATTACAACAGTGAACGTAGATATCGCGTTACAACAAATATCTCGTTTACTTAAGACCCACTGACGTACTGACAAACGTTCGGGTCACGCAAGTTCTGTACGTACGCACTGCTGAGTCACGCGGTCTCCAATCGATACACACTCCTTCCACACCTCCGACACTCACTCCTGTATAGTTTAGCGTATCAGAGCTGGCCATAAACGTCTACAGTACGTAGGTTCTTACTACTGTAAACATTGACGTAGATAAAAAAAGATAAATCAAAAATTTTATTTTTCATTTCATATTCCATCCACTTTGTAGTTGTGTTGTTACTAATTAATCCTAATAGCTAAACAAGTTACTCCCACACTCAGTGTGAGGGGGGGGGGGGCGAGGTGAAAAACCTGAGTGGGTGGTACTCAGTGGCGAGGAATTCGCGGGGGTGCTCATCCACGACTAGTGTTTTGAAACAGGAAGGACATCAAACTTCTATCATTTTTATAATATTTAGACCGTTTATAGATAAGAAGTTACATGAGAACTGAGTGTTGTGGATATTGTAAGCGATAGGTACTGTTCTCAGTCCTCACACAGTAAAGGAAGAAACAGAATTTGTTTCCTTACGGTCCCCTCAGTGGTAGTTGGAATTTAAGCCAGTAGACAGTGCTGGTATGTCAAGTAGTTACATAGGGTGTAGATACGTTTAGTCTCATCCACCGAAGTCTGCTGTCTCATCCACCGATGTTTGAAGTTAATGTGAAATAGGAGTCAGTGAGGGAGAGAGAGAGAAAGAGAAACTGAAGAATGGGTTTGGAGGAGATGTGACGATGGTAGTGCCATTGACTTACTCAACATACGTTCATCACACTATTAGGCTCCACCACTGTTTCCGTTCTCATAAATAGCTTAAGGTTGTTTGGTCAAAAATATTTTAGATTTCTTTCGATTTCAATGACTTTATAACAGCTATTAAACGCCTCCCAAGTAGTTCTTTCATTGCAATTATGTTTATAGTTATAAATAGGCCTACATCACCTCAAAGATGCGAATTTACGCTTTCTTAGTACATTCAGAATCAAAAAACGATTCTCCCGATTATTCACAAATTTTAAAAACATACATTCACAGGACTGGTCTTGCTCATCAGTTATTTTAAATTACGTAATTTTACTGCAAATTAGCAAATTTGATTTCAAATAATTAACGTTATATGTATGTTGTTATTTTATTACGACGAGAAATATAATGTCGTGTTTGGCATCTTATGATTTTTAATATCACACCATGTACAACAAAATTGATTAACTTATACATAATCAACTTTTGGTTGTGCTTTTAAACGCATGTTATATTACAATCTAATCGCTACTCACACGTACAGCGAGACACAGCAACCGCACCCGCAGGATCGCGCTTCGACGACTTCCTGCAATTATATAGACGGGGAGGGGGAGGGGTCAAGTGTCAGTGTTTGAGTCTCACTGTCAGACGTACAGCCAGGGCTGCGACCGGAATTCAGTTGTCTCTAATGCCATCCGAACCACCTCAATAAACTTGAATAATTAAATTAATGGTTATGTGTAAGAGATGGCTTGGAAGTGCTAACTGAACCATCTGCTACGTTTTTTCGTTTCATTTCACTTACTGTATAGTCGATGTCTCACAATCATGATCTGTCTGATATGTAATCTACAACGTTACGTGAGAGTACGTACCTCTGTCGTTGGTGGCCAGGCCGTAGCAGGAGCCTCCGCCTTCCACGGCACACCGTTTCTTCTTGCGGAACCTGAGGCCACCGGCACACATCATCACTAGCTGGAAGGCCGTGGTATCGGCCACACGCACACTCACACACTGTTACCACATCACTATCTCACTTCACACACTTTCTAAGAAAAACTGTTTAATAAATATATATATATATACTAAATTGATATATATATATATATATATATATATCAATTTAGTAAAAAACTAAACACATTATAATATTATTAAAACAAATAATCGGACTAACTCGCTAATATATTTTTTAAGAGAAAATAAATCAGAACTAGGGGACACATGTCTTCGGCCTCGGCATGTGACTTTTGACTTAAAATATTGGTAACTAAACCGTATTAAGTAAAATCACATTACTTAAATTCATTTACAGTAGCTCACTCACTGCACTTGATTTGCACTCTATTTATGAGAATAATGATTTATTCCGTAATAATACAAAAGTAAAAACAACAACTCGGAATTACACTGCCACGATTACCAGTATTGTGACAGCGCAACTAAATATATGAAATATAAAAAACAGTCCAGTCCATCACTTTAACTGCCATCCTCTGTGTCACCTTAACTAAATATAATGCCACAATTTAACTTTACAATTAATAAAAAATACTATTCATAAAAAGAACAAAAAAGCTTTCCTTTTAATACTAATTATTATGGAAAAATATATGATGTGAGGTAAGTTATATTCTAAACAAACAAAATTTTTTTTATTTTAAGAATTAAGTCATTTATAGAATTAAAACAACAAGTTACTAAGACAATATACTGTTTAGGAAATTAGTGTCCTCTAACGAGAATAACCATATTTTAAAAGATTTATAAAAACTATTAAATGAGTTACATAATTTGATTTCAAGAGGCAATTTGTTAAAGTACTTTGGACCAAGATAACTAAAAGACTGTCTAAATGAAGATCTATTGACTTTAGGTAATCGAAAGGTAATTCGAAAGGTAGCACTATAAACTAATTCTAAGTTCCAATGTTACCACTTCTGATATAAAACAATCTTAATACTTTATAAACAAAAAGGTGTTGTATAGGGATTATTTTCAAATGACAAAAAAGAGGATAGGAACTTTCTCTCATAGACTTTCCTAATATGATTCTAATAAAATGATTTTGTACAACTCTCAATTTCTCTATATGGTATTTAAACGTCCCGCCCCATCACTGAATTGCATATTGCAACCTAGATTGAATTAATGCATAGTATAACATTCTCAATAACTTTTCGTCACAACAGTTTTTTAAGAAGTAAAATTTTCTAATACAAGATTTTAATTTATTTTGTAAAAACATTATATGCTTATCCCAAGTTAACTTTTCATCGAATAAAACACCGAGATACTTAAATCGATAAACTTTTCCAATAGTTAAACAATTACAAATACCACCAGTACAATTTTGTTCGTGAAATTTGACTAATTCGTTAAAATTGAAACCAACAAAATCGAAATTCATTAAGTTTGTTTTACCTATATTAATTTCCATTTTATTTTCATCACACCACTTTCTTAAAATCCGTATATTTTCCGTCATATTAGTCCAAATTTGTTGAGAGCTATTTTCAGAAAAAAATATGGCAAAAACGACCGCAAAAACACTAGGTTTTCCGTAAAATTCCTCCTCTAACAAATCTTTTATAAAAATTATGAAAAGGGTAGCAGACAAAACGGAACCCTTAGGGACCCCTGCTGGAACTTTCAGGGGGGAACTCAGAGTACCACAAATGTTTACAATTTGCTTACGGTTTGTGAGAAAGCTTCGAAACCAATCTTGTGCTATTCCCCTTATACCAATTGATTGTAATTTATCTAAAAGTATTTCATGATTAACTAAGTCAAAAGCTTTTTTAAAATCAATGAAAAGACCAGAAGTTTTATTTTTGTTATTAAAACATTTATAAATCAAGTCTGAGACATTCAACAAAGCGTCTTCCGTCGATTTCCCTTTCCTAAAACCATACTGGTTATCACTAAAAAATGTAATATATTTATAGTATAGTAATTATAAAAAACCAAAGTTACTACTAAGCCTATTTCAAATGTTTATTTAACGGCTGATAACATACACAAAGAAATACATGTATACGCTCTTTTATAATGAACTTGATGTTTTACTGTGCTGCTCTCTATGTTTAAACTAACAAACTACTCAAACCACTTAACATTTGTTTATGCCACCAGCTGGTCGATTAAAATTAATCTACATAAGAATAACATTGCAACATTGACGCCATGTAGGACAAAAACCTATGGAAATTTCAAAAATCTAGCTCCGTAACGACTTAGAAATTAACTTTTGAATAAAAAAATTTCATCAAAATCGGTCAGGTAATAAGTTCAGAAAGTGAGTGAACTAAATGACCCGATTGTTTTTAATATATAGGATTAATTTTCCATCATAAAACACTGTTTTCGTACGAACTACAAAGGTAACTTTGCAGCAGTCCATTCATCGCTGACGCACTGCCAAAAAGTGAGGAACGCTGCGTGTGTCACTGCCACCGCACGGGTTAGTTTTGATAGTGTCATACATTAACTAGTTATGTATAAGTTGAATTAATTCGCTCATTTCCCGGCTAACATCTTCACTGGTTGGATTAGGCCATATATTATCAGCAGAATTATCATTCATTTTGTTATTATTTATTTAATTATTATTTTTTATTGAAAATTCATAAAATAAACTCGCGGAATTAAGAGTCTACAGAGGCTGTCGGCCACGTTGGTTTTGATCCCATTAAGAACAATATTATTTTCGAACCGGGCATACGATCGCGCGTATCCAAACCACATACTGTAGTTACTTTTAAAGGGATTTTCCAAAAAATTACATTTGATCAGGAATGAAATTGCGCGTTGGAATTGCTTTGTGAATTCTTAATTATTTTTATAGAGAAAAATATAAATATATTTAGTTTCAAGTTTGAATGTTCACCTATTTTTCAAAACTAGGCGTACGTATTAAAAATATCAAAAAGCAAACCCAACGCGCAATTAGACAACGTTTAAAATGACACTTCATACACAATATTTGGCCAGTAAATAACGTAAAAATACGAATTCGCCAATAACATAGTTTGGGGGGGGGGATTAAACAAGGCCGTCAGCCTCTGCAGACTTTTAAAAACGTGAATCTGTCTAGGAATTTTAAAATCTCAACAATGGAAACTAGTTTGTCTGTCACCTTGGTTGGAGTTACTCGATACACACTAGAGTACTAGCGGTCCGTCGACACCGCTCGTCAGGGAAAGGGAAAACGTACGTACGACTGTAGTAGTCGGGGAAGTTGAAGTGGAGTAGAGAGAGAAATCATAAACGCACACGTTGAAACTGTTTTACCGACGAGGCTTTCTAATTAATTGTCACAGCCAGTCGGGATCAAGGTAGAAAGTTGTGTCGGGCCGCCGATCGTTACTGAACACCCGTACTTCCTAGCGAGCTTGTTAGTCGACCAACGTTTCTCTTCTCTACCAGTCAAACCATCACCAGAATCAACTTAACTACTTCCTAGATCAGTATAGTATTGACTTTACTTGTAAACTATTGCTTACAACAGAGGCGACTGCAAAATACGGCTTCAATATTGCTCAAACTGTATTGAATAACTTCAAACAAAACTAAATTTAATAATAATTTTATTTATAATTTTACTCAAATCGGTTGGTACATTTAATCAATTTGAAGATAATATATTAAAATAATGTCCGTTGGCGCTACAATTAATCTAATGATTAACTATTAATTGTTGATGAGTTGTCAGTAGACAGGCGTCTACAGAAAGGTTGCCATCGACACAGACAACACTGACGTTTTCGGCAAGGGGAGAGGATTTTCGAAATTATATTCCTGAAGAGTGATATGACTTCAAAAGGACCCTTTTATTCATAAAAAAACTGAAAAAATCATCAACAACAGAAAATAATAAGCCTACTGAATATTTGTTATGTTTTATTTTAATGGTACACAGAGTAGAGATGACCTATTGACTTTATCGTAGTCAGGAGTCACAGACTGAGGACGAAATGTCACGAGCGCAGCGAATGATGAGGTTGACACACGATACGTGCAAAGATGTCCCCTAAAATATATATAATACTAACCTACATTATTTGAAATACCTAACATAAACATCATGAATTGTACTTAAAAAGAGGCGTACAGAGCGAACGGCGAAGCAGTGCAGACGAGTCACACAACGTGACGCGGCTCATTTACCTCGCACTCAATGTCGTTACATGTCCGAGCTGTTCGATATATCATAGTACCACTGAACGAACATATTTAAATGAAATTTGGAGGAAGTTCATTTGTGTCATAAGAGACCCAATAAAACAAAATTATTTGCATGGGATATTATTTCTATACTGGTACGTATAGCCAATTTAATTTATCAAGAAATTTAAAAAAATCATTGCAAAATATTAAAAATTCAACAAAATACAACGATTTTTATAAATGTATGCAATATTTATAATTTTAGCCCCGCAATTTTGGGTACACATATGCATAAAACCCTGGCAGTTTTCAAAGAAATAAAAATGTTCACATTGGCAACCAACAGGTAGAAAAAGTCCCTCAATGTTTACTTTCTTTCTTAAGAGTAAAATTCACATTAATTTAATTTAATGGTTTATTTAAAACAGCTGATACAAAAAAAAAAAAAAAAAAACATGATAATGGCACAAAAGCATGGCTAATTTGGCTTACAATGAAAAATGTTCAAGGTAATTCTACAAACACTATGCATCTCTCTAAAGTAGCTTCTGGACTATACAACTTTGTTATCTAGGAGAACTGCAGCGGGATGAGCTTTTATGTTGAGCGTAAAGAACCACCCGGTAACGAAGCAAGGGCTATCGGCTAGTTGACTATTAACTAATTATCATTTGTTAATTTTAAGTACGTACATTCAAATGGCCTGTCCACATTTCTCTGAAGACTACTTTAAATCGAACAAACGTGTGTTAAAGTAGCTGTATTGTGCAAGACTTGGCAACCACACGGACCGAATCACATTCCTGTACGCCACGGCTACGCCTATTGGTCCGGTCCATTGTCCCAACACAAAGAATAGGCATGTACAAAGGGACGGCAGCGCCCACGACTGTTGAGAAATACGACTTCGGTAAACGTCTCCAGGAATTAAATGTGGACGGAATTAAAATTATTTCCAGATTTGAGTACATTGGCATTTACGGGCATTCGTGGGCAAATTATATAGATACACGTAAAAACGTCGTTATAGAGGAGTTTATACCACATAATTGCTCATTGATGACTGAGATCTATAGTCATTATCAATAAGAAGGGAACATATATAGGAAGCCTGACGAAACGAGCTTAGAGCGGCTGCCGATATATAAATACAGAGCTACCTGACAACTTCTGCTACGTATCCCTCTCCCAAACCAATACCCTGTCCGCCGTTTTCTTTCTCTCTCATACTCATAACGGTTTGATTGAACTCTTCCTTCTCTCCGAGAGTCAGCGGCACTGCCCTCTTTGTCATTCCCTATCTCATTCTAGTAGGCTGCCGCGCAACAAGTTGAACAACCTAGCGACGGCTCCAATAAAATAAATAAACGGTTCCAAAGAATTGGTACAAACTTTACACCATAATAAACACTAAAAATAAAAATTTTGAAAATTACCGGTTTGATTCCCAAATATGTTTTTTTCATAACTAAAAAACCAGTCAAGTTAGAGACATGCGGTTTTTACTGATATATTTTAAATTGTAATTTACATCTTTGATGAAACTGTAATCAACATCGTTAGAGCCGTTTTTGAGAAAATTCCATTTTGTTTGTTCTTTTTCCATAAAAATAAAAAACATTTCAAAAAGGGAAGAAATGGTCTGGATATATTGGCTAAATACACCTACATACCAAATTTCATAAAAATGTATCCATCCATTTGGTATCCAGCGAACTGCACATACACACATACAGACACACACGGACAGACACCAAAATCTTTTTCGAAAGATTTTTTTTTCAGGGGACCCTAAAATCGATTTTAGACCAAATTGTAAAAATGTTTTTTTACAATACTTTCTCTATGCTAACGCATATGAGAGAAAGTAAAATTAGATAAAAGTCTGAATGTTTAAAATTGGATTTTTATAGCTAGTGACATACACGTGAAGTCGCTGTTACATATTTTTTTATTCCATATTGATGACTGTTCAATATGTGATTTTTTCGCACCACAACTTGGATAAGAAATCAATCTGAAGTGTAAAATATTTTAAGATTAAAATCTAACCAATATTTTAAACTTGTCAACTTGTATACTGAGCTATGGGGGGGGGGGGGAGCAGGAAAGGGTGCCGATTGTTCACACATGTAGTTAGATACATGCACAATTTACACGTGTATTCTTCTAACCCGGCTCACAATGTGTTGTTTACTAGACGTACGAGCTGTTTCACAACAACTGTGAATGAAGGTCTCACGTTCGACCTCAGCACGACCTGCAGACTCAGCACGTTCAGCCAAGGTCGCCACTACACTACCGGCTACCCGATGAGGCCAAATTAGCAAGTCCGCTAGGATATAAAGTTTATTTGATTATTTTCATTAATTTACATCACGGACAAAGAAATAAACATATTCTGTGATTACATCAAAATCAATCTAAAAATGTTTGTTCTTTAATGGTGGGTGGAAATAGAAACTCATTCTACTATTTTTCGCCTGTTTAAAGATAATCCTTGAATATATAAAGGGAAGCCTTGTTTTGTCAATGCAATTCCTTCCTATTTCGTGACAAATTTTTAACTTCGGAGGTGTCGAAAAATTCGCCTCTGTTCGTAGTTTTGCAATAAGATCTAAATTCCTAAATATTTTTACCCTGGAGGTTATGGGAAGTCCTCAATTCGAAAAGTAATAGCTGTTCAAATGTAAATAATGATTTTCAAAAAGCTTTACAGCTTCTGAAATGTATGTTGTTTGTAATATTGAGGAGGTTAGATCGTTTACAATAGTAAACCAGGGAAGGTTATAAGCATTGTCTTATTCACAATCGATTGTAAGGCTCTACTGGACTTGAAGGTTTTACTTTCTCTCATATGCGTTAGCATATAGAAAGTATTGTAAATGTAGAAAAAGTTATTTTTTTTTATTTTTATGAGCAAAAAACATACAAAAATGGCCCTAACGATTTTGATTACATTTTCAGGAAAGCTGTGAATCACAATTTAAAATATTTTAGTAAAAATCGCACGTCTCTTACGTGACTATAGTTTTTTAGTTATGGCAAACAAACATATTTGGGAATCAAACAGGTAATTTTCAAGTTTTGAATTTTAGTGTTTATTATGGGGGAAAATTTATGCCAATTCTATGAAATCATTTATTTTTATTTACAGATAATACGAACACGTTTGAAATAGGGTAAGTGATAAGTATAGGTGTTTATACTAATAAATAGGTAGCTACGCGCAAGTGATGTGAGTGAGATATTGTAAATAAGTACAATGTGACTTTACGTTATAAAGGTAACCTAATATTATTTCTAGTTAAAAGAAGTGTAACGAGCGCAGCTAGTGATGGGGTTGGTACGCGATGCGGCGAGTTAATTATTTCCCAATTTTATAGTAAAAATTAGTTAATGTACCTTCCCTTGAGACAGGAAAAAAAATACTTTGTAGCGGTATACTTCTATGCTTCACCATGTGTAGAAAATTAGAAACTTATTTATTTCTATAAAACAGCTGTTTTTTTAACTATTGTTACTATGACACAAACTTTAATTTTATTAACTGTATAAGTTTCACAGAGCTTGTTATATCGTTAAATTGTTTTCTTGTATAGCAATCAAGAATTCTGAGCCAAACTGTTGTAGTTAATGGGCTTTCTTGGTCGTAGTCTCCCCCTCCAAGGCCCACTCACGTCCCTGAACGATCCTAACCTATGAGGTTCTTCAGCCACTATTACTTCATCAGAATTGTCAACTGCTACTTCATTTGCTTGTTCCGGAGAGTGATTCCTTCTTCTGATGAGTTCTGAGTTGCTGATGGAGCAGTTTTCTGCAGTATAGCTATTTCTTTCTTCGATCATGGCTGAAGCGTTGATAACAGTGGAAGGAACAATCTTGTTTTATTTGTATAAATACAACCATGTTGATAGCAATTAATAAAATTAAAATTATTCCTTCCATACTTTTCCTTTTTTTCTTCCTAAATTAGGGTCATTGTAAACAGTAAACATAAACATACATATGCACAACAACACTTTCAGCCACTACGTTAGAACTTGTGGATTATTAAGTGGTGAATTTAGCTGATTTTAAATCGACAAGTGTTTGGGAGATTGTAGGCGATGGGTTCCATCCTCGGTCCTCTTAATACCGACACGGCGTCCGCTCAATGGTTGCCATCGACGTGGGCACTACTAGAAAAGTCTGGGGTATCCATGTTAGATGGTAGTCAGGGTTCAGATGTTACGAAGGGAAGAGAACTGAGTGTCAGACATGTCAGTTAGTTGAAAATCAGACCAACACTACGTGGTTCGAATTCTACATTAAGTTCAAGATTCCATTAATTGGACCTAGGTTCTAGGTTCTGGCTATTGGACTATTAATAAATAATCCTTTCTGAGATAAGTCGACTTCAGATAGTAACAATGACTACACTCGTTCATCTACACTCATTCGAAATCCATATTCGCCTACATCTTGACGATCGGCGTCTTAAGAATAAATAAATAAACAACTATAAGGCAAAACCCTAAAAAGTACGACTTAATTTTTTTATAATTACGTACTTTGAAGGGACTAAGATATTTTTCATAAAGAAAGAAATGTGAAAATATTGAAAATTTTAAATATCACTTATCTTTAAAACTATAAATATTTTTACATTTTTTTAATGAAAAAATCTTATTCTCTTCAGTTATGTCTAAAAAAGGTGGTTACAAAAATTTAAATTTGTACTTTGAACGGTTTTAACTAATAGTTGATTTAAAATAAGCTAAATTCACTACTTCATAAGGCCACAAGTTCTATTCTAGCGGTTAAAAAATATTTTTTTGTTTTTCTGTCTCAAGGGAAGGTATAGCAACTAATTTCGATTATAAAATTAAGAAATAATTAACTCACTGAAAACCGATTGCACCACCTTAACTCGGAAACCAAGTTACTATTGGTGTATTCAGCCAGGGTAGTACCACAGAATATAGACAGAATATCTGTCTACAGAATATATTCTGAGGTAGTACCTTACCACGACAACTACGACCGGATCTAAGACTAACGGCGCCACTTACTTGTCCTAGATCTTCTTGACTATTAGCCTAGGAACTCTCTAGTCTAGTTGAACCAGTGCTATCAACCGCACTGTTTCAACTATATAGTGCGGGACTGAATTTGTCCCGTACGCTTGTTAGTTTGACTAATTTAACAGTATAATTTTGATTATGAAAACGTCAAATAAAATTCGTACTGACAATAATATGATAAATGGTTTTCTTTACTTTAAGCCGTTTTTTTCGTGATACACACTTATACATCTAATCTCTTGAACATTTCGAAGAGTTAACTGAGAATATGTATACGGGGTGGAAAAAATATGGAAATGCTTTCACAACAACATTTTTCCATAGATAATTTAATTTTTTTTAATAATTATGTTCCATAATGTATAATTTTTCATCAGAATAATTTACTTAACACCGTTACATAGCGCAGTAACAATATTGTTCAAATGACTCCTACTCTGGAAAGGATAAACCTTTCTAAGTCCGGTTTGCGGCAGTTAATTTCTCTTGAATAGACCTTTCATTTGATACCAAACTCGATCTAGGCTTGTGTTGAAGATTCTCGTTCAACTCCTCGTGGACCCCCCCCCCCCCCCCCCGAAAAGATGAAATGTCACTAATGGCGTCAAAAAGTATGTTCTTTGTAACCATGATCATTGTCAAGATTTCACTTTTACAAGTGAAGTTATACAAAAGTTTGAGAAAGCGTTTCCATTTTTTTTCACCTTGGATGCTACTTAGCACACATAGGCCCTACTTATTAGCTAATCGTTATCAGTTACATGAGATAAAAACACTAAGTATTCAGCAATGTTCACGTCATTCGGTGTTTGAAACAAAATAATGCCAGATGTGATTGATCCATGCCACTCGGTCAACAAATTTTGAAAGTTATCAGCGGGTTTCTCCCAGATCCTTTGTCATTCCATTGTCAAAATAGGTCAAATTGATTATATTTTCCAAGGGTAAGTTAGCCTTAGTCATCCCCATTTGAAGGTAATCTAAATTCATTTCACATCTTGACGTCGGTTTTTAAAACATTAAGTTCTCTGCACAGGAGTCGCCTCGAATAACTTGATGCTGTTGTACGGTAGTTACCATTGGTATTGAGCACAAATCAGTACCCTAGGTATGATCTCTCTAAATATAACAGTATGTCTCTTGGTGATGTAAAACACACGAGTATTTAACACTCGCGGTAAAATACCCATAAGCCATAAATATCCGAGTATTTAAAAAAAACAAAACGTCTAAGATCAATTGATTTTTACCCCTGAAAATGTTACATCATCATTCTATGATATTCTAGAATAACTTACATTCATTGATTTTTAAATGAAAATATTTGTTTGATACCTAAAAATTAAAAACATGGAAGATCAGCCGAATTAACTATTGGTTTAGTAATCTTACTATAATTGAATATTGAGTAACATGGGATGCCTATTTCAAGTTATTTATAGTTTTATCAAGAAAATACAAAATATGTTTTTAATTAATACACCAAATTAATAAAAAAAACCATGAATTTTGAGTATTTATAAACAATAGTGGTGCAATTGAATTTACCCCTGATGATAATCACATTACAATTATTCGGTGTAACGATCTAGGATAACCTATTATTATATATAATCTCTTTTTGTCATTTTTAACGAGATTATAATCATTTAACAAAAATAAAATAAATAAATAAAAATTCTACGAAAATCATAAATACCCGGACTTGGGGGCCATCCCTAAATTACGTAACGCTAAAATCAGCCTTTTCAAACCCCTCCACCCCCACCGTGTAACGGACTTGTAACGCTAAACCCCCCAAAAAATTACGTAACGCTGTCACCAACCCCCCTCTCTAATTTTTTCATCCACTTTGAAGCATATTTTTGTTAATGATAAAGTCATTTTTTAGCCTTTTTTCCGTTTGTTTTCTAACGGAGGGGGGAATATATCTAACTTGAACATATTTTTTTTAAATCTTGAATTTTAACAAAAAACAATAAAAATTTGTGAATGAATTTAAACAAATTGCTGAGGTTTAATAGTTACGTATCACTGCGAAGAACCCTCCTTCCCTCCCCCGTAACGGTGCACAACGCTGCCAAAAATCCCCTCCCCCCCCTTCAGACGTTACGTAATTTCGGGACGGCCCCTATGGGTGGGTATTTATATCGATCATGCTAAGGAATCTTGTGGAAACCACATAAAAACTTGAGAACACTGTAAGTCTTTATAGTTTAACGTCCTTACAGCATTATTGGAAGAGGGGAATTGCTAAGAGACAAGTCAATCTACTCTTATTCAATACACGGGCTTAAAATAAATAACCATTTTATATTTACCTACCCGCTGGGCCCATATCACTAATGTCTGCCATCTACATATGCGTACTGTACATCGATGGTCGGTGGGCGTGAGACCTAACATCAAACACGGCAACAATCCCTCTTACTTTCATCGCCCGGAATAGATATGCGACATCAGGAATGTCCTCTCCGTGTGGTGGGAGGCGGAAGACGGGGCAATTACGGGGAGCGGTGCCCCAAAGGTCAAGGGGTCACTCTCGGCACGACTATGTGGGCCGCCGAGCTTCCATCGGAGCACTTCTACACGATAGAAGAGGCCATCAAAAGTATGATAAAGAGTGGACTGACCCATGCGCTGGACACAAGGTCGAAAGGCGAACAGAAACTTTATTACGACCACTGTTATTACCTAAACGTAAATTTCAAGTTTTATCGTTAGTTTAAAAAGAAAGTTTTACGATTCAGCATACGATGGCCACTTCCAAAATGGCATCATGTTTGGTACAGGAAAAACTGTACAGTTTCCTTAGCCAACTAAACGAAAATGAAATGAAAAAAGCCTTAACAAAACAAAATATTACAAGGAAAATTCATATACTGTACGTTCATGCCGCCTAGTAATAGTTTCTTTCTCTTAAAAAATCCGAAGTTAGAGTTTATCAACGATATGATATACAGAGTGGAAGAAAATAAGGAAACGCTTTCACAACGTTTTTTTTTTTTCATAGATAATGTGATAATTTAATGTTTTTTAGTAAATGTGTTCCATAGAGTATATTTTTTTATCAGAATAATTTTAAAACCGTTAAATAGGAGAGAAATAATATTGTTCAAATTAGTTACTTTGAAATTCAAATGACCGCTACTCAGGAAAAGACAGACCTTTGAAAGTCCGATTTGCGACAATTAATTTCTCTTGAATAGACCTTTCATTTCATACCAAACTCGACCTGGGCTTACGTTGAAGATTTTCGTTCAACTCCTCGCGGGCCGTCCCCCTAAAAAGATTAAATGTCGCTAATGGCGTCAAAAATTATGTTCTTCGTAACCATGATGATATACAAGATTTAACTTTTACAAGTGAAGTCATACAAAAGTTGTGAAAGCGTTTCCTTATTTTTTCCCCCACCCTGTATAACTGTTGGGATAGCCTACAAAAGAGAGATATTTATATTTGCCGGTAACAAAGAACCCCACGGAGGCGTTATTTAGGTATGGGGTTACGCCACGTTTTATATGTTGTTGAAACATTTTAAAGCAAACGGCTTATTTGAAATTTTACAAAATGAATTTGGCAAGATACATTTAAATATTTGTTTATATTCATACTAGCCAAGGCTGTATGCACACAAAATTTAAACTTTGATTATTTGAAAATGTAATTAAATATTATTATAATCATTGGAATTTAACCGATTTTTAATACGTTTCGGTTTTTGTCCCAAATTAATCGGGAGATATTAAGAGTTTTTTTTTAAACGATATACTTCACTTGATATGCCCAACGGTATCTTTTTCATGTTGCTAACGGAAACCGTTAACATTGTCCGATTAATTTGGAACAAAAACTGAAACGTACTTAAAAATCTATCACATCCCATTGATTACAATAATTTTTAATTACATTTTCACATACTAAAAGTTAAACTTTTAACTAGCATGTGCATGCAGCCTTAAATAATTTGTTTACTTCAGAGGGAGGTACGTCGCTTAGGTCATTTGACCGTCGGCCGCCTCAGCTTAGGTTGAGAAGCCCTTTAGAGAACACCGTACGTACAATACTTTTTACTAACACCTATGATTGTATTAGTTGTTCGGTTTTGAGCTTCCTAAATCAAACGCGATCTGAAAATGTGTTGCGAATTGGAATACTTTTACACTAACGGTTCACTTTAATTTAACGTTCAGTGTTTAAGAATACGCGAGTTTATAAAAGTACGTAGATTTTTGAGACTTAAGACGCGTCCTCGAGTTTTTCAACCAGCTTCTGGAGCAGTGTTTCCGTACAAAATTCAACAAGGCTTCAAAATGCAATAATCAACCGATTTAATTATCAACGTAAAATACCAGTGTAATCAATTATCAAGCGAGATGTGTTGAAAATTCTTTGATAAGGGGAAATAACGAGTAATTTTCATCGGCATTGTTTCAACATTCATAAGATAATTTACACTGAGAAAAGTGAACATACTATATCGGTTTCATGTATAGACTTCAAAAGTAGGCCTACGGTGAATATCAATTCTTATATCCTTATCATGTTAATCACAAACAAGTTAAACGGTCCATAGCTCATAAACCAACGTAGTTACTGATTAATTTCGCCGAGTGGAAATTTACTTGACTGAGTAAAAAGTTAATGGCACTGAATCTTGTTTGCCAAATTGTAGTCTATTATTTATAGGTGTAAAATTCTAAATTTAAAAATTTTTGATTTTAATCAAGCGTTATGTCCAGTGATGTAGGAATATCAATGTTACATACAGTATGTATACTATATACGCCTGTAGGTTACGTAAATCCAATATTGTGTGCCGTATCAGTGATTATACTCAATTTATTCAGCTTGACGTGAATTACGATATTTTACGGTACAATACAATATACGACATTACAAACAAGTGACAAAGAGAATTTAATCGGTTGATAATTTGTTTACGAAAGCAAATCACTAAAACACATGTGTGAACATTTCCAGACACAAGACAACATTTAAAGTGTAGATACAACAGATTGAAATCCTGTATATTAAAACAATCGAGTCATTTAGTTCACTCACTTTCTCAACTTTTACTTAACCGATTTTGATGATTTTTTTATTCAAAAGATAATTTTGATTTCTACAGTAAGTCGTAACGAAGCTAGATTTGTGAAATTCCCATAGGTTTTTGCCCTACACGGCGCCAAAGTTAGAATGTTATTCTTATGGAAATTCATTTTAATTATCCAACTGGCGGCACAAACAAATGTTAAATGGTTCAAATAATTTGTTAGGTTAAACATAGAGATCAGCACAGTAAAATATCAAGATAATTATAAAATAGCGAATAAGTTACATGTCTGTCTGTGTGTATGTTATCATCAGATCTATATATATAAAATCCAATGTATGTTTGTCTGTCTGTCCTTTATGCGCTACCAAACCGTCCAGCCGATCGCCATGAAACTTGGGGAAGTTGTTCTATATACCCCAGGGAAGGTTTCTGTCCTATTCCCGTTTCTTTAATCCCTCAGGGCTCCATCCCTTGGACTTCTAAAGTTTCGATGTTAATCAAATAGCAGGATGAATGAAGGTATAATAAGTCAAATATAAAAAGAATATCAGCTGTGGGTTTTAAATATGTCAAAATTATACTCTTTATATTTTGATTTCTTGTGAAGCTATATTAATTGATTTATTTATTTGATTAACAGCTGTTAAATAAAACCAAATAGAATAAAATTGTGGTAGGCAAACTTTCAAAATTAAAAATAATTGAGTACAGTAGTAAACTACACAAAACATCAGCTGTTTTAAATTGGATACTTTGTAAACTGAAAGGTTGCTGCACATTTCAATGATACAATCAAAACTAAATATTATGACCGGCGAAGCGGGCGGGTACAGCTAGTGTTAAATAAAATGAAAACATTTAAAAATTTAAAAATGCTTAGTAATAACATTGGTTGTTTAAAAACTATTATATTATAAATGGAGTGCAAATCAAGTGAGCTACTGTAAATCAATTTAAATAATGTGATTTTACTCAATACAGTTTAATTACTAATATTTGAAGTCAAAATTTACATGCCGAGGCGAGGATGTCACGCGAAGCGTGCAGGGGTGTTCCCTAGTTCTTATTAAACCAGACGATTGTACAAAATATAAACAAAGCGTCGAATTATATAAACAAATAATACATATGGTGGCCATGAAATACGATTTCTAATGAACCGATTAATTTGTTATCGGTTGTACTAATAACAGAAATGATGTAACGGGCACGACTTCTGATAATTTTCACTGATGCACAACTATCTTGAAAAAAGAAAATACGTTTTCCTGCAAAACACTCACTGATCCAACAAACTGTGTGTATTATGACGGCACAACACTTTTGGCGAGTAATGAAAGAACTAAAACTTCAATTCACAACAACAAAGCATAGACTTGTCTGCGGAACAGCGAACGTGGACCGTCAACCGTCTGTGGCGTGACTGCGCTGGTCTGGTTCGGAATGTCGGTCGGCACACAGCTGTTTAATGTGAGGGAGGAGTGGGGGGTTGGGTGGCAGGCGGCTCTCCCGTCTCCATCCTACGAGCCGTACAGCAGTATGTAAAACTGTTAACAATCCCGTTTCAAAACAAAATTATGATTTTATATCCTAGTGAGGTGTATTTCTGCGTACGGTACTGAAATACACGTAAGGTACTGGCGCACTCACTTGCCCATACACGAAAGGTACATTTTAGACCTCAAAACAAAATTATCATTTCAAACGTTATCCGAAGCAAGAGAACATTTGAAGCGATTTTAAAAAAATTACCCAAGTTCCTTCCAATCTGCCCCAAACGTTTTTCTTAGTTCGCATTCGGATTTTAGACCAATTAACATGTAACATTCAATCTCGTTTTTGAAAATGTTGAATAATTTCCAATTAAATCTACGACATCCCTTATACTTGGAGTCTTAATTGGTAAACTTAAAAAACTATAACGACTGTGACTCACCACTAGCAACTTCAGCGTCCAAGAACGGGGAGACTTACCTGAAAGGGAAAATTGCGTTAGTAACATTAGGTACATACAAGATTTAAATTGAATATACCAAAAGTATGTCACCCAAGCAATCCATTATTGCTAACCTGCCACATAAAGTTATTGCAGACTTATAGCCTTAATTGTACACACCTACAATAGATATTCCACATAATAAGAATATTTGTGGTTGTAATTTTGTTAGTTAGTGAGCCACGCAACCGCACCAGGTTTTAACTGCATTATTTTTACATGAAACTACACTAGCACTCCACAATGGACCACAAAAACAGCTGATATTTTGAGACTCCAAATTTAACTTTGGATGGGAAATCTATTTGTTTCAAAATCAATGCTTGTAGGGTGTAAAACTACTGTAGACTAGTAGGTTGTGAAATTATTGCGAACATACGAATTGCAAAATTACTATACCACTACAAGTCAAATCAAATCATATCATATTTATTCCACATAACACAATAATAATATAATATAACAAAATCATAAACAATAGAATTATTCCCCGCATAGACTACACGTCTGTGCGCGGGGAAGAGTTCTTATATTAACAAGATTTTGCGTAAATCTAAATGAAACATAAAAAATTTAATATTCTTATATCTAATATATTATTACGAAATAACAAATTTAAAAACTTAAATTACTAACTCACAGGACTTAGATTATGAAATTACTTGTTTTTAACATAAACATTTTCAATGTAAGATAATATGAAAAAATATCGAGATACAACTTAAACAATTACTAAATAGTTACTTTTAATTGCATTATAATAATAAAAACACATTAAGAAAGAAAAGTAATAAATATTGAGAAAAAAAAAATATGAATGTCTTCCATCAGAACATTCAAAGCCACAGGAACCAAAGACATCACCTTTGGAACGACTCAGGTGTACGGGGAATGAATAAGGGACTCTGCGGCTTCCCAGCCAATAGCATATAGCCACTTTCCCACCTTCCTCTTGTATATGGCAACACTGTCACTCTCCGCCTCTGTTATTGTTCCAGGAAGATTTCTGTATAATATTTGTGCAATATAAAACGTATTTATTGATTCAGAATTTCTGGTAAGCCTTGGTATTGTGTAACCATAATTTGACCTATGTCTTGTTAAATAATTATGTTCAATTTTGTGAAATAGATGAGATTTATTGTTTTTTATGAATATTAACAAGGTTTATATAAAAAGTTGCCTGATATTCAGCACAGAAAATTCGTTAAAAAGTCTGTAAGTTGGATATCTGTAATGTTTTCTTAAAGCAATTTTAATGATCGACCTCTGAGTGACCGCAAGCGGCTCCAACACAGCGGCGGCTGCTCCACTACACCCCAGTATACCGTACTGCAACACGGACTGCACGTAGGCGTAGTACAGTCCTGCACTGATCCACACTCAACACTTCGCTCAGCTGAGTGAACGCGTAAATAAGTTTTCTTAAGGACTTCTTAACATATTGAACGTGTGGCCCCCAACACAGTTTTTGATCTAATATTAACCTAAATATTTATATTGTTCCACACGTTCAACAATTCCACAGCCGCAGACACTCGAGTGCGGATCAGCGCAAGAGTGCATCCTCAGACACTCCAACCCTGGGCCTACTTGGTTCCGGCAAACTATTGGCAAGCATTTAGTTTTATCTACGTTCACAGTTAAAGAGTTATGATCGAACCAGTTTTTTATCTTTGCCAGATCAACTGAGGCCTCATTGAATGTATTCTCCTACGTGCTGCCTGCAGAAACCAAGACAGTGTCATCCGCAAACAAGAAAAGTTTTCCATTTAAATTCAATTTAGATATATTATTTATATAAATCAAGAATAATAAGGGACCCAGCGTGCTTCCTTGATTATTTCACTTTAAATTCAAATGTTTTTATTGCATAGAAGACAATTACATGAACTGTATCGCAATAGTCAATATTAAATATCCTATCCCTTACAGTCTTACAACGGCGCATACAAACATACAAGCTCTCTTACATTCACTCTCTCATTTATACTAGGTTAAAATTCTAAAACTAAATGAATTATATCAATTAATTACTCAGTTTTTTTAGTGTGGAATATAGGAGGTCATACAAAATTAATTTTTTTTTTAAAATAGACAATATTAACTCGGGCGGACACGAATCCACGGATAGTTTTCTGCGTTTTTGGACAATAAAATGTTAAAAAAGGAAAAAAACATTTGTACACCAAAAACAATGTATATCACATTAATCTTATGTAGTTTTCCCCTTCAACATGCACATGACAGAGTTATTCATACGACGTATAATAATTGAGATATTCAACAAAAAAGTGGGTAATGTTAGCATTATGTTGACCGTGAATAGATATTGATAACTTAACCTAACTAACTACCCTAAGCTAAGCTAACCTAACATAACCTTGCCTGTTTTGTTATATAGCTCAGTTTTTACTTTCTCCCATATGAGTTAGCATAGAGAAAGTATAGTGATTGTCAAAACAATTTTTTTTACAAGTTGGTCTAAAAATTCCATTTTAGGATCCCCTGAACCCAAGTGTTTTTTTCGAAAAAAATTGTTTATGTCTATCCGTAGTGAGTGTCTGTGTGTAGGGACTATTTGCACTTAACTGGAGACCAAACGGATAAATCAATTTATTTAAAATTTGGTATGTAGGTGTATTTAGCCAATATCTCATTTTCAATTTTTGAAATCTTAGTTTTTTATTTTTATGGGCAAAAACATACAAAAATGAAAATTTTTCAAAAACTGCTCTATCGATTTTGATTACATTTTCAGGAAAGAATAAGAATTCTTAGGTTTTTACTAAAACATTTTAAATTGTAATTCATTACAAAGAATAACATTGTAATGAATTACAATTTAAAATGTTTTAGTAAAAACCACATGTCTCTAATTTGACTAGTTTTTTAATTAAAACAAAAACATAGTTGGGAATTAAACTGGTAATTTTCAAAGTTTTAATTTTTTAGTGTTTAATATGGGGGAGTGTTTGCGCTAATTCCTTGGAATCATTTATTTTATTTTTTGTCAAAAATCTTAATTTCCGCAAAACATTTTCTATGGATTGGTGTTCTTAGGATTTATATTGACTAGTTTAAAAAAATCGTGAATATCTAACGGAACCCCTATATTCTAAATTCACCTTTTTTCTTTCTTTCTTTTCGTAGTATCGTTGGATTAGTTTTTCTTTGAATTGTTTTCCTGTCCTTAAATGCAGTGTTAAACGATTCGTACTGGACGCACGATATATAGTGATCGCATCGATCCGGACGTGTGTATTGTAATGCATTACAGTCTCCACTTTATGTAAGAATTATGGCGGCGACAGAGTGTGGTGTGAGAGGGAAAAGAGGTCGACGGCCGGCTGAACACGCACACGCCACTACACGATTACCTGCAAAGTAGTTATCGTTTATTCACAAACATCGTTAATTTATGTATCAAAAGCGCGACTTATCAAACTGTGAATAGTATAATTGTTTCTACGTAATGTAATTTCACTACGCGACATACCAACTGAGACGATATGGGGAAAATAATAGTTGGTAAATATTCAACACCTCTTTAACCATCAAAAACGTAAAATACCACAATTTCCGATCAAATACTACATAATATCGAATTAACATTTTTCGATTATATCCATACAATTATTTGAATGAGAACAGGATTTTCAGAAATTCTACAAAACGACTATAATTCCTAAATATACGATGATGTTGAATAAGCAACAGTACGTGACTTCGTTACAAGGAATGTGAAAATCACCACCAGAACCATCATTTTCAGGACTTTCTTCATTGCCGTTGCTGTAATTTTTTGTTCCTTTACAGTATGAAAGGAAGTAGGCCTAGTCGTAACATGTCACTATAACTATTACCTACTGTTGGACAGTAAATATTACCAATAACTATGACAAAACATTGTGAGAGATTAACATTGGAGTATCAACAATATAACATACGGTATCCAACAAATGTCACGCAAAACGGCACTTCCATTGAAAAAGCCTCAAGTTTTATCTTAATATAATGCCAGTACTGTATTCCTCTTCCAACAACGTCTGGGGTAATTATGAATAACAGTTTCCTTTGTCGACAGAACAAAATAAGTGATGTGTTGACAGAAGAATCGTTTAGGCTGGAAAACAACGTGCCAAAGCATGCATTATGAAATTCTACGTCATCAACATGTAGATCCGTGCAACATGACATTCTGAACACATTGTAGGCGCCTTCAGAATGTCAGACGCAACTTTGCAGCACCCAAGTCAGGCGGAATTCGTCATCGTTTTGGAAGGCACCAGCATGTATTGCAGAAATACAATAAGCTATTTGGAAAGGTATAGAACTGTTCGACTTTATTTAACACAACGATGGGTTTTCCACAAGTCACAGTATGAAAAAAAAAATTGGGTGTGCGTGGACCACACGGTGGAAGTTATACTTCTTTGGCCATTCTCATACACCCACTCACGCACACAAACAGACAGGATATATAAATGAAATATAAGACATTTTTCAATATTATTCAATATATTTATCTTCAATATATTATACGTGACTTCATTATTATATTTTACACCTATATTATCATTATCAGTAATTTCTTCGATTAACAATCGATTAATCGATAGTTCTTAAAAATTTGTTCTTACTTTTCAGCGTGACGCGGTTTCTCGACCAACATCCCATCCCAAAGTGTCTAACGGGCGCAAAGAAGTATAACTTCAAAAATTATTAGGACACTCTTTTATATTAAAATTACGAAAATATACTCGACTACTCGAGAGAATGAATAAAATTTTAATAATTGAAACAAGTTACCGTACGCGGTAGAATTAAGTAGTTTTCACTAATTTGATCAAATGTATCTGGAATTTAAAAATAAATAAATTTAATAAGTACTTCATTTGGGGGCACTTCCCCAAAAAGCAAAACAAAATTCATTAAATATTTATACTGTAACACATTACAGATACTTCAGTGCTGTCTTCGTTTCTCTTTGGCAAAAACACACGGATTTGAGAATGTATACGCATGCGAACCAAATAACAACTCTTAGAGCAACACCTTTTTTTCAAAAAACATTTATTTTATTGTGTCCTAAGTTTTACTACAACAAACTACCTTTTAATATTATTCCAGTGGTCTCCTTATGTCTTTTAAAACTCGTTAAAAAGTGGTTTATGAATCTTCCTGAAATAATAACCTTTTAAATGTCTTTTTTAGAGTTTTTATTATAGCAACTATCGTGTTATAGTGTACTAAATAACCTTCTTCATTTAATAATTAATTATATTCATTAAACATTATTGTATAAATACTGTAGGATATTTTGTAGTACACAATTTAAGAGTAGTTTTTTTGTTGTTGTTATATAGTAGACATTTTGTTAAGTTTAATGATCTTAAAAGAGTGGATTTTGTTATTTATGATTTCGTTGTATTATTGACTGAGAGTAACTTGATTTAATTCCTTTGGAAATAAATATTTGTCTTATTTCATTTCATTTAGCAATGAAAACTTTGTATGAATAATCAAAGTCATATGGATTTAGTACGGTAGCTTCTTTATAATGAAGATACAATGAATCAAATTTTATTCACAGCATACAATGTAAATATTACAGTATTTACATATTAATAAAACTTTTACTTATTAAAACACAATTGGTGCTATTTCGAGAGAAAAAAACACGTCTAACGCGAAAATGACCAGTTATTTAAATATTTGTAGCAATTCCATACACGGGAGGGTTTGTTTGATACAAAAATCTAACTTATTTTAACTTTGACTTGATTAGACATTTATCTACACCGTGATTACAAGTTTTATGGAGAAAATGTGATTCATCATTTAATCCATTTGATTGGGAATGGCCATTCACTATAGTAAATCGGCTATTCATATAATTACGATTCGTGGACATTCCTGGCCTTATGTTTACGGTACAGTCTTTTGCAGAGAAGTGATACGATAAAAAAAGACCTATGATCGTTGCGTTATTCAATGTACTGCAATACATGCATATTCAATTAGCAGTACTGTACCACTGTTTTACTTACTTCCACACCTGAATCAATTCATAAAGGTTTGTATTTTGTCATTTTATTTAGACGCCATCTCACTGTAACAACATGACTACAGTGGTAAGTGTATAATTGTTTGGTGTTATCGTGGTTTCTAAGGCGGCCTTCGGATACAGTCTGTCAACACACGCTTTCACTATCAGACCGACCGGCCACACGATTATATTTCCGACTGGCCAGTCTTCTCGTCTGTAGATAGGCTACAAACAATAATTAATTACTGTAACCAAACGGAACCAGCAATCGTGACGATTCCTCAACGTTTTGTCGTTTTCATTCATTACAACACAGACATTCATAACAGTCTTATAAAGGAAGCCACAATTTATCAGACCCATTCTCTAAACTACTACAGTAATAAATTTTTTTTCTGAGAGTACAGAAAACATTGATAAAACCCGTTCGCGTGAGTGAGCGTTAATAGCAATGACTACAGATAGAATTCTTGGTATTGACCCACCCGCCCACCCATACACGTACGGTGGTATTGACCCACCTGCGCACCCATACACGTACGGTGGTATTGACCCACCTGCGCACCCATACACGTACGGTGGTATTGACCCACCCGCCCACCCATACACGTACGGTGGTATTGACCCACCCGCCCACCCATACACGTACGGTGGTATTGACCCACCTGCGCACCATACACGTACGGTGGTATTGACCCACCTGCGCACCCATACACGTACGATGGTATTGACCCACCTGCGCACCCATACACGTACGATGGTATTGATGAATTATATCTGTAGTCATTGCTAATAGTTAGTATTGTCAACAAAAATCCAAACAACAGCCAAGTACAGCGACTATATCATACCCTAAGTCAAGTCACTGGAACATCCATGTGGGATGGATTTAACTGCAGATGGACAGGGTGGAAGTGGAGGGAAAATTAAGATGTCTGGGCTATTTACAATTTTAACGTCTTTTGAAAAAGAAGAGTGGTTAAGGAATTTTGTTTCTCAATGCTATGTCCAATCCATATACTATATATATCTATAAAAGTCAAATACCACTGACTGATTTGCTCACTCATTCAACACGAAATCTCATAAACCACCCAACGGATTTACACGAAATTTTAAAAGAAGTTAGTTTTACTATCGAAGGGACTCACTAAGAAAGGATTTTTCAAAATTCCATTCCTAAGAGATACAAAGAACCCCTCAAAATTTCCTTTTTCCCATTAGAATAACATTGGGTTGATTTTAGTAAACAAATTTAATATTGTGATTTTACGTTATACAGTTAATATACTATTATTTGTCGTAAAAATTCACATGGCGAGGCCGAAGACCGAGGGGGGTTCACAGCGACAGTCGGGGTTGGCACGCGAAGGGTGCAGGGGTGTCCGCTAGTCATACATAAAATATATTCAGTATGTTCACTTGTCATTCGTAAGTTTTTGAAACCTCAATTAAATGTTATGTCTTTGAACAATGACGCTTCTACGGCGACATCGTTAGCGTTGATGTCTGATAGTACAGATCTTTGCCTCGCCACAAGAGATGGACGGACACAAAACCTTCGTTTCCTTCTCTAAGAGAATAAATTTACAGCAATAGATGCGGATCTATATTCGTAAATCCCATAAATATCAATAATTACTAACTTTCTATTCCTAGATATTTTCATTGACGACTGATGAGGTATATGCTACATGTAACATTGCTAAACGCAGCAGAACACCATTTTACCTAAAACAAATAAAACTGAAACTTCTAGCATTTACCAGCCAAGACTGCCAAGAGCACTCAGGATAACGATGGAGAACGCGATCGGCCAAATTGTTGTTATTTTTAACCAGCACAATTAACTCTAGAAATACTTGGCTAATGCAATGTGTACTTGTTAATCTGACCTAATAAACGAGTTATTGAATTATCGGCCAATCAGCCCAAAGACAGGCACATGTTGATATCATGGAAGGAAATCGACCCAAGAAGAGGAAGCGATGTCGTCTGTGTCCTTCAACTAATGACATTAGTAGAGTTGGAAAAAGTGGTTGGTAACAGCGCATGTGAACTACGTTTATGCAAAAAGTCGTTACTATCACATTAAAACAACACAAAAAAATATTGTTCAAATGATACAAAATTTTTCAAAAAATCTCTCAATGTATCCTCTATTAATCTATGTTCATGGTAAAAGTATTCCTTTTGTTATCAATAAAGTTGTTTTAAACCTATTTTCTTCGAGGTTGATTTTATTTATTTATTTATTTTTTTTGTATTTATCAAAATTATAGAATTTTAGTTTAAAAGGTTTATTTGTAGTCTTAGATAAATATAAGTAATGTTCAATTGTTAAAAATTACAAATATATTAAAAAAATCGGGGCCAAAAGACCCGACAATACCGTAAACGTGGGTAAAAATTACAGTTCAATATAAACTCTTTAATTCTAACTTCTGTAATCCGAACGTCACCAGAAGAAAGAAAAAAATTCATGTTCTTGATTCAGAACAAAATGTCTGACTTTTCAATAGTTTATGTAACTACTTTAGTATGTAATGATTATTGTCCAGTTTTTATATAAATATTTACCAGGTTCAGTTTCTCATTCTTATTTTATAATAACTTTATATATAATACTTTATAGGTAACATTATCAAACAAAATAGTATAATTGTTATTTACTGTTAATGTTTATATGGTATGTACGTTGTTGAATAAACAATACAATCTTTTACACTGTAAAGCATTTCACTCTTTTCTTATGATCACCTTAAGTATGATCTATTTTGGCCATATTTTAATTTTTATGTGAAAATAACAATATGTTCTGTAATCCGAACGATTTGATAATCCGAACACCCCCCCCCCGGGTTTTAATTAGTTCGGATTAAAGAGGTTCTACTTTACCAGGTAAGGGATGGACAGTATCTACATGGTTTGACTACACCTGCTTGAACGACCAAGCAACAGATGCAGAACGATCCCTTGCGGAAGGGGGGGCCGTGCTTGAGAACGGCAAGGAGTCTTGTAATCCCCGCAAGATGAGTTTTTTAATGACTTTACGCGTGAATTCTCCCCTCTCGTTGGCCTCGCAGGTGCGACGTTCACTTTATTGAAGTTCTGACATTTTTGTCTATGGTGACAGACTGCATGTAGCCTCATGAATTTGTTGCTATAGTCAAACCACGAACAAAAAACATTGCTGCCAGGACGTTTCATCTTCCCTCCAACGCTCCTCCCACAGTTTTACCACAACTCTCATCCACACCACATACAGATCCGCTGTTGAATAGTTCATCATTGACAATAACATATGTTAGATATTTTGTAACTTAAACCCCATTTAACCCCACTGTTCCCATGTAAGAACATTGAAAAAATCGCAAAAAATACAAAAATTTTAAATATGAGAAATTTGTTTCCTAGGAGAAACACACTAGGGTGTGTTAGTGGTAGAACCACCACTTCTACCACTGTTTCCTCAAAAGCTTACTCTGTGATCACTCAAACACGCATATTTTTGACAAGTAAGTTGATTCCGTTTGTACTTTCTCCATATGCATTAGCATAGAGAAAGTATTGTGATAGTAAAAAAAAATTTTGTATGGACAAAAACATACAAAAATAAAATTTTTCAAAAACGGATCTAACGATTTTGATTACATTTTCAGGAATGATGTAAATTACAATTTAAATTATTTTGGTAAAAGCAGCAAGTCCTTAACTTGACTAATTTTTTAGATGTGTCAAAAAAATATACTTGGGAATTAAACTTGAATTTTCAACTTATTTTTTTGTGTTTAATATGTAGGAAAGTTTGTGCCAATTCTTTGGAACCATTTATTTTTTTTAGTAGGTAATTGAGGTTGAATAAGTGAAAACAACTTAATAAACGTGCAGGTTTATGTAGAATGTTATAAATACTATAAACACAGGTTTGTGTGAGGGAGATAACTGAGTATCAGACTTGTCAATTAGCTGAAAATCAGACCAGCACTACGTGGTTCGGATTCCACGTAAAGCTGTAGGTCCCTTAGTTGCCCTGGCTGTTGGGATATTAATAAATTGCCCTTTTTGAACTCAGTTAGTAACCAGACTACACTTATCCTACACTCATATAACCATTCATATTCGCCTTAAAATACTAACAACGTTGTGTCGGCGTCTCATATATAAGAATGTAAGAATAAGAATGTATTATATTGTAATTATGAATTTATTTCAGTCAGCCACATTGATGTTAAGACTTGGTTGTTATTATAAATGTTTTATTTTTCAGCTTGAATCTAAATGAAATTCAAGACATCCTGGAGTAAGAGACATGTATCAGGCCGCGAGATTGTTTTTGTATTATTGTTATTATTATTATTATTGTTATTGTTATTATTGCTGTCAGTAGAGGAAAGATGACGTAGATTTATCACATTTATCAAGAAACTAAATTTTGTCTAGTTGGAATTAAACAAATTGGCATTCGTTGTTAAAAATAATTATATTAAATAAACAATAGGTGAACGTAGTTAAACAGTGAAACATGCATACATAAAGCAAGCTGGTCAAGCACTGAGAGGACACTAATGAAATAAGTAAAGTACATTCATGAACGAACAAATATTGGAAAGTGAAAGTTGACCTTCCCATCCTGTACATGTCCATTTGTCACACACTGTGTCTAAATATTGGGTGAAATTGGCATACCACAAGAAACTATGAATCAGAAAGATAACAAACCTTTTTAAAATTAACCTTTAGTTTAAGATTTTGTTTTTGTGTCTGAATGATAGTCGAGAAAAATATGGTATGATTTTTTACTGAATTATTTCACGTACTTAATTTTTTTTAGTATAATTGTGTTTGTAAATTTTAGGATTTAAAACTGGTTTCTTGTTGTTTTTGTTTATTCTAAAGATTTTATTGAGTTGTTTTGTTGTATATATAACAGTCCAATGTTACATTTATCCCATTGTTTGTTTTGTTGTTTATTTAAAATTTTTATAAGTACTGTTATCTAATTTATTGTTGTATTGTTTTTGATTTAAGGAAGTTCCAAAAAAATGTACTATAACATATATGTGTAAAAATATGTTTCACATGTAATTGTAACACCATAATTGTAAACAAGAGAGATAAACATAAACTGCTTGTACAAATTGTAATTCTTTTGCAAGTAATAAATATATTTGAATTGAATTGAATTTGAATTCGTTGTACTTGGACTGTGCGTACAAACAGAGCTCTGGATGCACCACTTCACTATACAAAAGAAATGAAACATCGTGAGAGGGGTAGTTGTGCACAAATCACTATTGAAGAAACTAGCCGTACTCTTGTCCGTTACCACGACAACAACGTGGTAACAGTAGCTTCCACTCAGGTATGAACTTATGCTGTTGTAAAAGTGAAAAGGTACTGCCAAAAGACCAAATATAAAATGTCGATTGTCGATGACGCAGGTTGCCATCGACGTAAACACTACTAGAGAAGTCTGGGGTGTCAATGTTTGATGATAGTCAAGGTTCGTATGTTGTGCAGGAAAGAGATCTGAGTGTTAAGCTTATCAGTTCTTTGAAAATGACACCAACACTATATACGTGGTTGGGATTCCACGTAAAGCTGTAGGTCCCTTAGTTGCCCTGGTATTAGGTTTTTAATAAATAGCTCTTTCTGAGGAACAGTCCGCCTTAGTTAATAACAATGACTACATTTGTTCATCTACACTCATCACACTCATTCGCCCCTCATATTCGCCCGTATCTTGACGATCGACGTCTTAAAAACGTATGATAAACAAAGTGCCTATATCGACTTCACACACCAGCACACGGTTATATAATTATTTCTATACAAAGATTGTAGACCGTCGTATTTCACACTCAATATAGTCTAATAATTCAAAAACAACGTTTCCTATCAACTAAGTAACCACACTCCAGACCTTTATATTTCCCTGGTAATTTCTTCTCACTCGCAAGCATAAAAATTAACTCATATCGCACTACACAGGACAGTCCATGTCAGTTAATTTGAAGCGACAATTTATTTCGCTAATGTACTGCTATGAGTCGTTCTATATGTTTAATACATCAAATTATTAAAAACCTAATTAAATAAAAATAATATTTTTTCAACATGTTTATAATTTGAAAATTTGGTTCAAAGTCAAATGTAATTTTTTTTAGCAATGAGTACTCTTCAGATCAATTAGGCCAAGATGGACTTACCGGCAAACTGGTCGATATCCAAATTTCTCCACCAATAGAAGTTGATAGGTTTCCCGTAGCCGCGGGGCATGGCTCGTCACTGCGGCCAAACGACCTTGCCGCTAGGCTATTTCTGAGGCCCGGTCACACGCGCTCCTCACGGTACGCACACCAGCTGACTAGGGCTGGCACCACAGGGCACCCACTGCCCACGGCCGTCCTACACCATGCCTCTTAGTCACACAGCCTACTTGTCAACACAGACGAGTCTTTTGTTTCCTTGTCTAGTTTGGAAAAAAATAACTTGTTAATTATAGTTGGAATGCCTAATTAATGGTTTCAAAACGTTACAATAGAATTAGTGTCCGAAACACGAAGGAGTTGCACGGTTCACAATCAGATATTTGGACCGTTATACTCAATTTAATGAATATTCCAACTTGTCATAACACATTGTGTCTTGCAATCTATAACAATTTTTAACAAATAAAAAACAAAAATATAACGCTACAAAAAATATGAAAACCACGATCATAAAATGTATAATTTCTAACAAATTCACGTTTTCAAACGAGTAGCTAACCGAAAGGTGCATATACAGACCTGAAACGTGATAATCATGCAAGGCGTTAGAGAGCGTTGCTATGGTTGCGATTGGCTAATAACATTGACTTTAGAAAGAAGACTGTCCGCTCATATGGGTCCCGTGAAGCCTGGTTTACAGTTCGGTGAAATTAGTTTATGTTGTGCGTTTCACAGGTAACGCCAGAGGTATCACTCTTCATATCTCTCTCCAGCGCGTGCTGAAGTGGCAATAGCTAGGCTAGGTGTACGCCAAACAGTCGTCCGAGCCCTTGTTTGAAACAAAATCACCGTTAGTTAGCAGCGTAGGTGGGCGTCTACAGCAAATGCTCTCATTTGAACTGTCTGCTTGTTTAAATAGTCAATGCTATAATATTGTCAAGGTATTGGTCATATCATTTAAAATCTCCTTAAAGTTCCACCAGCACTTGCTCTATAAATGCTATAAAGTCGGGAGATTCCATACATATCGTATTGCTTTCAAAGCCAACAGCCAAACCTAAAAGGAAGAGGGATATATTTCCGTAATTCAAAATAAAAACAATATATTTAAATTAAATAAAATCTCAAGCACAAGTACTAGTGTTTAAATATAGATCTCCCGTCAAAGAGATAAATCCACGTTTCGTAACCGTTCAACATCTGCAACACCGATTAAGACCAAGACCAACTAACCATCCTGAAAATACGCAAAGGATGGATCCATAGTTTGAACTTCCACTCCACAATCACATGACTGATAATTTGCCGTTTCCCACCTACATTGCGTTTTCCCACGTTCGTGCGAAAGCGACTCGACATAGTTCATTCCCAACGAGGAAGGTTCATTTCACCGATGACGATGATAGATTCTGATACCAGAAACTTGTTCCGACCGTCAAACATATCCCGAGTTAACGCCCAGTGGGTTTTTGGCGAAAATCCGTTTGATATTGATTGGGAAGCTGAAGCTAGCGAAGAGGTGGTTTTCTAGATTTAAGACACACTGGATGTTGTGGAGAATATCTTGCAAAATGGGGAGAATCTGATAAAATAGTATCTTTTTTGAACTCTGTGGGAAGTGTCTCTTTCGTCTTACATCTGGAGAAGCTATGTTGCACAGAACTGGAAGTCATGGCAGAGGGGTTGCAATGAGGGAGCCGCTAAAGCCCTCACCGCCCTAGGTGTTGTATATCAACCTATGTTTACTGTTAAGCCACACGGGAGCACAACATTCAGCAGTGGAGTAAACAAGGGACAACGCTGTTATACGCAGGACTTGCGCGTTAGGGACAAGTTACTGCAAAACATTAGTGGGTGATTCAATAAGGGGCTTAAAAAAGGAAATTGGCGCGTGATCCGGAAGCGTACGTCTTAATGGAGACAAGGTTCATTTTAACCAACTCTGTAGTTTGTAAAAGACATCTCTGACATGGCACACCACTAATTAATGTTTGTTGACCAACACCACATCCTACAAAATTTATTCCGTGGTCACTTACCACATTCTAGAGAAAAGTTTAATTTAAATTTATTTTATTTTATTTACATGCTATAAAACAGGTTTTACCCTAGTAACATTACAGCAGTTCACAAAAAATTTTACAAAAAATATGAGTGGCTTGAGCTATAAAGTCCACGTCACACTATTTTCACATCCAGCACACAAATTAAATATTAATAAATACAATTTTTGCAAGCAATCCACCAAGAATAAACAATTATGCAAAATATATAATATAAATTATATAACATTGTAATGGGTATAATATAGTAGTTTAATAAATATAATCTCATAATAATGTAATAAATATAGTATGATATAATAAATATTATTTGCATATAAATTTTAAAATTATACAGAAATATTAAATACAGAAATATATAAAGAAAGATACAAGTAAACCCTATCCCTCACAAAAAACAAAGCACCCTAGGTAGGCAACCAATAGAGAATATTGGCTTACGCATCTTATACATCTCATAAATCGACGAGATTTATACTTAATCAGTGATGGGCTGAAACCTTTCCAGACTTTTCCATTTGAATAGCGACCATTCAACGGTCAATCACCGTCTTATGTCCAACATTCCGTCTTGTAGATGGGGCTAACATTCCATTAGGTCGGTTTAGGACATAAACCAGCAATAACGTGTCTCGCTCTGTCGCTGCCCGTTGTAGCTTAGTGAAGCCAGTTTACTAAAAAAGGATTATCGTAAATCTCGTTAAATTTAATCAATGTTTGCGTTGTAAACAATTTTTGAATGTCTACAAACGTGTTGAATGAAAATTAAAAAAAGGGAAAATTGCTAACGCCAATAACCATGGATATAAAACAGAGCTATGTATATGATCACAGTGTTGTAATATGAATAGTCAGTATGTAACGCTTCAATAAAAGTAAATAAAACCCAAGCGTGCCTTATCACACAATAATTAAGTCACTTTTCAGTACATATCCCATGATGGCACTATTACCATTGTACCAACACAATTAATTGTCTGTGTAAATGTTATTTTAGCGCTCTGTTACAGTCGGTCGTTTTGAAATTCAATCGTAGAACAGTTTACTTTCATTTAAATAATTGGGAACTTCATTTTAAATAATTGGGAAAATAATTGGGATCAAAAATTTATTTGGTTTGACGAAATATATAGGATGTATATTATGTCTGGAAACACCTAAATATTCTTTATTAATAGAAATAGAAATTCAAAACTTTTACAATAGTGATAGATATTAGGCACCTATATCTATATCCAATGCGTGAATTAAGGTGTTGTGTGTAAATATCGTTACAAGGGGGTTCGGAAGGTTGAAAATGGTCAAAATATGGATTTTCCATTTTTTTTTTTTTTTTTTTTTTTTATTATAGTACATACTGTCCTGAACGTTTTATCGAAAATTTGAAATAAATCGGACGAACAGAACATGTTTTATTAATTATTTTGTTAGTACATGTCATGCGCTCAGACGCGAGATTTCGGTGCTGCGTTATATGCAAAAAGAGATATACAAAAAGGATATATATACAATGCGGAGATATACAAAAAGGCCAGAGAATCAAGAAATGCCGCCAAGAGGAAGCTGGAGGAACTTTATGAAGAAGAGGAAGACCCAAATAATCCATCTTATGCCCCTGGTCATTACTAGGACAAAAAGTAAACCTGATTACATAGCCTGATTCAGTAACTGCCTAGTTTCATTGCGATTCCCCGAAAGTTGGATTTTTTTATGCTTTTGTACCTTTTTCTCAGGAACTAAAAGTGCTAGAAGGCTGAAATTTTTACCACATGTTATACTTGTATAGATATACAAGTTTATAACATTTAATCAAAATTGGATAAATTATAACTGAGAAAAAAATGTTATTCTAAAATTTTCAAAGAAAAAATTACATAATTTTCAAAAACTTATTTTGGCTAAAGTTATTATTATTTTGCTTTCATAAGTTATAAATTTCTATAAATATGTGTCATAAAAACAGGGTAAAAAAATCAGGTCAATACAATTAATGGTTCTTGAGAAAAAGGTACATAAAGTAGGCTAAATTAACATGGGTTAGATACAACCTTCCGAACCCCCTTAATTAAGTAAAGAGGACCATTTAATTAACAAATAAGGTACTAATGAAAAATCGAACTCCTTATACAGTATTTATTCTCCTTTTTACTTTGAATGTACGAATGCAATAGAAACGCTGTTACTTTCTTAAGACTATTACATGTATTATACAATTGTATACAGCTCGTTTCGTGCGTGACGTGCGAGAGAACTGTAAACAGCCAAACAGCCCACCTGTTCACGACCAGGCTGTCCAGCACGAGAGAGAAAGCGTGACCTTGGGCGGCTGATATGGTGTGATACGAAGGCGGGCCGCCGCTGAGGCCTTCCGCAAGGGGCTGCACTTCCCCTTCCCACAGTCTCGGGGTCACACAAGAATACACGATTTAATATTAAACTTACTATAACCTAGAAAACACTTTAACACGAAAGTGTAAAAAAAGTCTCAATTATGTTGGTTCTATTACCAGATTATGATGTGCCAACATAAAAGACACTTCAATGCCAACATAAAATTTACCGAACAGTTTTTAACAGGTCCACCAAATTGATTTATAAATTAATTAAATTAAATAAATAATAAATTATTTTAATGAAGAAATAGATACATTTAATTAAAACAATCACCGAACATTCAGATAATATTCGGAATCCATTGTAAATTAATAGCCAACAAATATAGAGAAGTGGGCAGGTATATTTGTCCCAGGCAGTCGTCTGAGACATAAACAAACACATTCCAAGTATTGTTAGCGAGACAGATAAGACATGTGCAGTCGCGTCGTCGGACGAGTCTATCTGACAGTCCAAAGGGGTGTCAGGGGGACACGATACGATGGTTGAGTCCAATCTAGATGAGAGACGTATTTAGTTAAAAAAATAATCGCTAGAGGCACCACCTACCGGTGCAAAAAGCACATGGCATGGGCGGAAGTATACCCTCCAACCCTATGTTATCGCGTGTAACGGAAAGAGACCGAGGACTGAAGCCACGCCAGACTCGTCCAAGCCTCTTCCACTCTCTTTTAAGACTCCTCCGGGGTAGGACACTCCAAATCATGTCATAGAAGAAGCAAGTAACCAAGCCGCGTTGATGCAGCAGTAAAAAAAATTCTTTTGTTACCGCGTGTGACTGTTTTGAATATGAAATATAATTCATAATGTTGTGAAAGTATATATTTTAAACAGACATGTTTGTGATTATTAGACTGAATCGAGACTTGTAATTTCGTTTATTCAAGACCACGTGGAGTTTCAGCATCACAAGAAGAAAAGTTAAAGATAAGTTCTAGTTATTTACTGAATATCCTATGTTTTAGTAATCATTAAAAAAATAATTAAATTCATTTTTTTTGTATTGAAATTTTAAAAAAGAAAGTAAAAAAGAATGTATTATTAAAGTAACTTTTTCAAACAAGAGTCTTAATTCATTGTAATTTACAGCCTCGCCAATTTACCCACATAAAAAACCCTGAGATCATATGAATAATTTTAATTTGCATAAATTTTATCAAATTAATAAGAAACTTAAATTAATGTAACTCATCATAGAGAGAGAGGTTACAAGTTGTTGTATAAATCCATCCATTTCCATCTCTCTACATGTTCACATCAATCTCTTTTATCCGTAAAAGTAATATTTTTTCTCAGTTCAACGGCCGTATGACTCACAATTACAATATAGATAAACCGCCTCATAGAACTAGCTTCTATGAGAGACGAATATCGTTCAGTGGGATCAGGCTCATAAACTCGCTACCGGACTCATTAAAATCTGAGGGAAACGTGGTTGAAATTGAAAAAAAATCTGAGTGTTGATTTTGCGGGGCGCTTTCTAGAGTGTTCCGGATTCTCTTTCATTTTCATTAGTGGCATAAGTAAATGTTTTATTTGTTGTTTATGCCTTTTATGTATGTTACCTGTATTGCCGCTATTGTGCAACTTTATTGTTGTTTTTTAATAAAGAGATTTTCATTCTCATTGCACCAACATTCCCTAATCTTCTGCATCGCCTAAGAAGAGGAAAAAAAAGGAAGAACAATAAATTATTAGGCTAATCAATATTTCTAAAATTCTCTTATTTGAAGCTACAAAATAAAACAATTACGTTTTGAAAGTTTGGTACAAAATATTGTACAGTGCATTAAAGTATATAGATTGATTAATTTCATTTTAATTTGTTAAAACAAATAAAAACAATATGTTTTGTTCTTTAAGTACACAACATGCCAATAACCTATATAGGGCTTTAATAAAATGTAATTTAATTTAAAATTATGTTTAAATATTAATTCGCAATTTTTAGAGATTATTTAGTTACAGATAAATTTCACTTATAGTTATAAAATTTCTTATTTTGATTTAAGCAATCGCGGGAAATAAAAACCACCAATTCTGAAGTTCAAGCGATAAATAACTCATTAGTGACACAGTTCCAAAGAGAGCTTAAGAAGAAATGTGGTGGTTTAAGAAGAAGAAAAAAGCCAATGTGTTGTCAACAAATACTGACCATTCAAGATATTCGCCAAAATTTAGTGTAAAACTTAATACAATAACCTCCACTATCATTTCGTAATAATGAAGAGATTGTCAGATTTCAGTAATATTCACCAGACATGTCCGTACAGTAACTACAAAAAAAATTTTCCTAGCAAAATTCTAGTTGCAAAACGTTGCACTCTCTCTCTCCCATCGAACACAAAAAAGGCCAATCTTGGTCTTGTGTGCTCGATGCTCTCTCCTATGTAACAATCTAACAAAAATAGATGGCCCCTTTAGTTTTCAAAATACCACAAACACGATTTCACAAAGCGAGATTTCCACTACATCCCTACGCCATCAATACGTAACCAGCGTGTGATCCGTTGGTCGTAGACGAGGGGCAAATACCGCCAATCCTTTGTCTGTCTCAAGTGGCTGTGAATGAAGGTGTTAGCAGCACAAAAGGCGTTGGCAATGGGCAGGCCGTGCCAAATGACACCACAGTCTCTGTGTATCAATTGCTCTACATTTATAAACCGTACTTAGCTGTTAGTATTTGGACTTAATATCAGCGCTAGAAACAGAACAATCACGCTCATATAATATAGCAGACTGAAAACACGTGAAGGTGAGTGCTAGTAGCTATATAGAAGACTGCATCCACGTGAATTGCTAGCAGCTATATAGAAGACTGCATTCACGTGAAGGTGACGTGCGGTAGCTATATAGAAGAATGCATTCACGTGAAGGTGACGTGCTGGTAGCTATATAGAAGAATGCATTCACGTGAAGGTGACGTGCTGGTAGCTATATAGAAGACTGCATTCACGTGAAGGTGACGTGCTGTTAGCTATATAGAAGACTGCATTCACGTGAATTGCTAGCAGCTATATAGAAGAATGCATTCACGCGAAGGTGACGTGCTAGTAGCTACATAGAAGACTGCATTCACGTGAAGGTGACGTGCGGTAGCTACATAGAAGACTGCATTCACGTGAAGGTGACGTGCTAGTAGCTATATAGAAGACTGCATTCACGTGAAGGTGAAGTGCTAGTAGCTATTTAGAAATCTGCTATCACGTGAAGTGCTAGTAGCTATATAGAATGTTGCATTCACGTGAAGTGCTAGTATCTATATAGAAGACTGATTTCACGTGAAGTGATAGTAGCTGAATAGAAGACTGAATTCACGTGAAGTGCTAGTATCTATATAGTAGACTGATATCACGTGAAGATGAAGTGCTAGTAGCTATATAGAAGACTGCATTCAAGTCAAGTGCTAGTAGCTACATAGTAGACTGCATTTGCGTGAAGTCCTAGTAGTTATATAGTAGACTGCATTCGCGTGAAGGTGACGTGCTGGTAGCTATATAGAAGACTGCATTCACGTGAAGCTGAAGTGCTGGTAGCTATATAGAAGACTACATTCGCGTGAAGTGCTAGTAGCTTTATAGTAGACTGCATTCGCGTGAAGTGCTAGTAGCTATATAGTAGACTGCATTCGCGTCCCTGGTAGCTATATAGAAGACTGCATTCACATGAAGTGCTAGTAGCTATATAGTAGACTGCATTCGAGTATGTGCTAGTTAGTCCAGTCAAGGAATGAGGTGTAGAGTGCGTGAGCAGGTAACTAAACGATTCCTTCAGAAACTTGTTTAGGGTGCTTAGGTTGTTGACATACCAAAAGTCCTGACTCCTAGGTGATGAGCGGGGGGGAGAGGGGGGTAAAGGTACGAATTTTGGATTTTTCGCTTATATCTCGAAAACGGTGCATCGGAGAGAAATATTTTTAGATAATAAAATGGAGTTCTTAAAATTATCTAAAACTTTTATATCATATGTTTTTTTCTAATTCCTAACCCTTTTCGAGCTATACCCTCGGAAAAAGTTGAAATTTACAAAAAAAATCAATTTACGTCAAAATATTCATAAACATCATATTGTCTAAACCTATTCATAAACGAAAAATATGAATAGGAAAGAAGTTGTAGTTTTTTTAAATTCCCTTTTAGAATATATATACATATGCTGATTAATGTCCAACCCGCCTTAAGTTACAGCTATTTTAAAACTTGTATAGCATTTTGCAATTTTCAGAAAATTAGTTTGTATATCATATTCTTAACCCACAACCTTTGTTCGTTCATCTAATAACATATATGGCCACTTATAAGCAAGTTATTAAATAAAGTAGAAAAAATAATGATGATGACAAATTTCACACTTTATTCTACAGATAGTTTCGTTACACCAATACAATAATAATTGTAAACCCCATTGTTCTCAATATATTCCTAATGTTTTACTCTCAACTTTAAAAGTAATCAAATTTTCATCCTCTTTGAACTTGAGGGCCCAGGCAATGATTGTTCTTCCATGGCATCTTCTTCCTCAGTAGCGGGTGGCTCTTGCTGAATGGGCTCTACATCGTCTTCATCGTCCTCATCGTCAACAGGCACACTGTTCAGGCACTTCCCTTGACAGTGGAGGCACACTGCAGAACAGGTGATCATCGCTTTTCAGCAGCCACATTTTCCAATTACACAATCCTTGGTGTAGCAGCAAAATATAGTTTTCAGAAGAACCTCTGGTGCTGGTAGATTTTCCATTGTAATTGCCACCAGGGTGTCTCCTACACGTTTCCACCTCCAATCTTAAGGGGGCAGCTCATTACCGAGCCACTGCTGCACTTGGTGGTAGGTTCGCCGAGAGTGCTGTTTAGCTGCATTCTCTGTTGTAGGTAGGGAGCTGATTTCAGGCTTCATATTTGCCACTGACCTCGTAAACGATTGGAAGCGGTACTGGTTAAGGGAGGTTTGTTTTTTTGGCACCTTATACCACTTCAGAAAGCACATCTCCCCAGCCTTTTCAACCTGGTCGTAAGTAGAGGAGGGGTTAGAAAATGTCATTGCTGCTTGCTGGATGATTTCTGACTCCAAGTACAATTTAAAGAAGCCCACCTTGCTTCTCCTGAAAGTAGCAGAAGTTGTGTCGCATCCGGTAAATGAATGAAGGAACAGGATGTGTTCAAATCTACGGTGCTGCATCTCTTGGGTGGACAGTACTATTGTTTTGGTTTTCCCTCGTCTGGGTTTCAGCATAAATATATCTCGGGTCGCAGAAGTGGAAGCAATCAACAGGACAGCAAGGTCTACATCCTCACCAACGACAGCCACAGAGTTGTGAGTGGATTGTTCAACAGCAGTCTTCACGATTAGGATGTCAGCGTCATCGGTAGCCTGAAGAGTATGTATCCCTTTCTCCTGCAGCTTTATCTCCAGTAAGGAGTTGAAGTTAGTTTTGTTGGTAGGATATGATAAAAAGTCTTCCTGTTTAACAGGTATTTGTGTGTCCCATGTCAAATTGATGTTGGCTGACCTTTTTAGTCTGTAACGACGCATTTGTTCTTGTGATTTAGTGCTATTGGCTGTGTTTGCGTACCCATCAAACACCACAGTGCGAGTAGTCCCAGGATAATGGTGGTCGACGTAGGTGATATAACTATTACAAATAGTCACAACCGATGCATCTTTTGGCCAAATAACTCTGTGGAGTAGAAATCCTCCATCGACTACAATGTTCATTTGAGGCAGAAGAATATCTTTCTTGGTTGTTTCAAACAAGTTATGCAGCACTGATTTGTTTGTCTTTCTCATGCCACTTTCGTTGAACAGTGCTAAGGGAAATGGGGCCAACTCATACTCAAAATATGTCATCAAATCCTCATCTGATCGTTTGCTTATACATATCCACTGAAAGAGCAATGTTGGGTAACTACTACCCTTTCATCGTGAACTTTTATCAATGAGCTGACAGAAGATATTGGCAATGCCCGATCCTTGCGCGATAACTTTACGTCTGCAAATATCAAGTCAACTATTGAATTCATAGCCCTTTTACCAACTCGAACAGCATCAAGTTAATTAATTGACTAACAATATTAAATTTAATTGACTAACAAATTGCTGATATTGTTATCTGTAATTTAAACAAAATACTCGAACAAAGGTTGTGGGTTAAGAATATGATATACAAACTAATTTTCTGAAAATTGCAAAATGCTATACAAGTTTTAAAATAGCTGTAACTTTAGGCGGGTTGGACATTAATCAGCATATGTATATATATATATACATATTCTAAAAGGGAATTTAAAAATCTACAACTTCTTTCCTATTCATACTTTTCGTTTATGAATAGGTTTAGACAATATGATGCAATGTTTATGAATATTTTGACGTAAATTGATTTTTTTTGTAAATTTCAACTTTTTCCGAGGATATAGCTCGAAAAGGGTTAGGAATTAGAAAAAAACATATGATATAAAAGTTTTAGATAATTTTAAGAACTCCATTTTATTATCTAAAAATATTTCCCTCCGATGCACCGTTTTCGAGATATAAGCGAAAAACCCAAAATTCGTACCTTTAGCCCCCCCTCCTCCCCAACGCTCATCACCTAGGAGTCAGGACTTTTGGTATGTCAACAACCTAAGCCCCCTGAACAAGTTTCTGAAGGAATCGCTTAGTTACCTGCTCACGCACTCTACACCTCATTTTGGGTCATTTATTGACTGGACTAAGTAGCTATATAGTAGACTGCATTCACGTGAAGTGCTAGTAGCTATATAGTAGACTGCATTCGCGTGAAGGTGACGTGCTGGTAGCTATATAAAAGACTGCATTCTCGTGAAGTGCTAGTAGCTATATAGTAGACTGCATTCGCGTGAAGGTGACGTGCTGGTAGCTATATAGAAGACTGCATTCGCGTGAAGGTGACGTGCTGGTAGCTATATAGAAGACTGCATTCACGTGAAGGTGACGTGCTGGTAGCTATATAAAAGACTGCATTCTCGTGAAGTGCTAGTAGCTATATAGTAGACTGCATTCGCGTGAAGGTGACGTGCTGGTAGCTTTATAGAAGACTGCATTCATATAGTAGGGCATTCACAAGAAGACTAGTAGTTATATAGTAGAGAATTCACACGAAGAGCTATTAGTTATATAGTAGGGTGTTCACACAAAGAGCTAGTAGTCATATAGTAGAGCATTCACATTAAGAGCTAGTAGTTATATAGTAGGACATTCACATGAAGAGCTAGAGTTATATAGTAGGGCGTTCACACAAAGAGCTAGTAGTCATATAGTAGGGCGTTTACATGAAGAGCATGTAGTTATACAGTACAGCATTCACATAAAGAGCTAGTAGTTATATAGTAGGGCGTTCACACGAAGAGCTAGTAGTTATATAGTAGGACGTTCACACGTAGAGCAAGTAGTTATATAGTAGATATTCACATGAAGAGCTAGTAGTTATGTAGTAGGGCTTTTACATGAAGAGCTAGTAGCTATATAGTAGAGCATTCACACGAAGAGCTAGTAGTTATATAGTACGGCGTTCACACTATGAGCATGTAGTTATATAGTAGAGCGTTCACACGAAGAGCTAGTAGTTATATAGTAGGACGTTTACACGAAGAGCTAGTAGTAGTTATATAGTAGGACGTTCAGAGGAAGAACTAGTAGTTATATAGTAGGACGTTCACACGAAGAGCTAGTAGACCTAGTTATATAGTAGGACGTTCACACGAAGAACTAATAGTTATATAGTAGGACGTTCACACGAAGAGCTAGTAGACCTAGTTATATAGTAGGACGTTCACACGAAGAACTAGTAGTTATATAGTAGGACGTTCACACGAAGAGCTAGTAGTTATATAGTAGGACGTTCACACGAAGAACTAGTAGTTATATAGTAGGACGTTCACACGAAGAACTAGTAGTTATATAGTAGGACGTTCACACGAAGAGCTAGTAGTTATATAGTAGGACGTTCACACTATGAGCATGTAGATTTATAGTAGGACGTTCACACGAAGAGATAGTAGTTATATAGTAGGGCGTTCACACGAAGAGCTAGTAGTTATATAGTAAGGCGTTTACATGAAGAGCTAGTAGTTATATAGTAGAGAATTCACACGAAGAGCTAGTAGTTATATAGTAGAGCATTCACACTATGAGCATGTAATTATATTATAGAGCGTTCACGCGAAGAGCTAGAAGTTATATAGTAGGCCGTTCACACTATGAGCATGTAGTTATACAGTAGGGCGTTCACACGAAGTGCTAGTAGTTATATAGTAGGGCGTTTACACGAAGAGCTAGTAGTTATATAGTAGGGCGTTTACACGAAGAGCTAGTAGTTATATAGTATGACGTTTACATGAAGAGCTAGTAGTTATATAGTAGAGCATTCACACGAAGAGCTAGTAGTTATATAGTAGGGCGTTTAAATGAAGAGCATGTAGTTATATAGTAGAGCATTCACACGAAGAACTAGTAGTTATGTAGTAGAGCGTTTACATGAAGAGCATGTAGTTATATAGTAGAGCATTCACTCGAAGAACTAGTAGTTATATAGTATGGCGTTCACATGAAGAGCTATTAGTTATATGGTATGGCGTTCACATGAAGAGCTATTAGTTATATAGTAGAGCATTCACATGAAGAACTAGTAGTTATATAGTAGGACGTTCACACGAAGAGCTATTAGTTATATAGTATGGCGTTCACATGAAGAGCTATTAGTTATATAGTAGAGCATTCACATGAAGAACTAGTAGTTATATAGTAGGACGTTCACACGAAGAGCTATTAGTTATATAGTAGAGCATTCACATGAAGAACTAGTAGTTATATAGTAGGACGTTCACACGAAGAGCTATTAGTTATATAGTAGAGCATTCACATGAAGAACTAGTAGTTATATAGTAGGACGTTCACACGAAGAGCTATTAGTTATATAGTATGGCGTTCACATGAAGAGCTATTAGTTATATAGTAGAGCATTCACATGAAGAACTAGTAGTTATATAGTAGGACGTTCACACGAAGAGCTATTAGTTATATAGTATGGCGTTCACATGAAGAGCTATTAGTTATATAGTAGAGCATTCACATGAAGAACTAGTAGTTATATAGTAGAGCATTCACATGAAGAACTAGTAGTTATATAGTAGGACGTTCACACGAAGAACTATTAGTTATATGGTATGGCTTTCACACGAAGAACTATTAGTTATATAGTATGGCGTTCACATGAAGAGCTATTAGTTATATAGTAGAGCATTCACATGAAGAACTAGTAGTTATATAGTAGGACGTTCACACGAAGAGCTATTAGTTATATAGTATGGCGTTCACATGAAGAGCTATTAGTTATATGGTATGGCTTTCACACGAAGAACTATTAGTTATATAGTATGGCGTTCACATGAAGAGCTATTAGTTATATAGTAGAGCATTCACATGAAGAACTAGTAGTTATATAGTAGGACGTTCACACGAAAAGCTATTAGTTATATGGTAAACTGCCTTCACATGAATGTGAAGTGCAAGTAGCAAGATTAATCACGATGGGGTATGAAACGAATGAGCTAGGTTACGTAGGCCTGCTTAAGTGTTGCAAATACCAATTCAGAAAATACAAGCGCAACCCCATAAAGTAAGTATTAAAGATTCTATAATCTTTGGTATTAGCCTACTCATGTTTAAAAACGAAGTTAACAAGAAACTGTCCTTTCTCCACTTTAATAATGTTATGGCTTTACTTCACCGCGAGAACAACTTCTGGCGCGGTTCATTTTTTACCTACGTACCACATAGACCTAGACCTACCAGGTACTATGGGTGTAAATCACTTGTAGGCCAGTCCGGCATGTAAAGTAACTCTATCCTAAGCCGGTATTGGTAATCCGAACCGTTCAAGTTCTCAGCATATGGTTTGTCAGCCTCTTTTTTTGGATTTTTTGGCGTCACGCATCGCCTAAAACGAGAGATAATTCGTAATGCAACATGCGATATCTACCTCCACTTGTGGAACGGTGACAACGTGTTATACGCCGGATATGGTCTAAAACTTCCTTCACTAACGTCCTTTTATTTTTATTGCAGTATTATTGCCGTTTCGCTTCACAAAAAACGAGTTTATATTTCACCTTTTTGATAGGTGAAGAAATGTTCTTTTGGAACATAAGTTAATTTTTGTAAACAATTGAGCAGTTTTTTATTTTTCTCAGTTAAATATGTGAAATTTGAAGTCATTCTTGACATTATTAAAATTAAAAAAAAACTCACATTAACTTATGGTCTTATAGATTGGACCTTTGAAAATCATCAGTGTTCACTATGCTAATGAATGCTAAACGCAAAGTTGAAATAGAACATGTTTTAGCCTGCTGACGTTAACATTGTCTTTAGGCCTACTGTGGGGCTTGGCAGTTTGGAAAACGGTTCAACAAAGTATAATTTTAAATAACCTACGCTTCATAACAAATATATTACATTTTTTATAGTTTAAATAAAATGTATTTATTTATATTTTAGGAGGGACTTCTTCAGGTCTGTCTTGAAGATTTGGTGTAACCCACTGCCCAAAAAGTATGTTAATAAAAAAGTGTAGCTGTAATTTTTAATCAAGCAATTGGTGTATTTTTTCGTGTATTAATGAAACCATAGATATACCAGCTGTAACCAACAATGTGGGATATTTTTCCTCTTTGAACAGCCGGCACCAGGGCTTTCACAAGGCCACAACAATTGGCCCATTACCACTGAGTTCCCACCACACATACATACCTCGCTCACGTCACCACACCCATTAATCTTGTCTAATCGGAATTCAATATTAACAACAATATGTACAGTATTTTGTTTTTGTTGTTTACTTATTATTAATTTTAATAGTACAATTTATTATAGCGTTGAGATGTTTGATCTCCATAACATCTTTGCTTTTCACTCATCTTTGAACCTTATGTGTCGACTAAATTTCTACTTTGTTGTTATAATGACTTTTTTACGTTCAAAGAAAAATTTAACAGTGATATAAATAAATTTTAATTTTTCTGATCAAGTACTTGAGTTTGCTGTTTGCACGCTCTTCATTTATTAGCTTGTGTAGGCCTAGAATTTTATTACAATTCATTGTAATTTAAAACAATATTCATTATTGGAATATTATTTGATTCGTGTATTATCTTATTATATAAAACAAGCCACGTAAGGACGAAATTTTGTTTGGCTTCAAGGATTTTTATTGTTATGGGGGTTTTCGACGACAAGAAATCGACCGGTCACAATCGTAGGAAAACTCTGATTTCTGCCCCAGAGGTTCTTGTAGTATCAAACTATAGGTATTTATCTCCTAAATCACATACAGTAATAACATTATATTTTGGAAGAGACAAAATTTAAGGGCTCTGCCTCCCCCATCCCAAATAAAAAATATGCTCAAAAACCTAAAATAGGGTAATGTTTAACCACTTCACCCAAGTGGGGTATTGAATAACAAATATTCGTCTCTTAATTACTAATATACCATTTTAGAAAAGATTATGTTTATGGGCTCCACTGCCCCTAAAACCAAAATTCATGATAATTTTGCGGAATCCTGGAAGCGAGGCGTAGACCGATCTTCCTCACGAGGCGACATGCCGAGTTAGCAGAATGACTTGGTGAGGCCGCAGGCCGAACTTTTCCCCGCGAGGCCGTAGGCAGTTCCACGAAGGGGCCTGTAGCAAAGCAGACTTGCAGGCCGTCTTGACGAGGCTGCAGGCTAAGTTCCACAAAGTTGCTAAAGATAATCGCGGACGACTTCCGAAACGAAATTTATCAATAACCTAAAATGTAGAGAAACAAAAATGATCCTCTGGGAGATACGCATGCTACCTCTTCAGTTTGCAAAATTCTGAGCAAAACTCGGTCTCCCGGTACTGTTTATTTAATTTAACTTGACAAGTAAGCAATAAGCTCAAAATTCTAGATTAGTCTGTACTATTGTATGCTGTATCTTTTTTGTTCTTGATTTTATATATACGCATGTACATTTTGTTACAACATTAATGGTTAGTGTAGTTTGCTTTACTGAAGCATTCGATAAAGAAGTTTTAATTTTAGAGATATAAAATCGTTAGGTTTATTCGTCATGTTCTCAATCAAATTAACGTAAGGAGCCTATAATTTAACAAATCAACATTTAAAATATTCCATGCGTAACTTCAATAAGACTGACAATGAAAAAAAATCATGTATTTTATGTGTGATTAAAAAATATGTTTATCACCTAAACTCTTTATTGTGAAAATAACAGTAAATCATATGCCTATGAAAATATCAAAGCAAGAATTTTCGAGCCAAACAATCTCTTTTGCCCACTATAGTTCATTTATTGAATTCTTATCTAAACCTGCCCAACAACCTGCTCCTTTGAATATGTGAATTTGTGTGCAAGCAAACATTCATTTTATTTTCATATAGTTTATATTGTACTATATATTTTTGTTTTTACTGTTCATTTTGTTATATATTGCCAGAAGCAGTGTTTTCTTAGCAACACCCTGCATCAGAGCTTCACTCAAGCATGCTCATGTCAAGACCGGGGGATTCATTAAATTATTACTTAGCCCTATCAACTGTTCATTTCTAAACGATCAATAAAAACAATTTTTAAGAATAATACATTGTTAGTAAATTGTAAGTGCAAATTTAGCGTACGTTTATCTGCAATGATATTAAATTGGCTGCTTCCTTCCTCGCACGTATAGATGGAAAGTCTCGTTCTTTCTCATGGAGAGAGGAGAGTGAATCTAAGGTTAGCGATAAACTCAGTTAATATATTATTTAATCAGGGTCATTTTATAGTATAAAATAAAAAAAAAAAAATAAGTACAAAATGAAGCAGAATCCCACTTATGTTAGGCTGAATTCTTTCGCTCATATACCACTCTGATGATATGGTTACCAGGGACATTTAGAATAACCAGGCATCCCAGGTTTTAGAATTTGATCACAGAACAAAATGTCCTGAACGGTTATTTACAGTAGCTCAAAAGTCTTGAAATTCAGTTTTTGTATGTTTTTTTTACAAAATTATAAATTTGTTGACAAAATAATATTATAATTGTGAACTGCTAAACTGTCAATTTGAAAAATGACACAACAATATTATAAAATATTACAAAATATAAATTTGAAATTAAAACTCCAGCATACATTTTGTGATGAGGGAGGAATTCCTTAGAGCCTAGTTGGATGTATCCCAGGTTTTTCCACCAGTGATTTGATCACTCTACTCTAAGACCAGAGTTTTATTTCGTACACTTCGTTTTATACAGAGTTTTATTTATTATCACCATTGTTCGTGTATGGGCGTGCGGGTGGGTCATCACGACTGACCGTGTATGGATGGGCGGGTGGGTTATCACCATTGTACGTATGGGTGAGTGGGTGGGTCATCACCACTGTACGTGTATGGATGGGTGGGTGGGTCATCACCTCTAAACGTGTATGGGTGGGCAGGTAGGTTATCACCATTGTACGCATGGGTGAGTGGGTGGGTCATCACCACTGTACGTGTATGGGTGGGCGGGTGGGTCACCTCTATACGTGTATGGGTGGGCAGGTGGGTCATCACGACTGAACGTGTATGGATGGGCGGGTGGGTTATCACCATTGTACGTATGGGTGAGTTGGTGGGGTCATCACCTCTATACGTGTATGGGTGGGCAGGTGGGTCATCACCACTGCACGTATTTGGGTGGGCGGGCGAGTTATCACCATTGTACATATGGGTGGGTGGGTGGATCATAACCATTGAACGTGTATGTGCCGTTTTGTGATACAGTGTTAAACAGTGACATGATTATAATAAGCATATTTGATCAAACTACTGTATAGCAAAGATTTGTAAACAATTGTATTTCAAAACGACAAATTGTATTGCAGGTAACACGAATCAAGCATTACATTTGTATGACTTCAATTGTAAAAGTGAAATCTTGTTAATGACCATGTTTACAAAGAACATACTTTTTGACGTCATTAGCGACATTTCATCTTTTCAGGGGACGGCCCACGAGGAGTTCAACAAAAATCTTCAACGTAAGCCTAGGTCGAGTTTGGTATCAAATGAAAGGTCTATTCAAGAGACACTAATTGTCGCAAACTGGACTTAGAAAGGTTTATCCTTTCCAGAGTAGCGGTCATTGGAATTCCATAGTACCTAATTTTAATAATATTACTTCACCGATATTTAACGGTTTTAAGTAAATTCCTCATTAATCTGATTATTTATTTGTATGTAATAATCGCATAATTAATTGAAAGAAACATTAAGTATTAGACGGGATGATTTTGAAGGTTTTATTGCCGTATCGTTTCTGTGGCAAATATGCAGGTAGTGAATAATCCACCTCTCATTCAGTGATAAAGAGGGAATAAAAACAAATAAGGGTGCATTAGCAAGGAGGAGAAGATACAAACACAAGAAATAAAACTTTACAGTGCTTCAAACAAGTAGACTACAATTACGCAGATCCATTGAGAAACAAAAGCCATTGAGCAAGGGAGGGTGGAGATGGGGTTTTAAGGAGATGGGGCCACAAAACAAACTGTTGCCAGGGTATACAGACGGAGGGGAGGTTGTCTCCTGACTTCCCCTGAGTGGTGATTCACACTGCTGGATAAGTAATTACCTACTTCATCATTTATTTATCCAACTTATCTTGGAATGAATCTTAATGAGGAAGATTATGGTGTAAAATAAAATTGACTAGATTCAGCATACTGCTATTATAACTAAATTGATACATTTTGAATAAATTCTGGTAGAGAAACCTGCTATTGATTTCATCAGTGTAATTTACCAAACTTGCTAATAATTATTCCTATTGAACAAAATAAATGGTTCCAAAAAACCAATTATTTAACTTTCCCTCATATTAAACATTAAAAATTCAAAACTTTGAAAATTACCAGTTTGATTCCCAAATATGTTTTTTTCCATAACTAAAAAACTAGCCAAGTTAGAGACATGCGGTTTTTACAAAAATATCTTAAATTGTAATTCACATCTTTCCTGAAATTGTAATCAAAATTGTTAGAGCCGTTTTTTTAGAAAATTTAATTTTCCTATGTTTTTTACCCATACAAATAAATAAAACTAAAATTTAAAAAAAGTGAAAAGATGGTGTGGAGATATCGGCTAAATACACCGACATACCAAATTTCATTAAAATCTAGACCATCTGTTTGATCTCCAGCGAAATGCACATACACACAAATAGACTTTTTTTTGGATCAGGAGACTCTAAAATGGATTTTTAGACCAACTCGTAAAAAATTTTTTTGGAAGATTTCAATACTTTCTTTATGCTAACGCATATGGGAGAATGTAACAGTGTATGAAACATGATATACAAAATAATTTGTAACTGGATGGCAGTCACAAGTCTCTTAAATCTTGAGTTGATCAATTTTTTCGAGAATCACTGAACATGTAGACCAACAATCTACATTGTAAACCACCTCAACACACAGTTCAGTCTAAGAAAGCAAATCAGTTCAAACTCCTAATTCAACCAATCATATTAAGACAGAAGATGGCAACAATTTTAAGATAGCACATAAAAAATGTTTATGATTAAAGTCTTACAAATGTCACTAAAAAGTTAAATTACCCTACTTGTGAAAAAAAAAATGAACTGATAAAAGACAGCGTTAAAAAATGATACGCTGTCTTTTAAATCAAATTTCTGGTCAGTATAATTTAATTTGTTAATTTTATATATTTGACACCAAGTCTCATTATTTAAGTTCACATCAATAAAGATTTCTGACTGAACCATTCTCTAGTCCAAAGTGTAGCCCAAATACAACTTTTACTTGACTAGAGAACTGCAAATACAATGCATGAACTTGATTTGCACAATGAACTTTCTAGAAAAACTAAATTTACATGTTCTGAGATGAAAATCAGGTACAAACTTTCAATTACAGATTTGTTTCCTTAATTTAAATTTATATCAAATTGATGTTTAAGTTAGAACATCACACAAATTTACATATTTAAATGAGCACATTATTGGACAGGTATAGATAAAGAATTGATATCTGACAACCATGCATGTTAAAGCGTTCTTGCTATGGTTACAACTGGCTAGTATCGTCAAATTGATGTTAAGATAATAGAAAAACCTTGGATTGCGGTTATAAGGTTTTACTATAAATATTTAAATGTTGCGTTTCATAACGGTTAGTAAAAACAATTTAGGGCCAAACCATTATGAACCTGGTTTAGGAATAATGTTAGGAACAATATTTGAGGCTCCTTTTAAAAAACTTTGATAAGAATAAAAGCAGGTACTTATTTAAAAATAGGCTGGTAAAAACTAAAAAAATTAAACTGAAAAAAATTAAAATTTGATTTATTTTCCATAACAGAACATAAAGAAATCATACAAGTAATTAACACTTAATACAAAAGAAAATGTCACACGTAGAAATATAAAATAAATAAAACTAAATAAAAAATATTATCCTACTTTACATGTTAGCCATTGGGAAAAGGCCTGCATGGGCGGAAGCCTGTGCGCAGACCTGAGTTGCTAAAAGGCTGAACGATGGCATTTTGTATATAACGAAATTGCATTTTCTTTTTAAGAATAAAAAGAAATATTGTTAGTAATATATTAAATAATTTCTATGTAAAACATCTAAGGTGAGGGAAAAAATATTAGTTTTAAAAGTTTTCTTGAAGATGAAAAAGTAATTTGAATATATGTACATAGATTAATTTAAATAAGAGTAAATAAATAAAACAAAATGCAAAACAAAACAGAGGAGCTGAAGAACAATGCACATCTATGTAAGTGAGAATGGGCAGCGAGGGAGGAGTGGAGGTGGCGTTCAAAGTTCACATTGGTCCAGGTCTGTCTCCTGTAATTGGTTCTGATTATTGTCTCGGCCTCCTCAATTCTTAACTGTGATAAAAATTCACCGACTCTTTTTTTGAAAATTGTAATAGATTGACAACCAAAAATATTTAATGCACCGAAGTGGTGACAAACATTACTGTACAAAACATGCGCAACATAAAAAGGAATTAGTAAGTTCAATTGGATTTTACTAGCCGTAATGGTATTATGCCAATATTTTCTGAAAATCTTGTGTTATATGAGTGTGTTATTAGGTGAAAACAGAGAATCTAAATGCTTAAAATGCGCAACAAAAGAAACTTTATAAATAGTTGACGGATTGTGAAGAAACCACTTTCTTGAAAAAGATCAATAATTAATTGAATACTTCCTATGTTTTTTTAGTCCTACTTTGAGTATGGTTTTTTGCAAATTTTTGCAATGGCTGAAGAGTTGATTGCAATGCTCCACCCCAAGCAATCATTCCAAACGATAATAATGAATGAATGTATGCATAATAAGCAAATTTGATATGTTTTTCATCCAAGATACTACTGAGCAGATTAGATACAAAGATATATTTACTAATTTTATTTTTTTTTTAATATCAGGTTTTTTGTTCTTTAAAAAACTGCTAGTGTACATAAGAAAATAAGTTCCAGTTCTGAACCAAAAAATTAACTAGTGAATTGAAACTATGGAGCTTAACAGCAAAAGGGAGCCCCTCAATTGTGCAGCTTGGGTGACTCATTACGCTACTCTGGGTTGCCATGACAACTATCTGCAGCTGCATGGGAAGCACCTTCCTACTTCTTCTCAAATCTTGGGTTTCACCAGTTTGATATCCTTCCCCTTCAAGTATTAAAATTCTTACCAAGTATTAGCTGTCAACCTTGTTAAACTAGATCTAGGTATATGGCATGTTTTTAACTGATCATTCCTTAAGCTTTTTTACTATTTATTAATAGTTTTTTAATTAGCAAAATACGTGTTGGTACATATACAGTACAAGTAAAACGTCACACAACACAAAATTTACCACACTATAAGCACAAAATGCACAAATATACCACAATACAAGTATAAAATGCACAAATATTATGGTGATCGATTTCGGTGAACCACGATCACCATCCTCAGACCAGAGGGATTCACAAAAGAATGTTAATAACTAATTGTTAACACTGTTATTAAATTAGTTAAATCTTAATTTCCTAAATTAAAAAAAATGTATATTTTAAATAGAGTCCTGTATTCCAATGAGACACTCATTTGATTTACATGTAAATAAACGTCAATTTAATGTGGAATTCAGATTCCAACACACCTAAAATGTATTACTAGGCTCAGGTCTAGGATTAATCTAAGTCTCGATTGCTAAGATGATTGTATAGTACAGAGTATTTGTTTAGTATCTTAAGAATATTGAAGTTTTTGGAACGATGCTTATTCATATATACTGTACAAGATAACGTTATCAAACATAATTTTGAACCAATTTTTATACACTTTAATATAGTCTACATAATAAATTTTCTAAATATATTAGTTTAAAAATATGTTTTATTTAATGATGTAGTAAATATATCAAAAACCAATATAAACTCCATTTTCAATATTTTAACTTGTAAATAAATTTGATCATACATAAACAAATATACAATTTGACAAATAAACAAAAAATAAACCCAATGTACTGCTTATGATTAGCAAAACGATTTTCTTATAAGGGATGAATTCAATTAATTATAACGATGAAATATTTTATGAACTGCAAAGATTAAATTAAAAGGAACAATTCTGTTTTTTAGTAAAGCTGATCTGTTAGCCCTAACCCTGCCTTGTAAATAATTTCTTTTTCTATTTATATCATTCATTTCTTAAATTTTACTTAACGCTGATCTGTTGAAGAAACAAGAGGCATGTTCTATAAAAAAATGTTTTTCTAGCATTAACACGTGTCTCTAATTTACATAATTTTAACACAATGGAAATGACATGTGATGTGGAATAAAACTGGTGTGTACCAGGCCTACTAGTAAGTATTTACTCAAATCAATGTGAACAATGAATTGAGAAAGTACTAATGTCCAACTGTGTATTATGGATTCATTTCCCCCTCCCCCCCACCTAGTGAGAACCCTTTATCATTTTCCATGTTTTAAAAGAGCGTTAAGAATAGTGTTTTATATGAGTATGATTCAATACTGTAATCCGTCCCTTTATATTTATGAAAGTCTTCATCAAACAAAATGTTCTAAAGTTCAGTGCCTCACAAACTCATCAATGCAGTATTTGGCCTTCGCCATCTATATTATAGTACATTTTTCAGAAAACATCTTCTCTTCAGTCAATATGTATGTTTAAAAAACTCCCAAACACAATCAAAGTATAGTAAAACCATTTGGGTTTCAAATTAAAACTTGAAACAAACTTATATAAGCTTAAGTAATGTTTATTCACCATACGGGAATTCATGAATCATAGTTCTTAGTTGTATTGATATACAATTGATTCAAATTATGTTCATTAAATTTAAAAAATTGTAGGCTAAAAGTATTCATCAAAATGATTGTAAATTCTTTTACATTACTAAGAATGTCAACTAGGCTATTTATTTATTTTACTAAGCATGTAAAATGGTTTTAGTTAATTAAATTAATTATTGAGTTGCCAGCATATTCTACGCATTTAATAAAGGTACAAATACATAGACATTTGTATCTTTTGTCTATGTATCATTTCCACTAACTTGCTGCTAGCTCAAAAAAGTCTAAAATTCGCTTCTCACGTGATGAAATTTGTATTCAACTTAACAATATATCACTGTCAGATAAAGAAATATTTATCAACACGCATCTTCTTGCCGACCGTATTGTGTTAGTTAAAGGTTAGTTGATACATGTATCATGAACATTGCCATTTAAAAACTTATAAAACCACTCTAACAGGCTATAACAATGTTTTAAATGTGTAAAATATAAATTTATAGTTTTATTTGATGTCAAACAAACAAGTGTAAGCATACTGTTAAAAATTGCTCAGAAAAAAAGACTAACTATTTACCTACTGATACATTACTGAACTCATTATAAACAGTAAAAAAATAATATAACATTAATAAAACCCCATAATCTAACATGCAAAATACTAGGATAATATATTACATAATCCTGTTTACAAAATATATGTAAACAAATCAGATATTGTTGTTTTTTTTTTTTAATCAAATACAGTAATAAGAAGATAGCATATTTTCTATAATATGCAAGTGTTTTCGAAAGTAAGAACAGTTTCATATCACTTAATATAGTAATAAACTATAGGTCAACCACTTGAAAAAAACTTCCGTCAGCTAAGTTTTGTGTAGGTATAGTGTATGGTAAAATGTACGTGCACCAGCCACTCTGGAAATCATGGTTCCATTTGAGGAAATCTCCTCTTATGGATTGGATACTTTCATCACGAAATTGCACCTTTGATTTTATGCTACGGGATAATAGTATATAGATACTGGCCTGTCTATACTATATATACAAATACTTGCGATATATCTATATACAAAATGATGATTCAATGATATAAATACAATGTTTTTTTTCAAATTAATCACTAAAATCTATAATTTCCACAGAATAAAAACCATATATGTCATGAAAATATAGCCAATTCTTGACTCATTTTATGCAAAGCTTTGAAATATTGTTAGGCGGCAAGAAACTGAATGGTAACAAAAAATATTTAAATAAAAGCTGGCTAACTTCTACAGCAAGAACTTCTCCAAAGAACTACTAAAAACACTCAGAAGAAGGTTGGAAACCTTAATATCAACACTGACTTGACTGTGAAAATATCATCAACTGACAATTAATTCTCTCATACATAATGGTAAACAGTACAACCTCAGTTATCCGGCTTAATGTGGCGAGGGTCAAGCCGGATATAACTTGTTTTTATTGGAGAAACAGTTTAGTAACTAATAACAGACAGCATGCATAAGCAGGCGCCTACAATTGCATGTGACACAACGCGCTCTGCAGTAATTGTAATTAAACGAACGATGTTTATCACGATCGCCAACTTTGACGCTGATTTACAATACAACACAAAAGATTTATGTTTCACTTTCCCACTCGCGAAATGGACTATTCCAGCCAACCACACTGAACAAAAGTAAACAACATTACTAGCTCGGATTTTCAGGCATATTATTAAATTATTACGCAATAACAAGCGACGGCTTGTTGGGAGAGGGTGACTAGTTAATACAAAACCGAAACACTTGTGTACGACATTTGCATTTCAAAACTGAAAGGCGCTTCAAATTAACTGTAGGTTTGTCTTGTAAATAATTTTAGTTGTTATTTACTTGCCGAACCAGATGACACGGACTGCCGGATAATTGAGGTTATACTGTATCTATTGTGAACTGTGACACCCTTACTTTCTCTAGGGTTATAAAAATTAATTAGGCCTATATTGTCTATTACTCTGTACTTTGATTGGTGCTGTGGTCTACCTCCTCAGAACGACATTACCTGATTAGGCTTTATCATTAAAGATAAAAGAGCTTTTCTAAGAGTATCTTTATACGCCCTTCTCTACAAGACATTAGCCCATGATACTGCAAAACCAAGTAAACAAATGGATTCATCATACTTCCTTAGTACAGAACTTTAGTTACAACTCGGACTAAGCTCACAAGTAGAGGAAAACGTAAAGTCAGATTGTGATGCAGACCAAAATTCAGCAGCACTTCCAATTATTTTACTGACAAAAACTTACTGCATTTTAAGGGTAGAAGAATACAATAATTCTCTCTAGCTTTAATGCTGCCTGGAAATGTTCTAACATTACAAATCTTTTTTTATTAATGTACTGCATATAATCCTAAATTTCCCAAAGATGAAAGTAGTTAATATATGAGTTGTAGCATTTTCTTAGCTAAATAAGAAACAAGTGTAGAAAAATATAGATCCCACTTACCACTGTGTTCTGTGAAAATATTGGATCCCTGTAGACGACCATCTTTAGGATGCCTGGGTTTGTTTCTAGCGGTTCTTACTGTTAGTGCCCCTGATGTTATTCCACGTTCTTTAGTTGGTTGGGCACCCATGATTTGAATACACCATTCCCCAGTCGGCTACAGGCAAAGCACGCCGAGCCACACTGAGGATTTAATTTCACTTTAATGAACACACTGAACAACAACACAACTTATGCCACAAACACGAATGTCTTTTATACAAACAATAATGAAAAAATATTTTGGATACGAAAACTACACATACAATAGTAAAATACTAAACAAAATACACACACACACTGACGAGACAATCTATATGTACAGTACTAGATCGCCATCTTTGACAACTTCAAGTTGATGTCGATATTTAGTACAAAAACTTAAAAACGATAGCAGCACTATACTATGTCAAAATCAGCTGACTGGATCTAGCCAGTACAAAGAATGATTATTCTAAATTATAATGCTGTAATTATTAATCTTCAAAGTATTTGAAATAAAATGCGGTAAACTATACTCAGAATTTATATTTCCGTTAGAATTTATATCATTTTATGAAAGTTTATATTTACATTAGAGTAATACTGTTATTAGAGTGTATCATAATTATCTTATTGTCATATTGGATCTAAATTTATTGTGTATTGAACTGAATTTGGAAAAATTGAATTGAATCTAATTGAAAATTAGAAATACAAAAATATAATAATAATAAATAAATATACTAAAATTCATTACGCACAAACATACATGTTAAAATATTGTGGCAATCATCATAGTATAACATTTTCAACTTACTCTTAGATTAACCCCTTTTCGAACTTACAATTTTTATATTCACTCTCTCTCATTAAAATTGTTCCTCCCTTTCTCCGTCTGTCAACTGATTGTCGGGTCTCCCTGTCTTAAACTCGACTATTGTATAAAATATATATTGCTAATTCCAGTTTTATCAGAACCTAGATTATAAAATCTTGATTGCATTATGTGCCTTAAGATCCTTAGGTGTTGTCTTCTTACTCATATACTTATTTCGATGCGTTGTGCACCATCTTCAGAAAAGCTTTCACTAAAACACTATTTACACTCTACGCACGTTGTTCGAGCCGCGGTCCACCTGACTGTTGTAGTGAGAGCGGATGACTGGGGTATGTAGTCGCCGGCCGGTCAGGTGGCTTTTGTTTCTGGTGCGAGGAATCTCTTGAACGGTTAAAATCTTGAATGGTTAAAATAAAAATTGAATGGTTATAAAATCTTGAATGGTTAAAAAAGTAATATATTTTTTTAATCATCCTGATTATTTAGTAAATATTCTTTGCCATTGGTTCTAATGTGTTTATAAATTTATAAGCCTTTGTGTACTTTAGCCAACTGTAAGTGGTTTGTTTCTTTTACTAATTCAATATTACGATAATTAAAAAATAATATTACGATATCATTAGCAACCTGGAAGGTATTAAGTATAAATAATAAATCGAAAATGATTTTTGTGCCTCCAGGTGGTAACTAGATTACCGTTTCTAATTTACTAATCCATCATCAGCTCCTTGGGTGATTAGCGGTTAGACTTAATCTTAATTAAATTGAAAAACACACATTAACACAAGCATACATTTCACTGTAACCACAAAACAAATACTCACACACATACATATATATATTTAATATCTGGACGGGACATTATTTATGAGGAAACATTATGAGAAAACCCCTCGGTATGACAATGGATTAATGGATATAACGCTGTCTTTCCATGACCTTAATACAACCATAGACAACGAACCTACAACTATCCAGGCAAAAAAAGTGTTTATGCTATATTGCTATTTTAAGGTTTTAATTTTTGTATCAAATCATTTTATAGTTTATGTTTTCACCTTCTTGATTTTAATAAAATTCTACATGCTTTTTTAATGTAGTGGGTTACTTCTCTTTCCGAATTGAATTTTAGTCTTCACTAGCTAGCTCATATCAGAAATGCCCATTCATAACTACAATAGTTTATATAAAACTTATACACGGCATGTTTATTATACCCTAGTATAATCAGAGATCAAGTAAGTACAGTCATAGCATAGACCTTCTATTATACCGGTAGTTTTGATCTGTGGTATAGTAGAAGGGCTATTGCTAAACTACATTTCTATAGCCTTTGGTAGACAAGTAATTTTTCGCGATCAGCTGATAGTGATACAGTGTGATTAGATTGAGTTCGTTGGTAATTGAATAAACAAAAACAAATCAAACAAGACTATAGCTTACTAGCTTAGTACTACTGTAGGAACTATGTGTAGTCCAAGTTAATATTTCTAAAATGTTTATCTGGTAAAGTACTTATTCTTTTAAAACGATTTTGGTATTTATTTATTCTAATCTGTTAAATTTTAAAAAGTAAAAAGAATTAGGAGGTTAAATTGTTTTTAGCCCTAGATCGTGAGCGTCAGGTAAACCAATATGTGCTCCCTACTACAGTAGTACTAGGTCCTTTTTTCGGCGCTGTGCAAGCTTTTTTTGTAAAAATCATATAAAATACCAAATATGCTCCAAATTTAAATGCTATCATATCGTTTTTCTGCTCAAGAGCTATCATTTCACATACTACCATCAAAACTTACAAAAAGAATTAGTAAATAATTACTGTCATTAAAAGATTGCAAAAGTTTTAAAATTTTGTAGAGCAATAACAAATTTTTATAAATAATTCCAATAATGCCACATTGTTTATTATTTAGTGCACCATGATAATATGTTATTACACTTTATATAAACTACTAGGTTTTTTTTAAAAGTGATTGTATATATAAAATTAAAAAAAGTGCAAAGACACAGTATGATCACTGTAGATAATCAAATAGTACATGTAAAAATAAAAAAATCACCATTGAATAGACAAGAAAAAGTTGTGTGGGAAATTTGGTAATTATGCACTTTCTTGCCACCTCTGAAAATACGATTTCATGTTAAAAAAGTGGTGAAAAATGAGTTTATATCTCTTGAGGAGTTTGATTTCATCCGCGGAAAACTCGTTTTTTACCGAAAAAATCGAAAAACTAGTTTTTATCTAATAATGAAAAAACCAACTTTTTTAAAAATCGTTATTTTTCGACAAATTTTTTGTCCATTTCTCGTGTTTTTTTATGCTGAACACAAATATATAACTTGTTTTTAGTAAAATTATTTTCTCAGCTCGAAAAAAGCATTTTTTACTGACATAACCTAACTTATCCTAATTGTCTATTTTCTCAACAAAAATTCGTAATTTGCGTTAAATTCGAGTGTTTGGCCTCCGTGACGGCCTGCCGGCCGTCACTCCGGCGGGAATATAGATGGATTCGGTTTTTGTGATTAATAGTTGTTATATATAATGATCGCGTAATGGCCGCTAATCGCGATCCGCCGCGATAGTAGTTTTTCCGTTATTTCTCGAGAAATATTTGTAATAGACCACAATAGTTTTTAAATTTGTATTCAGCGCAAAAAAACACATCAAAATAAAAAAAGATGATTAAAATACCATTTAAATTAACGGAAATATGACAAAAATACTAAAAGTTGTGATATTGTTTTTTTTCGAATTTTTCGGTAAAATACGGTATTTCCGCGGAATAAAAAGCATATCTCGTGAAAATACAGCCAATTCTAGACCAATTTCAAGCAAAATGTTCCAAATTTGTTTGGTGGCAAGAAAGTGCATAATTACCAAATAGTCATATTGTACCCATACACAAATATTTATATTTTTCGTTTAGTGGGAAAAATAAAAATTTTACCACAGAAAAACCAGTGTAAAATTACATAATCCAAAATTAAGAGTAGGTATGTATAATTTTTTGCTACATGAACTGTATTAGTATAATCTGTAAGCTACAAGAAAATGAAAAATATATGAAAATATTCCAAAAAGTAGAAAACTTATGACACCATAAGTCAGTGTGCGCAAATTGTGTAAACGACACTAGAAAAATAGTACATAATATAAATATTATAGAAAATATAAAATAATTTTTTGAAATTTTTGGAACAGTAACACTTGATAGAACCCATATTTCTGAATAGGAATATAAAAAATGTATTACAGTAGTGCCATAAATAAGGTTTTCGCGCTATATAATAACATATTACATCATATTGTTTTCATTTAAATAAAATAAACAATCTATTTAGATTGCACAGAAATAATACATACTATTTTTTATTTTTTTCTGAGATTATTATAAGTAGGCTACACTAATATCCTATCTGTACACACGTTTGCTGAAATCGGATAACAAATAAAAGTTTAGGCTAATACCTACATAAGTATTAATTTCACTATTTCTGATTATTGTAGACACTAAAAACCATTATAACACATTGTACTATGACTACACTAAACACAACACATTATTTTGTTCATTCAAATGGTAACACTTACAGTGAATAAAACACAAAGAAAATCAGATGCGCAACAAGTAAAACTGGCTATGTCTACTGTGGCCGTTGACGGGCTCTGCGGCTCTGCTTCTTCCAGTAAAGTGAAAACTTGTCACGTGACCATTGCCAACCTACTGCACGAAATTCACTCGAAGTGGCACCGGTCAACTTGTCAACTCTTTGTTTTTTTAGGTAATTTTTTTTAAAGTTTATATCTCACAAAATAAATTATTAGCTAAAATTTTATCAACAGCATAAATTATGCCGTACCTCGCTTTTGGGAAATTGTCTATACAAGGATATACAAAAACATTTTTTGTAAAATACACAATGCAGCTAAGATAATGAATTTTTTTTGGATAGAGTATTTCATTCTCTACATTTGGTAAGTCTTATTCCGTCTTCTGGTTATTTTTCAGTGATATGACTAACATCAGCAATTTTACTCCCTCCAGACCTCTGCCGGGCGGAAATTGAGCGGGAGTTTCAAATTGCACGTTCTAATTTTATTTCCTATGTTTATAAAATGACATACAAAAATTGTTAAAAATCTGATATGTATAGAACAGAACATTCTGCATCTATTGGTACCAACTTTGTAGTGATTCCTTGATAATAAACATATGTTTTATTGAATTGATTTTAATGCAACAGCATAAATTATGCCGTTCCTCGCTTGTAGAAGGGATTTTGTGAGTCACATGAATTATGTTGTTCCTCACGATCTAGGGTAAATAGTATGATGTTGTTATTTACAACTGAAATAAATTAAAAATTGTTTTGAAGCACTATTTGCTAAGCAAACTATTTACTTCCAATTGCTATTTATGCATCTGATCATTTGAAGTGTTAGCATCGGAAATGTGTCTGTTGGTTAGGTAGGTAGGCTATATTAGGTTTGGTCAGTAATGTAGTTTGGTTTTGTTAGGTTAGGTTACATTAGTGATCAGAAAAAAAATTCTGCACAATTTGAGTCCTCACAATGCCAAGTTATATTCACCAACTATGGTATTTATGCTGTTTCTAGACACTTTGCCAATCTTGACTTTAGTCACCAGTGGGTAGAATTAGATCTATATCTTCTGAGGAAACCCTTTCTATTCCGCGGAGATAGTGGTTTTTACAAAAAATTAAATTAAAAAAGTATTATTTTTCTATTAATCTCCATTATTTTTTAAGACTTTTTATCATTTTGCTTTTAATTTTATGTAGTTTTCATGCTTAACATGAATTTGAAAACTATTTTGGTCTACAACAATTATTTCTCAAGATATTGTAAAAAAACTACGCTCGCAGTAAATCACCGATGGTGGCCATATGCATGATGTTAATAGGATAGGATGACCAAATCATAAACGTGACAATATCGAACACACCCAAAGAGGGCTTGGGAGCGATACTCTGTCCAGCTAAAGGGGTCTGAGGGGCCTCCATCGAGTTGTAATCATTGCTCTATTTAACTGATTTGAAACCTATACACTTTTTCATTTTATCCATGATGTTGTAATTTAATTTAAATTTTGAACATATAATAAGTAAAAACAAAAATTGTGTAGTGAATACTTATTTACTAATACATACAATATAATAATAATAATAAATCGTACTTCAAAACATAATTAAACTAAAGTCTTTAGCCAAAGTTATAATAAAAATTTTCAAGATCTCAATTAAAGTTGTTTAAAGTAGGACAGACCATTTTGAAATTGCAGAGTACCTGCAGGATTGCAGAAAGGGTATCCACTCCCATCTTGTTCCTTTAGTCCGTTCATTGAATTTCATAAACGAAAAGATTCTTTTTGTATTACCATTATGGGCCCAGGGATTATGCCATTATCACAAACATACTGACATATCTTCAAAAAATCAGAGTGCTGTTCTGGCCTGGTAAAAGTTAAAAAACAAACCCATTTTTCGTGAAACTGAGTGGGTTTTTATCTTCATTATGTCCATTATTTAATCTTTTAACTTTCAAAATCCACTTACTATGCTAGTCGATCAAATAGCAAAGTATCATCTATGTCAACCAGGGATATCCTTCATAAGCATCCATTAGAATTTTGAGAAAGTAGAGAACGGTTCACTCTATCTTTCAAGATATGCACTATTATTCAAGGTATACAGGTTTCATAAATGTTAATTTCGTCTTGTTGCGTAGTACTGCTATGCTTAAGAATCGATTTTATAATAAATGATTAGAACTCTTCCTCTTTTCTTCTGGTCAAAACTGTGAGAGTAGATTCCAGTACATCATTGACTTCTATAACACTTTTTGTACTTCCTTCGATAATTTTAATCCCTCGCTGAAAAATTTTAAATTTGCTATGGACAATCCTTACTTAAAGAATTATTAAAAACATTTAACAAAATGTTTGGAGCTTTTTTCTCGTTTAAAAAGAAATCATTTAGAGCATCAGTTTAAAAATTTGTTCTATTGCAGGCATCAAAGGCGGCAAATGAGTTTTTGAATGTGCTATAATAGTACCATATTCAAAGTCGACCATTTCCCAACATTTAAAAAAAAAGAATTTTTTTACTGGTTTCATTTAAAAAAAAAAAGAATTTTTTTGCTAACTGGTGTTCAAGCTGAATAGAGTTAAAACACCAGTTATCAGGGTTGACTGCTTTGTTTTTTGCAGAGCTAAACTTTAATGCAATTGTAGTCACTAAAGTCATGCTGTTTAACTTACTGAGTTTTATAGTTTTGGTGGTGCTTGATCGTATGATAGGTCTGAGTTAGCTCAGCAGCTCTAGCTTCCGTCGCTTCATTTGAATCGTGTTTTATAAAATGATTTTCAAGAGACTTGCTGCTAATTGGGACACGGTCTGTTCGTACGTTTCACTGATGGGCTGTTTTATATCTGAACATCATGGTAGCCATGAGCAATACTAAAAACATTATTTCAAACTTTGCTCTCTGCTTTATTGTCACAGCGCTCCTTTTTAATATACTTCCATTTTTTTTTTAATACTCTTTCTTAAACTTACACTGATGCTTGGGTATTATTGGTGAGAATATGAGATTTAATAACGTACGAAACAATCACACGCTGCAAGACAAACACGTACACTCTGACTTATCTGACTCCGGTTCGATAATGGGAGAGTTCAAACTGTCAATTTGAAGGGAAAAAGACCAGAGAAGAGGAGAGCCAAAAGTGTATCATTAACCCAAGGTAAATATGTGACATTTAGGCATCCTGGAAGACTTTTTCGGGATTCCAGAAACGATTATGAAAAAGCAGGACAGTCCTGTTTTTACTGGATGTTTGCTCACCCTACATTAGATCTGACTAGCCACTAAAAACCAATGTGCATATATTTCCGCTGGTGGAATAGCCGACAGGCCGTCACGGAGGCCAGGCACTGGAATTAGGAATTTTTGTTGAGAAAATAGACAATTAGGATAAGTTAAGTTAGGTATGTTTGATTGTGTAAGCAAAAAGTGCATTGTTTGGGCCGAAAAATTAATTTGGTTGAAAATCCAATTATACATATGTGTTCAGCATTAGAACAAGTTACAATTGTACAGTTTCTTACCATCTAAAGAAATTTAAAATCTAGGCTTATGCTTTTTTATTCTGCGGAATTCATGATTTTTCCAGAAAATGTCTAAAAACTCAATATCACAAAATTTAATATTTTTTCATTTTTCTATTATTTAAAATGATTTTCTAATAATTCTTTTTTTAATTTTACATGTTTTTTACACTGAACATGAATTTGAAAACTATATTGGGGTATGTCAATTGTTTCTGGAGATACTTTCAGGTAAATCGCAATTAATGGCCCTTATACGATCATTATACACACCAACTATTAACTACAAACCCGAATTCTCATAAATTATCACTGAAGGGACAGCCGGCAGGTCACCCCGGAGGCCAGATACACAAATTGAATGAAAATCTTGAATTGTTTTGAAGGATATGTTCACTTTGGTTATGTTTGCAAACAAATTACATGTTTGTGTTAAGCACAAAAAAATACATTAAATACAAACAATATTTTTAAAAAATAATCAAAAAATTGTTTATATATATTGAATTTTCCGAACGATGAAATTATCTATTCTGATAATCCAACTCAATTTTAACCACTTTATAACAGTAAATTTTAATTATTTTTAGGTGGAAAAAAACTGCACAGTTAGGCTCCCAAATGTTCAAGTCGCTTCTGAATATATGGTATCTACTTTGAAAAGTGGTTACCAAAATTAGTTAGTAAGCTTTAATTTTTTCCAAGCAGTTTAATTTCAGAATTGGCACCTAGGTATGTAATCAAGGTTGCAATTCGTAGATTACAGCTAGGTTCATTAATGGTTGAAATGAAGGGAAGAGGTGATTGAAAGTATTGAATTATACGTGTACTTTTACCTTTTGAACGCTGTTGATGAACACTTTATTTGTAATACAAACTAATGATATCGTAGATATAATTGCTAAAAGAAGCCAAAGAAAGGAAAACAGAAACGTAATGATCAAAGTTAATTTCTGAATCAACCTTAGCTTTTTGATAACATAGGAAAGAGTTTTATTGTTTAATTTTCTTTGTTTCAGCAAAAGTACACAGAAATAAGGGCTAACATCAACATTTCATTTAATGTTACTCTGACATAGCTTAATGCGTTAAAGCTGATGAAGAGGTTGCAAAACCACTATGCAGACAAAGTCATTGCTTTTCAATCTTGTTCAACACAGATACACTATTTTGAACTGTCATTGCCAGTCAAGATTGTATAGTGCTAAAGAAAAACCAAAGATAAGGTAACTGACAAAACTACATTAAATTTAACATTTTCAAAAAATAACTTTATTATAAATTAAGAAAGTGTGTATTTACTAAGGATTATTATTTAAGCGGTACAAACTTTCCTCTGAATATTATTTACAATCTCAAATCTGGATGAAAACTACTATACATAACTGTTTCTTATGGCTGTGATGAAGAGTAACTAAAATCTTAAAGCACAAAAAAGATTACAAAAGTACAAGCATGTTGATTTTACTTCACTACACTGGAATTCCTTAAGGGTGTGAGGTATTCTAGCTCATTTTATATATTTTAATCCACATCATCTAGTGGACCCCGAACAACTTAATAGATTCTTTCTTGACAGTAGAAAATCTCTCAAATAGTGTTCCTAACACCAATACCTATTTTTATGATCTCCTAGGTAAAAGACCAATACCTGCTGATACATTTAATTGGTCGGTAGCGTAGTTGGTTCAATCCCAGCTTCATGTGGTAAAGGTTCTCAGTTCGATCCCAATCAGAGTCAATACATTTTGAGAAGGATCAGCTGATAATCACTGGCTGTTCATTTGTCATTGGGCTATTAATTAATGACACTTTCTAAGGAATAGTCGGCCTTAGTTTGTAGCAATATAGTTTTTTTTTTTTAATTAAATTTTTTTTTTATTAAATTTCTAAATACATTCGCTCATCTACACTCATCACACTCATTCGAAATCCATATTCGCCCATATCTTGACGATCGGCGTCTTATGAATAAATAAAAAAAATAAATAAAAAACAATCCATTAGTTCAGAAGAAGTAGCTAGTGCCATTTCAAAACTATCCAATTCTAAAAGTATGGATGTATATTTCTTATCAAACTATATAGTTAAAAAACAGTTGATGTTATTAAACAGCTCTCTCTTATATCCTATCTAAATGCCTAGAAGCAGGGTATTTTTCAGACTTGCTTATAGTGTCTAAGATAATTCCTATTTATAAAAAGGGAGATAAACATCTTCCCCAGAACTACAGACCGGTGTCTGTAGTTCCTATACTCTCTAAAGTTTTTGAAACTCTTATGTATAGACAACTCTCTTGTTATTTTGAACATTCAAATCTAATATCTGAATCTCAGTTTGGTTTTCGTCAGGGACGGTCAACAACAACTGCTATCATGGAAATAGTGAATCGCTCTCTCAACGCGCTTGATAACAGAAAATGCTTAGCTTTATCACTAATGGATCTCAGCAAAGCGTTTGATTGCGTCCCTTTTAACATTTTTTTAGAGAAACTCAAATTTTACGGGGTATCGGAACATGCAAGCCAGCTTATTTTGTCTTATTTAACAAATAGAAATCAATATGTCACAATTAAAGGTTTAAATTCATCAGTTGCAAATGTTACAAGGGGCGTGCGGCAGGGATCCGTTCTTGGTCCTTTTTTCTTTACAATAATCACTAATGACCTGCCAAAAAATTTAGAAGTGGGATCTGTTATATACGCAGATGACACATCACTTTTCACCAGTAATCTAAACTTAATTAACCTACAACAGTCCATTTATTCAGCAGAACTCAATGCTTTGAATTGGTTTTCCTCAAATAAATTAATTTGCAATCAGGAAAAAACTCAAAAAATGATAATCAGTTTATCTCCTCATGGTCAAGATATTCAATCATTAAAACTACTTGGCATATATATAGACTCGAAATTGAATTGGACTTCTCATGTCAACAGTCTGTGTTGTAAAATCTCCCGAGTGAGCTATCTTCTATGGAAATTAAGTGATATACTTTCGGTTGAGTACTTGAGAATAGCTCATCACCACGGTGCGTGTATGGGTGGGTCATTACCACTTTACGTGCAGTGGCGTAGCCAGGAGGGGGTTACTGGGGGTCACAACCCCCCCCTTAAAAATTACGTTTTATACCAATGTACCAACACAATATTTAAAAACTCTATTCAGCAACACTAATACAGGCACATTAAATTAGTGAATGTATTCTGAACTAGTGTACTTTAAATTAGGCTGCATTTATTTTTGTTAAGACGTTAAAATAAGCAACATCAGTCCTTCATATAAATAGCCCAACCGCTCGGACCCGGCGTCAGCCGTCAGGGTGGCAACACTGGTGCCACTGGCAGCGCCAACAGGCGATGGCTAGTGATGACTCACTCCAGCTGACTTGGTCTTATAGTGGACGAGTCTATTTTGCGTGTTCCGGGGTGAGGGATGGTTGTGTGTTTACTCACTTAGTTTAGTTCAGTCACATTGCACTCACAGGTTTATTGCGTTCACTTGGTCTGGTGTGAGTGGCTTTCTTAGCATTTTTAAAGTTATACATTGACAATGTAACATTGTTATAAGGTGTGAGGAAGAAGTTTCAGTACAGCGAATTTATATCGTACACGTCTATTAATTGTACTTTAAATAAGTGTTATCATCTCTTGTTATATTCAGTGTTCTTTAAGTATTAAGTTGTACAGTAATTATTGTGATCGCATTAATAATGGATAGACACAATAAAAGGCAAGCTAGTTTGGTTACGTTCTTTCTAAAACGAAATAAAACTGAAGATACCCAGACAACACAGCAAATTATAAAAGCCGAACAAAAATGTGTTGATATTTCTGACGCTACATCCCATGAAAGTTCACTTTCTACTTCGCACTGTGAAGGAATGGGAAGTCCTAACGACATAGCAAACTTTGTTAACAAATCAAAACAGGTAAGAAGTTTATATTATTGACACCAGTTATTACTGGGGAGTTTCACAGTTATACTTGAGGTGCAAATTGAGCATCCATGTATTTAAAATTAAAATTATTCCTGTTATGAGTTTGTAAGTTCATTCACTTTCTAAAGTCAATTCTTAACAGATTTTTATGATTATTTTTGTTGTTGTTTAAAAGCAATATCATGCTGTTGGTCAATGTGAACCTCAATGTTTTATTGGAGCTGTTATGTGATAGTTTTAAATTAATTTTTCATTAAACTACTTTAAAAACTAAAAAAAAACAGCGGTTTCACGGATAGTTTTCAGTCTCTAAAGTGAGCTATTTACGGGCCAGTATCAGGATCAGCTGTTTTGATCCGGAATTGTACATGAACTTGGTAAAAACAATAAATAATAGCAATACGTTTTCAAATATAAACATGCAAAAAGGCATGTTTTGAGCAATTCTGATGAAGTCATTTTATTACAAAAATACGCCAATTATTTACGTGATTTTATTTCATTTGCCAGGGTTGAGTCTATTTTTATTTTTGATGTATACCATATTTTACTCCACGTAAAGAGTTGATATATGAAAGAAGTATAATTTATGACCATGGTCTAAACTCTTCAACTTTAAATTTTTAATCACTCAACAATTAGGAAAATTATAATAATTTAGGTCTGACAGGAAATAAATAAATTCGTATAAGAAATCAATTTTGTTGTTGCTTTTGTAATGAATAAATCAATCATAAATAAGCACGTATTATTGCAAAATATTAATATTATTTTGACATATTATTATTTGTTTAGTATTCTTAAGAGGAAATCTTAAATATTGTCCAGTCCACGAAAGTTCATTATAAAACTACCGATCAAATAAAAATAAAAAAAACACTTCGTTGTTAATATTCATTGCATCTTGTCATTCTGTTGCTTTTAAATGTTCATATCTTTTTTTTTACTTTTACCTATTAACCAAATAAGCTGCCACTACAATTAATGTCGAATATAGAAAGAAACTTAATACAATGATGTAACTTTTTCACGTTTAGGTATCTAGTATTATTCCAGTTAATGTGGTTTTCAGTTGTGTGTGGATGCGGGCTTAAGGAAAGCTATCCTTGTTGACACTTGGGTACCTGCCTGTACCTTCAAATTCCCTGGCAGTGGTAAGAGAAACCTGAAGTTCCAATGGCACTGGTTGAATAGATGGAATTGGCTGGCGTACTCCCAAATTGATGATGGTGCCTTTTGTAAGTATTGTGTATTATTTTCTTCACATGGAGCTGGAAGTGGCCATCAACCGTTAGGAAAACTGGTTAAGACTAAATTTAACAATTGGAAAGATGCTGTAGAGGATTTTAACAAACACGAGATGAATGAGTACCACAAATGTTGTGTCCTCAAAGCAGTTGAATTTGAGCGTATAGCAGCCAAAAAACAGGATCCTGTTGATCTGCAAATCGATACAGGCCTAAAACAACAAGTAGAAGATAATAGGAAGAAAATTGTTCCTATAATTGAGACAATAATAATGTGTGGTCGGCAAAACTTATCTCTTAGAGGACATCGGGACCACGGGCCTATCGACCTTAGTGAAGAGGAGCCAGTTGAAAATGATGGAAACTTTCGAGCTCTGCTACGTTTTCGAGCAAAAGCTGGAGATAAGGATTTAGAGAGACATTTTGAAACGAAAAGCCTGAATGCTATGTACATTAGTCCTCAGACTCAAAATGAAATTATTGATGCCTGCAAAGAGTTTATTTTGAACAATGTTGTAAGTCGGGTCAATAAAGCACAATGCTTTACTATTTTAGCTGATGAAACCACAGACATAGCGGGAGTAGAACAGATGTCGCTTTGCACTCGGTACATTGACACTGACACAGAAAAGATCAGGGAGGATTTTCTTCTGTTTGTCCCAGTGACTGATGTAACTGGGAGAGGATTAGCTAGTAAAATCCTAGAAACTCTTGAAAAAGTAGGAGTAGAGTTAAAGTATCTCAGAGGCCAAGGATATGACGGGGCTAGCACGATGAGTGGGCAGTTTAATGGTGTTCAGTCAGTTATAAGGGAAAAATATCCGTTGGCTTTGTACATGCACTGCAGCTCACATGTACTTAATCTTGCCATTACTGAAGCCTGCTCTGTCCAAGGAATAAGAAATTGCATGGGAGTTGTGGGGAACGTTTGTTCTTTTTTTAGGTATCCCAAGAGAATGAATGATCTGAAACAATCGATTGAAAAAAATGTCCCGGAGAGCAACAAAACCAAACTCAAGTCTCTGTGTAACACTCGGTGGGTCGAACGACATGACTCCATTTGTGTGTTTTTGGAACTATTTGATGCTGTAGTGTACAGCCTTGAGAGTATATGTCAGTGGACTGATCGTGAGACATCCACTAATGCCCACCAGTTGTTGAGCGCTATGCAGAACTCCGAATTTCTTGTTGCATTACATGTTTTGAACAAGGTCTTTAGTTTAAGTGCGCCTTTGAGCCGCTTTTTCCAGGAAGAAGAACTTGACATTGCAAGGGCGTTTGGTTATGCTGAAGTTGTTGAGGAAAGAATATCAAAACTTCGAAACAATGCTGACAAAGAATTTAAGAAAATTTTCCTTAAAGCAGAGGAAAAGGCTTCTTTTATGAAAACTCCCATTTCTACACCACGCATAGCAAAGCGCCAAACACAGAGGTGCATTGTGGAAACAACTGATGCGGAAGAGTACTACCGAGTGTCTTTATATGTCCCTTTTTTGGATAGCTTTTTAACTCAGCTGAACGATCGTTTCATGGCACACAAAACTGTTCTGAAATCTTTTATGTGTCTCTTGCCACGAAAAGACCAGATGAATCCAACTGATGAAGACGAAGAAGCAATGAAAACACTCACGAACAAATACCAAGTTGACTTAGGATGCAGTGAAGACAGTGCCTTAGGAGAATTGTATATCTGGTACAGTTTGCTTGCATCACAGGATAAACCTAAAGGCGCAATTGAAGCTCTCATCATGTGTGACAAGGACAAGTTGCCTGCCATATTCTCCCTACTGAAGATATTTGCTACTATCCCGGTGACGTCTGCTTCCAGTGAACGGTCGTTTTCCAGTTTAAAACGGCTAAAAACGTACCTGAGGAACTCCACGAGTGACAACCGCCTAAATGGATTGGCCCTCATGAACATCCATCGAGACATTAACATAAGGCCGTCAGATGTATTAAACATATTTTCAATAAGACCACGAAGGTTGGACTTTAAATTGTGAAAAATACCTTACTCAAAAATCATTACTATTCACTCTCTGTCTCTATAAAGTGGGATTTATTTGTGATTTTCACTCTCTTGTATCTAAACAACTTTATATTACTATTGATTTTATATGTAATTTTAATTTTACTTTTCATTTCAACTCACTGGACAAGTAGGCCACCCAGTAGTGAATATTACGTATTTAATCTGCTGTAAATAAAACGGCTTTTGTAAAATAATTGTTTTATTTATCTATATCCTTTTCTTTACACTTGATGGGAGGCCAAATTATCAGTGTTTCACTAAAAATGTGTTTGAATTTTACTCACAATTACAACTAACTTAGACCTCCCATTGATAACTCTGTCTGTTCTATCTTAGATTATTTTACCTTCTACTCAAAAGTTGTATTATGCTAAAAATATTTCAAATCCAAATAAAACTATCAGGATTTGGACAATTCGGATTAAAAGAAAATTACAACGAACATGCTTTAAAATGCACGAGTTTTAACGTAGATTTTCCAAAATTTCCGGGGGAGGGCCCGGACCCCCCTTTTGACTGGGGTGTGCCCCCCTGGCCCCACTAAGCAACCCTCCCCTCAGACAAATCCTGGCTACGCCACTGTTTACGTGTATGGGTGGGCGAGTGGGTCATCACCACTGTCTGTGTATGGGTGGGCGGGTGGTTCATCACCATGGTACGTGTATGGATGGGCTGGTGGGTCATCACCACTGTACGTGTATGGGTGGGCAAGTGGGTCATCACCACTGTGCGTGTGTGGGTGGGCGAGTGGGTCATCACCACTGTCTGTGTATGGGTGGGCGGGTCGGTCATCACCACGGTGCGTGTATGGTGGGCGGGTGGGTCATCACCACGGTGCGTGTATGGGTGGGCGGGTAGGTCATCATTTCAGTCTCATATATCATATGGCCTAATCCTTTGGGGTCATTCTTCAGCAGTAAGAGATATTTTGTTAATTCGAAAAAAAAAGTCATAAGAACAATTTGTAGGGCTGGCTTCTTTGATCACTGCAGACCGTTATTTGTAGACTCTAAAATTTTAACTGTTATAAATTTATACATATTTCATATACTAGTTCACACAAAAACACATCTACACTTATTTATAACCAGAGAAGAAATCCACTGCCACAATACAAGAAATAAATCTAAGCTAAATATTCCCTAACACAGGCTGACAAAAATTGGATTATCACATAGAGCTAATTGTATTAAATTCTTTAATAAGCTGAATGAGTCTGCCAGAGCTGTGTCAATTGTTATTTTTAGGAATAAACTGTTTCAATGGCTGTTAATTAATCCTTTCTACACTATACAAGAATTCCTTGATTGTGACGTTGACTTAGTTTTTTGATTCAATGTAGATTATTTTTATTTATTACTACTAATTAATTATAATATACTAATATTTTAAGTTGACGGGGATGGATGGATTTGTATGGAGTTTTTTACTGTACTATTGGACTTGTGTTGTAATGATTGGGATTTGTATTCAGTTATATGACTATGCCTATTTCACTTGTAATGTGGTCAATGGCAATAAAGTATTTGTATTTGTATAATTTTAATTTTTCCTGTTTTCAATTTCGTTTATTTTTATATACTTATTTAAATGTTTTTGTTGTTTTAAAAATAATAAATTAGGAATTTACTACAGTACTTTTATTTGACTAGTAAATGAGCTAAGTAAGGTTAGTGTACTTGTTATATTATGTTTTGACATGATTTTTGTAGTTGTTATTGTTGGTTAAGTGTAAGAGAGGATTTAATAGTCCTAACCTCATCATTTATACCTTGTCAATAAAGTCATTTTTCATTTCATTTCATCTTTGGGGGTTAGATTCATATTCAATATGTATCCACCCGTCAGATTAATTTAAATCTCCACAATCTAAATTAGTTATAATTACAACAAGAGGAATAAAAATATGTATAGGAGTAATTTAACTTGTGTGCTTTCTAGTAAAATTTAATTAACTAAAACAAATCAATCTCATTTGTCAAATGGCTTAAGTAATTTGCTAAATTCTTATAAAAACTTTGGAGACATAGTAAGAATATATGACCATAAATATACAGGGTGTTCTAAAAATGTGGGGAAATATTTTGGGATATGGTATAACAAGTAAAAATAAACAAAAAAGTTCCTCTAACACTATGGTCTATCTCGCTTCGATTAGCGTCTGTCTGTCTGTTTGTGTTTTTTTTAAAAAAAAAGCATAACTCAAAGACGGTTTGAGCTACAGCGTTCTAATTTTACATAGTTTTATGTCTCATTAAAACCTAAATTTATGCTAAAATAAAAAAAAATCACCAATATTCTCAAAATGGCAGCCTTTTTAATATTTTAAAGCGAAATGTCATGGAAACTGACTAGAGGATAAAAAACTATGAAGAAACATAAAAAATATCTCATGAAAAGACAAACATTTTAATAACATTTGTTACAAACAGTTCATAAATAATGCAATTAATACATTTTTTCTACAGACATTTGTGTATTTTCAAAATACATCAGTTAAGAACAAATAAAAATAGCCGCAATTGTTTTAATAAATATTTCATATGTCGTGATATAACATTATTGGCTAAAACTTAGAGTAGGTGTTCAATGTTCCTTCCATTTTCCTGAACACAGCACACAATCCGTTTTAACATGGAGCCCCTTACACGTTCAAAAATGCCTGGATTGGCTCTCATTTGCTGAAAACCTGCTCTTATCCTATCGCTCAACTCTTCCACAGTGTTTACTGGTCTGGCATAAACAATACTCTTCAAGTGTCCCCATAGGTAAAAATCCAAAGGGTTTAAATCAGGTGACCGTGGAGGCCAAGCAACAGGACCACCACGTCCAATTCACTGTTCACCGAATGTATTGTTCAAGTGTCTCCTTACATTTAATGAGAAATGTGCTGGCGCACCATCGTGCATAAACCACAGTATTTCTCGCTGTTCCAAAGGAGTATTATCTAATAGTTCAGGTAATGTATTTACAAGAAAATCTAAGTATGATTGTCCATTAAGTCGGCCGGGCAAAAAGACGGGCCCAAATAGCTTGCCTTTAAAGATGCCTCCCCATACATTCAAACAAAACCTGTGTTGGTTATCTGAAGATTGAAAAGCGTGTGGGTTTTCTTCTGCCCAGACGTGTCTGTTGTGAAAATTATTAATCCCATTTCTAGTAAATGAAGCCTCATCCGTAAAAAGAATGTTACTAATAAACAAAGGATTTTCAGCTTGCTGATTACTAATCCATCTACATAGATTTGTTCTCGCTTCAAAATCACATGGTAAAAGAGCTTGAACTCGCTGCAAGTGGTAGGGGTATAAAAGTTGGTCATGTAATATTCGCCATACCAAATCGTGAGTATGAATTCCATGTTGTTGAGCAATTCTTCTAGATGACGACTGTGGATTTTCCTCTACATTTTCTAATACCATCTCTTCAACTTCTGGAGTGCGCACAGACATAGGACGTCCACTTGGACGATTAATTGGTTTGAAGTTACCATGCTCAGACGTTGGTGGATTTTTGAAAACAACTTTCGTTCAGGATGCCTTCTGTTCGGATATGTTTCAGCATAAAGTTGACTTGCCCTAAGTGCTGATCCATTCGCTTTACCATAAATAAAATGCATATCTGCCATTTCACTATTTGAATACACAACTGCCATGTTCAAATATGTAAAGATTCGTTAATGAAGCAATGTTATTAAAAGAAATAAAGAGCATTGACATAACCCTTATTGTTTAATTGTTAAGATTAATAGCTTACTGTTAAGGTTAATAGCATCAGCTGATTTGTCTGACATTAACAGCTGTTTTACCAGTGAGTAAAAATATCTTTTAATTTAACATTGATTAAAGGCTGCACATTAATAGTAAAACATGGCTATAGAAAAAATGTATTAATTGCATTATTTATGAACCGTTTTTAACAAATAAGGTATTAAAATGTTTGTCTTTTCATTACCTATTTTTTATGTTTCTTCGTAGTTTTTTATCCTCTAGTCAGTTTCCAAGACATTTTGCTTTAAAATATTAAAAAGGCTGCCATTTTGAAAATATTAGTGATATTTTTTTTTATTTTAGCATAAATTTAGGTTTTAATGAGACATACAACTATGTAAAATTAGAACGCTGTAGCTCAAAGCGTCTTTGAGTTATGCTTTTTTTTATAAAAAACACAAACGGACAGACAGACGCTAAACGAAGCGAGATAGACCATAGTGTTAGAGGAACTTTTTTGTTTATTTTTACTAGTTATACCATATCCCAAAATATTTCCCCACATTTTTAGAACACCCTGTATAAAGGTTGGAATAAACTCATAATAAGGACACTGCTGAGATATTTTTTGCATTATTTCCATATAAAAAAGGTATTGGTTTAAAATTAGTTTTAAAAATTGGCCTAAAAAAGGTAGTTAAATTTTTTATGTAAACTTAAGATCGTTGGTTAATTTGTCAGGACAATTATAAGTGTTTGAACTGTTTTTTTCATTAATTTTTTACAGAGATGAATGGGTCGGTGTAGTGGGCTTAGAAGTCCATGCCCAAATCAACTCCAAGTCCAAATTGTTTTCATCAGCCAGCACTGACTACGGAGCCCCCGTGAACCAAAATGTGGCTTTATTCGACGCATCTATACCTGGAACTCTACCGGTATACCAACATTTAAAAACATATTTTACTATTAGGTCTTAAATAGCATATATTTTGAATTTTGCTCCCAAAACTATATCATTCCTTTTTTTCTTTATTTTAGATTTGTTTCATTAGATCCAGTTAGTATCACTCTCCAATGTTTTCTGCCTCGTCCCGTCCATTCATGGTATCTGAGCTGCTTCTGTGTTTAGTCTTGTGTATCTTCTTATTATCTCTAACTAGCTATTTTTACTTATTTCTTTTAGCCTTCTTACTTCCTTTTCCTTCACCAACTATTTATTTTATGGTTCCAAATATCCATCCCTGCACACTATTACAGGGAGTACCCGTACATATTGATCGTATTATGTGATATTTTGGTTGCTCATGGCATCAGTTTACTAGTAAGCAAACAGCCAATTTTAGATAAAACTATACAAAGTACTTTATCACATCAGAGTAAAAACTAAAATGGTAATTTTACAGGTGCTCAACCGCCGTTGTGTGGAGGCTGGAGTTCTAACGGCTCTAGCCCTCAATTGCAAACTTAACCGAGTGTCATCCTTTGACCGAAAACACTACTTTTACGCAGATCTTCCGGTAATTATAATTATGTTCATTCAGATTTCTTAGTATTTATGTTAATGTTCATTCTCTGCTCCAAGTCAACTTGGCATTATTTGTTTTTGTATATACACACATTGCGTCATTACAGCAGCCAAGTATAAAAAAAATCATCTTGTCAACTCTGTACATTATTACATCTAATGTATATTGTATTAGTATAGATAAGAATTTGTCAAAGAATTATTACAGTTCATAGTTTAAATTAATTTTTAAGTAAATCTTAATGTTTTGTTTGACAAAATATATATGTGATATAATAAAATATATATGAGATATAATAAAATATTTTTAAGATGGACAGTCAATACTTGATGAATTTGTATTCAATTATTTATAATCGTCTATGAAATGAAAAAACGTTTATTATTTGGGGAAGTTACTCAGTCCTTTCTATTACTCAACCACATTAAATGTAATATAATGTAGGTTATTAAATGTAATAATTCTATAGTTGTAGTATAAATTCAATGGAATGCATTATATGTCTATACAAGGTAGAAAAAAATATGGAAACACTTTCACAACTTTTGTATAACTTCACTTGTAAAAGTGAAATCTTGTACATCAACATGGTTACAAAGAACACACTTTTTGACGTCATTAGCGACATTTCATCTTTTCAGGGGGACGTCCCACGAAGAGTTGAACGAAAATCTTCAATGTAAGCCTAGGTCGAGTTTGGTATCAAATGAAAGATGTAAACAAGAGAAGGATTATCCTTTTCAGACTAGCGGCCATTTGAATTTCAAAGTAGCTGATTTGAACAATATTATTTCTACGCTATTTTATGGTCTCAAGTAAATTATTATGATAAAAAATTATACTTTATGGAACACAATCATTGAAAAAATTATCTATGAAAAAAATAACGTTGTTGTGAAAGCGTTTCCATACTTTTTTTTCCACCCTGTATATTATAAACATAGGGATTTCTTTCTAGAAGAAGGAGAAACATATTGATTCAACCCTCAGCCTCAGACCAGTGCCTCTACACAGTTGTACAGTAAAAAGTACCAGCTGGATTCAAACTGACAATCTCTAGCGTTGTACAAAGCCTAGGCCACTGTACAAAGTATTGGACCGCTCATCTGTTTCAACAGTATTATTACTCAGTATTATTACGTTAATAGATCATGATTTATATGTTGCGTCAAACCACCCTGAAGGGTTACTGTACAGCTCTGAAATATTCTGAAAAGATATCTGAAATTAAGGTGCAAATAATGTTGAATTTTTAACTTGCTGTTTTGTTTAATTGTATTTATTATTTACCATCTTATGTTTAGTTTTATGTTATTATCAAATAATTTCATGTGTATTGAGTTTTAATTCTGCTTTGATTGTTTTTATTTCTTTTTTTATTTTGCTAATATTTTGTAATTGTTCCTCATTAGATTAATTTATAATGTTTAAATTTTAAGTTAGGTTTATTTTGTTGAACTCTTACTATTTATTTATTAACTCTATTTATAATTCTTTTTACTTAGTGTCAGCTAAAAACAACTAACACCACCCCTTAACAGATATTTATCATAAACTAAATTATTTAGAATCACAATGTCTCAAATATTTTTATAGTTAGGATTCCTGTATTACTACTAACATGTTTGTGGTCATATTTATTTACCGTATATCAAGTTTGTGTTCCACAGTGTTTGGTTTCAACGTACTGTCATATATATTCATAGTTAATAATTGAACTACTACATTGTCATTAGGAAATACCCGTTATGAAGCATGTAAATAAAAAATAAAATTGAATTAAAATAAAGCAACAATATAAAATTATCATTAATAAAATGCTAAGTATTAAATGCAGACCTGCTGTTCAATTTTCCTGTGTGAATGTTAGAAAAATAATCTAATTTTATATAAAGTGCAATGTAATGTTTCAGTCTACTTAGTTTTAAACTAATCGACTTATAGATTCTTCTTTACTAACGATCTTAGGTTCTGAAGCATGTTTCGGATATACATTCCTTATATATGTAGTGCTCAAGTTTTACAACTACAATTGATGTTTAGTGGCCTCCATTTTTCCTTCAATTTTGACAAATTTACCTTCGGTGCCGTTATATTTCAGTAACTCAGTGATTATCTCAGATTATTTATAGCCAACTTCAAATCCATGTTAACCTTTTTAAAATTGTATATAACTATAGAAGAAGGTTACATATATAATAGCCAAAGTTCAGTATGATTTTATTCAAAATCAAAATGAGATTAGTTAACATATTTACGTTTAACCCTCCTACCCACCCCTACACGTTCGTTGGTATTGACCCACCCACTCACGCACAGTAATATCCTGGATTTCATTATTGCCAACCTTTTGAACTTCCACACCTGTGGCAACAAATTCTAATTTTGTAGACTAGATTTAAGAATGCTGCACAAATTGTGCGTAATTTTACTTTTTTAAGAAACATGTATATTCCACCTGGTAATTCTAACACAGTCACTAATACAATAGTCATTTCATTTCCCCCTAAATATATAATGAAATGGTAGAAACATAGTTCAACTAATTGTTCACATGAATGAAGGACTGTCTTGTTGTTTAGGCTGGCTATCAGATCACACAGCAGAGACGTCCACTAGCCCGTGAAGGGGCCTTAGAGTTTCAAGTATATGCACCAGGAACACATAAAGAGCCTTACTCAAAGAAGGCTCGGATTCATCAGCTACAGCTAGAGCAGGACAGTGGCAAATCCCTTCATGATGACAAATTTAATAGGTCTCTCTAAATGTTTACTTATCATATATATAGCAGTTTTCAACAAGATTCGGGCCTGATTGTTATAGAAGAGTCTCCACTGTCTCTCTTCCGATCTTTCATTTTCCATCCTGTTTCACTCAGTCTTCTTCCCTTCTCAGAGCAGATTCATTTACTCCATTCAGCTGTCAATCTCTGGGTTTTCCTATTGGTCTCCTTCCCTCCATTCTCATCTCATGGACCTTTCTTCTCATCCTAAATTAAATTCCACCATTGTTTTCACATGTCCGAACCAGCTCTGTCCATCCCTCTCAATTCTATCCTTCCTATCTTCTGGTTACTTTCCCACTACTCCTTAAAATTCTCATTTCATTGGCCCCTATTCTACTCCTATCCCTCAGTCCCATCACACATGTCTCTGCTCCATTTAGCAGTATAGGCATATACTTGATATGTTTTATATAAAATATTCTCATCTTTCAAAATTGTCTTATTCCTTAACGGGTTTCCAGCTAAATGTAATGTATTCAACTGAATTTATATTCTGAAAAATCAGTAACTAACATCTAAGTTTGTAGTGTAATGTAATATCATACGATGTCTGGGCCAATGTCATTAAAGGCCAGAGATCGGTTGATCCATTGGGCCATATCTTCCACCTTCCCAAGTACATGTACCTTTCCTAGTACCACCAGTTCTTCAATTCATCCTTGTATCCCCAGCCTCCTGTAGTAACTATTTGCTAATTATCACACAATACCCTCACAATAATGAAAGTACATTTCACGGCCTTCATAAATCACCTTCCAGCCTACCTTGTTAATTTATTTCTTAGTCAATTCTGCCATCCACTTGCAATAAGTGGTGGTGGTGCATTAAGTTTTACTTTTAAAAAAAAAGGTTTGCCAACAAGAAGCTAATTTGTGATTGATAAAATTATGTCTAAATTAAATTTTAACCCTTGGAAACTGCCATAACTTAATTAATTAACACTACATTCTCTTTAAAATAAAGTGTTACTTGAAAGAATGTTTTACTCTCTGAAAAATTGGTTTGTGTGGCTTTTGGTAGGTGTAATTAACAAAAGTATAATGTGATTTACAGAAGTCTGGTAGACTTGAACCGTGCTGGGATACCACTAATGGAGATAGTGTTTGAACCTGATCTCAGTAATGGGGAAGAAGCTGGAGCCCTCGTAAAAGAGCTTATTCTTGTTCTGACTTGTTTAAATACATCTCAATGCAAGATGGAAGGTAAGTTATACCTTTTACATGTTAAATTACCTTTAATTCACTTTTATTTATCTCATAAATATATTTAACTACTGAAAGGTACATTTCAATCAATAATAAAAACTCACTATTTTAGTTATGACAACAATTATTTGGTAGAGATGTGAATAGCAGAGTGATGAAGTGAATAACTTTAACATCACTGCCAATGTAACATGATTTTAAGGACGGAAAAGATTATTTGCTATGGAAAAAAGAGGCCATCCTCAAGGTATTCTAGTATTATCTAATAGTAATGATTATAAAATGTGCCTGGGTTGCTAAGAAAGCTCTTTTAGGCATTTTATAAATAGACTGCCACAAGGCTCTGTTTTCTTTTATTTACAGTATACAATATAGACATTCCTACCAAACAGGCAAGACAGTTCTTGTATGCAAATAATATTGCTCAAGCTACCCAATACGAGGACATACCAAATATTGAAAGAATAATTGTACTTGATTTAGCCATACTCAATAATTATTTTAGAAACATGAAGCTAGGCCTAATAAAAAATAAACCGGTTTCCTTTTGAGAAACAGACTAGCCAAACAAAAACCAAATTTCTAGCTTAGGCTGAAACTCAATGAGCTGGCAGTTAGTTCACCAGATTTCTTTGTTTTTAAAGTCATCTTATAAAAATATCAGTTAAAGTGAGAATCTTGTGACAATTTTCTATATTTCCTTTATCCTAATTTTCCCATTTGTGTCTGCTTCTTAGTAAAGATTTAGTATCATCATTTTGTAGCTCTGATCTCTTATTTTCAATATCAGTGCTACTCTCTGTTGATTTCAACATCTAATCCATTTTAAAACATCGGTGCTCTCATAATTTTCTTATCCACTGCAAATCCAACTTTATCGTCTCGTGTAATTTTCAATGCAATATATCTCATATAAATTCTTGGATCTTTTCTGTTAATTCACTACTACTACTTTCTTTTGTTTCCGTTAATTCACTACTGCTTAATAAATGTTCTATTGCTCTAAAAACTATTCCCGAATAATTTTTCCACTGTCCACTGTGGTAGTCCTTTTCCACTAGGAATCCGATATTGCTGGCCTTATCTAATCGCTTTCCAAGAACTAGCTCACGGATAGCGTAATTGGGGGTTAGTCAATCAATGGATTTACCAGTTTGTGATCAACTTAAGTAGCCACCTAACCGTAATTGTCATAAAAAAAGTAGTAGTAGTGAAGTAATGGAAAAGGTCCAAATTCCTTTTTAACTTAAATGCTAGTGACTCTCTAGCCTCTACTAATAGTTTTGTTGTTTGTAAAAAAAGTATCTTGTTTTTATAGAGGGAGGGTTGCGAGTTGATGCCAATGTTTCTGTTCATCGTTATGGAACGCCTCTTGGAGTGCGATCAGAAGTAAAAAATATCGGTAGTGTACGTGGAGTAGCAAGAGCAGTTAACTATGAAATAGAGCGCCAGCGCGCAATCCTGCAGAGAGGAGGGGAAGTTATCAATGAAACAAGATCATGGGATGCAGAGAATAATTGTACTGTTGCAATGAGAGACAAGGAAGAGAAACAGGTTTGTTCCAGGACAGATCAGAAAAAAATTTTCTAAGATTTAGTTATTGATTAGAAAAGAAAATTAATTTGGCTAATTATTGGTGTTTTAATGCAGAAAACAGTATAATTGCAAATTCAGTCCTATTTAAAAAAATAAATAAATAAAAATTAATATAACTATTCATACTTATAAAATACTTTAACATTTTTAAATTTATATCTATGTATTAATCGGATTGTTACATAAATTATTATTTAATTTCAATATTTTGTACTTCTTTTAAATATAAATTAGTCTAATTAGTTTTCTAGTTTTGTCACTATAATCCTGTAAGTTAGACTTAATACATTCTGACTTTAACTTGGTTTATTAGTTTACTTGTTAAGTGAGTGTTAAATTAGTCTCATATTAATAATAACTGGTGGGATGGATAGAAAAAAAACTTGAATATATTCCAAGGATATAAAAACTCCTAGGTAATGTAAGTAAATTACTTTGGGAGGATCTATCAGGAGATTTATAAAAATATAGGCAGATACACCATTTTAAAGAGCTTGGCTAAAATTGTGTTATTTTAAAATATATTAACTAGTTATAGGTCGTTTCCATTTTTTTTTTTTTTTTCCAGTTTGGTTCTTTACTGAAATCGGTTCTAGGTTCTCGGTTTTGAGTACTTTTTGAGAAAGCCTCAGAAAAGTTTTCCAATACCTTAACGCTAGTGAATTAACAAATTATCTGGAATCAGTCAGTAAAAACAGTGCATAGTATTTTGGCGATTTCTCCAATATGAAGTATAATACTCTAAAAATCTATAAAATGACATACAATATTTCCAATTACTAGAGAATTGGTAACATTTTATTTATTCTCAGGGTATGATTGTTTACATTTTTTGCACAAATAAAGTATTTACTTTAAATTAAAAAATTATACAATTTAGCTAAATGGAATATAATGCTCAAATTAGTATGCAATTGAATATTACCTTAAGGAAGTTACAAAACTTATAAACCTAGAGAAAATTAAAAAAAACCTGCCATTTTAGGGTTAGTTTAGTAATAAAACTTATTAAAAAACAAATCACAAGAATTGATTAAATTTACCACAACTAAATTTAAGAGGTTGATGTAATTGCAGTACGTCAAAAATGAAAAGCAAAAATGAACAGCAAAAAAAGTTATTAAAAATATTTTTACTTACTATTTTTATTAACTATTAAAAAAAAAACTATTTTTATTAACTATTGGTTCTTTTCTCAATTGGTGATAATACTGAATTAAGAAAATATAAATACTACTCACATTCATAGCAAACTATACAGCCAATAATACAATAAATGTTTTTAGATTATTATTATACATTTATTTTAAATTTAAGAAATAATAAACTATTTTGGGTCACTAAATGTTAAGTCAATGCAATTTAACCCTTCGCACGCGGCAAACGAATATATACCCAGCCTCTACTTTGCCTCAAACGTGGTAAACGAAGATATCCGAAATGAAATATTTCTGTTGATAGTATAAATAATAGTTCCTAAAACTTCCGCTAGAGTGCAACATCAACTTAGAAATGTCTTTGGCCAACTCCCTCAGCCTATCAAAAACTTAAATCGTCTATGAATGAAAAGGGGCGGAGTAACCAATTAAAGCGTGCATTGGTGCGGCTACATCTCCTGCCTTTGCACTTGCTTATAAAACAAAAATATCCTCCTTCTGTCGCCCCACCCAAGGACATATTATTATAGTTGTGCATCTACAATAAAATAGTGTTAGAAGTTGTAATGGTTACTTTAAATATCAATATATATTTTTGTATGTACCTTTATGTTTCTAAAACTTAAAAAAAAAATTAACTTCATATTTCATTGAAATTATTTTGTTTACATAGTTACATGTTACTTTAAAATAGCGTAAAATAGTTACTTTAAAATAGTTAACATGCAAAGGGTTAAAACATCAATCTTTTAAATTTAATTAATCCAATTTAAGACTTTGTAAAAAAAAATTAAAATAAAATTTCAACTCTTTAAAAATAAAAATGCTAAACTCATTTTTTAGTTTTGATACAATATTAAGAAACAAATATTTTTCAATCCAATTCCCTAGGTTTTGTGTGCATTGTTTTTTCACTACAAGCCTAAATAAATCAACTCTAATATCTTAAGTTCATCATAAAAACCTTTAATTTTTCAAAATAATCATTAACCCTCGTACCGCGTTTCGACAAATAATTGTCGACTTGTGTTGATTCTGTACCGCGTTTCGACAAAAAATTGTCGACTTGACATCACTCGATATTATCACTTGTTATAGTATACCTATTAGCGCTATGGACAAGATTCATATACCACTGGAAACGGGAAGAGTTACCGATTGTAGTGGTATGCCTGACTTGGTTCTAAGACGACGGGAACAATTGAAAATAATATGATGAATATTCGTTGTCCAATGGAAAGCGATTTTCAAACTGACGCTAGCCTTGGAAGTTTTGTTTACTTGTCTTTCAATTGTATTTGTAAGTCTTATTATACGTAATTATGGTGTTATTATGATATAATTGTGTTTACATTACTTTTGGTATATACATACAACACACACAAAATTATATTGAAGCCTTTTTATAAAAGAAAAAAAATTGTGAACATGAAGAATGTCACATTTGTGTGCGTACGCCGGATAAATTTCATCATCATCTGTGGACAACTAAGCTCACAGCCAGAGGATACCAAGGAAACCATTTTACAAGTATATTTTATTTATAGAACAAGTAATTCTATAAGTTTTAGTACTAGTTAGAAGTCTGTACTGATTATATAGAATTTTTAGCAAATTTTTGAAAATTATGTTACCACAGTAACAAATGTTTGTATATATTGTACTACACAGGGTTTTGTAAGTATAATTACTTTTATACTACAAATAACATATAAAACCTTTATATATCCTGAAACTAGATGAAATTTGTAATATTTAGGCTATCTTGGAATTCTGAATTTAGCTATAATATATTATTTTCAAGGTGACCCCCCCCCTTTTTATGTTTACAAAAGTCATTGTCCGAGATATCATGAGTCATAAAAAATTTTTTTTAACCCCAAAGATGTAATATTTTATTATTATTAGATAGCCTGCTTTATTAGGAGTGCAATAATACCACATACAAGTAGGGTTATATAATCTTACTATTTTTTATGATTTTTTGAAAAAATGTCTGCAAATGCGCTAAAAATGATGTGGCGGTACAGGAAAAAGTATGACCCGGTTCGAGGGTTAAAACTAGAAGCATAATTAATATCAGAATGTTAGATGAGTAGTAAACAGAATGGAATGTTTCCGCAAGGTGTTTATCAGGCAGAAAGTGGTAAGAAAAGGTCACAATAAACAAGGGTGGAGCTCAGGCGGAATGGAGGACTGGGGACTGGACACTGGGCTCTTGAACAAAAACTGAATGGCTTTAATTCACTTCCTTTGCTTGTGAATTCCTATTCATTAATGTTATCTGTCTCTTTTCCGCTGTTAAGGAAGTGGCCAGACTATGGGAACATTTTTGACTTAGATATTTTGTTTATCTCATGGCCAAATCACGTACTGATAAGGAAGTGGCCATCTAAGGGCAGATATTTTGATAAAGATATATTGTTTATCTTTTGGGCAGATATTTCTGATAAAGTTATATTGTTTATCTTGTAGTCAGATATTTCTGATAAAGATCTATTGTTTTTCCTGTGGCCCCGTCTGATTGTTCTGTTTATCAGCAATTTTTACACCCAAAACATTGATATGAAAGCTATCTCCCCCATTTACGGTTATCTAGAACCGTAACCGCAAAGCCGAGATTTTCCTATTAGTTCTCGGTTCTGGTTCTTTTGTCAATAACCGATAGAACCAACTTAATGGACCGAGCCATCCCTAATACAGTAAAACCTCGCTATCCGTCACTATCGGGACCGGGAGCATGGTCGGAATGCAAAAAAGGTCGGATTAAAAGAGGAACATTGTATTGACATAAAAACGTAAAATTACACGGTAATAGTACTGAAAAACGTATTAAAGCATGATAATAAACTGAACAAACAAACTACTAAATAAAATAATATATCATACGGAGTAAGAATATGGCTATTGCCAGTACTTAACCTAATTACGTAATACAGTGCCACATTCTTCTACAGTACATTAATAAAAAGGACAATTTTACATACCTTATTTATATACAGTACTGTACGTTGTATTGAATATGTCCTGTACACTGAAACACACTAACACTAATTACATTCCAAACGTGAAATTATATACAGTACACTCATGTGGCACACTAAACATTATTTAAACAAAGGTGATTTGAAAAAATCTGTAATGTTTTTTTGTTTTGCAGACGATAATATTGAGTTTGCGGCTATATTCCGCCATTTCCGTGCCCACAAAATGTCCATTGGAGTAGATGTAGAGTTTTGCTCAATGTATTGAAGCGCTGTATCAAATGCATTTTTTGCATCGGAATGTGACACTTTTGTTAAGGGGCTATTGTCCTCGTCTTCATCGTGAACATTGTCATCTGCTCGAGTAACAGTTTCAATTGTTCAGTAGAATTTGTTCGTCACTCAGTTGTTCCTCCGTCATGGAATTGATATCAGCGTTATTAATCCAATCAATTACGTCATCAGGCGCAACTTCAGGATGAATAACTTGTAAATCCCTCAAAATTGCTGGCGTGTCTACATCTTGTTCTTCATTGTTTGTTATTTCTTCTTGGTTTTTGTCAATTGTTTCTTGAATTGTAGATTCATTTTCCTGTCATTTATATTTGGCCACAGCTTGCGCCAAGATTTTTCAAGTGTTGATGCTCGCATCTCTTCCCAAGCTTCGGCAACTGTGTAGATTACATCTTTTATATTGATTGCTTTCATTGCCTCAAACAAGCTCATGCCTTCTTCTGTTCTTTCTAAAATTGATCAAATGTGTTTTGACGATATCTTCACTTCAACCCCTCGATCACCCCTTGATCCAATGGTTGAATTAGACTTTTAGACCAACCAATTAGACCAATTGGTTCAACCAATTAGACCATTGGTTGAATTACGTTAGCTGGGAGAAATATTTATTTTATTTCTCCTTTTTTAGGCTTTTCCTCAGATGGGTGGGATGTGGCATTGACAAGGACCAATATGCCTCGTTTAGGAAGGTTTTTGTCTTCAAGGTGTTTTGTAAAAGCAGCGACAAGCTGTTAAAAAAAAACCATTCTTTAAAAAGGGCAGAATCCATCCTCGCTGATTTCTGGTTGCGATAGTAAACGGGCAATGATGCCAAGTTAATGTTTTTTAACGCTCGTGGTTTTTTGGATTTTACAATAACAAAGAGTGGCATTTTATGACTGCCATTCGCATTACTGCAGAGAGCGATCTTTATTTTATCTTTGGCTAATTTTGTCCCAGTTATGCACTCATTTTGTGCGGCTAAAGTTAGTGTAGGAAGCATCTTGAAGTTCAAACCGGACTCATCAATATTGTAGATTTGATCAGGTGTCAACTGATGTTCATTAATTATTTCTTCAAATTTAGGAATGAATTCAATCGCGGTCGTTTCATTGGCAGATAACTTCTCACCGGAAATAGTTGCATTCCTGATCCCGTGTCGTTTTTGAACTGGTGTAGCCAACCTTCACTTGCTGTAAATTGTTCGTTGTCATGTTCCCCCCCCCAGTTTATTATACTAAACCAACGCTTTTTCTTTTATAATTGGTCCAGATAATGGAGTTCCATTCCTTCGCTCCTGCTCAAACCATATCCATAAAGCATTGTCTAGAATTTCACATGCAGGTTTCTTCAAAGTTTTTCTAATTTTCAGCCCCTTTTCACTATCAATCGTCATTGTGTGACTTTCAAAACTTTGTCTGTTCTTTCTCCAGTCCTTGACTGTTGTTACCTCAACTCCTACTTCTCTTGCAACCTTTTGTACAGACTCACCTTTGTCTAGTCTCTTAAGTACTGCGAGTTTCTCTGCCAAAATATGTTTCCTTTTATTTATTTGAAGACATATTACAGAGCTGCTAACACAATTGATAGTTCTGGTTAAAAGTGAATAAACACAATCCAACAAACTACTATTTTGTGCACTTTATATCACATAAATGTACTGTATTACGCTACGCATATGCAAATATGACACTGAACAACAGCATACTGCATACTGCCTTGCATCGGCGGCGGATATGAGTCAGCGACAGGCATCGACATGAACGAAACAGCGATTGGACACATAGTGGTCAGATTAAGCAAGGAGTCGGACCATGCGAGGTCGGATTAGCGAAGTTCTACTGTATTAACAAAGATTCAGATTATTGTACTTGATACTGTTAGCTAAGTCAGTATGCATTAAAGAGCTGTGCTAGGTCTAACAGCTAATTGAGACACTTATTCCTTGTCAAACTATTATATCATGTGTCTTTTATGTTTATTTTGACGACTAGCTCGGTTGACTTAGAGGCTCGGTTGATCAGGGCTCAGATAACCGAGAATCTACTGTAGACGCAACATGTTTACCTGATTTTCATGCTTTAAGATGAATTAAACGTAATTCTACATTAATGTTTGTTTTATGCAAACTTTAGAAGTTTCATTGCAGAAAAAAGTAGTTTATATCTTCAGTCTCCAAATAGAGATAATTTTGGAGTGTAAGCTCTGTAACTATTGAATAGGACTGCAACGTGCCAGGTTGAATGTCTAAGATTCAAATTTCTATCTGAACTGACAACTGTTACTTGACGTAGAATAAAATTCATGCAGAGGGTTGCTGCTCATGTGAATGAGAGAGTTAAATTTCATTAATAAATTAAGACATTAAAAGATTTTATTTATAGTTGGCAAAATTTATATTGTTTTTCTATTAATTTAAACATATTAATCTTAAAAATATTAGAAGTTAAACAGTCTATGTTTAGCTTTAATATTTATCTTTAATTAAATTAATAATATTAAATTTGTCATTTACAAATCAAATTATACTTACAGTGATAAACATACCAGCTATTAAGTAAAATCAGACCATAAATATTTTAACCATCTCAAGCTCTTTCTTTAATATTTTAGAACAACATAATAACATGTTTAACATCTTTTAGAGTAAAACGTCAAATGGTTATAAATGAATTACAATTCAGTTAATATTCAGGATTACAGGTTCATGCCAGAACCCAATCTGCCGCCCCTTCACCTGGACATGGACGGTACGAGTGGACATCCAGACAAAGTGTCAGTGGCCCATTTGGCTGACTCCATCCCTGAACTGCCTAACCAGACTCGTATTCGTTTGCAGGCTGACTTCAAACTGACTTCGCACATGGCTGATCGTCTTGTGGTTAGTATGTTATTATACATTGTTGTTTCTCTATCTCATTCTGCTTTAGCAAGTATATTACCCATCCGCGGGCGCTTACTGTATCAGCACTAGTGGCGCAGTGCTGTAACCCAGCTACTTGGGGACAACATGTTTTGAAGATTGTAAGCAATAGGCCCTATGCTCGGTCCTCTTAATACTAATACATATCCGCCCAATGGTTGCCATCAAGGTAAACACTACTAGAGAAGTGTGGGGTGTTCTCTGTTGAGTGGTAATCAGTGTCTGAATGTTGTGTAGGGGAGAGAACTGAGTATCAGGGGTGTCAATTAGCTGAAAATCAGACCAACAATATGTAGTTTGGATTCCTTGTAGAGCTGTAGGTCCCTTAGTATATTGGGCTATTAATAAATGGTCCTTTCTGAGGAACAGTTGAACTCAGTAACCAGACTAAACAGGTCATCAAAACTCATCTTACAATTCGCGTTAAAATACTCACCAAGGTGTGTTGGTGTCTCATATCTAATCATGCCTTACAACAAGTGAACTTTGTTGTTTTGTGTCCCATAGTGCTGTGAATCATTTGATAGTAAAGTATTTAGGAAAATATATGGACCAAAGAGAGTGGGAGGATAAGACACAACCAAGAGATAAGGGAGCTATTCAAGGAGCTAGACATTTTTGCAGAAGCTAAAAGTAGGAGGTTATGGTGAGCAGAACATGTGATAAGGAGAGAAAATGAAACAATAATAAAAATCTGAATGAAAGGATTCCTGGAGGAAGACCAAAGAAATGTGGAAAAACCAAGAAGTGTTTGATGTTAGGAAGATGGGAATCACTGTGGTAGAGGCTGAAGACTGAAATAATAGAGGTCCATTGGAGTAAAAGTAAGTGCTGTAAATTAGCAAAATTTAGATATTTTATTCTAGCAAACTAGAATAAGTTTCAACTGATTCTACCTCACATGAGAGTTTTTGGCCAGTTAATGTTAATAATATATAACCAAAATGCATTTAAAACTCGTATAGCAAATCTACACTTGCACAAAAATCATCTTTTTCATAATTTTGTTAAAAAAGGACTAGGCCTTTTCCATGAGAATGTCACTTAAAATAGGTGTGTGCTTACTTATTTCTGTCCTGCATGAAATAAGCATATGTGCATCTTCAACTTGAGGAAACTTACCTGTTTTTAAACTTTTTCTTATTCCAGTAGCCAGTCATCGCTAATCTTGAAGAACGATTCACTTTATCATTTTTTATAGTTTCAACCTATTTGTTAACAAATTGTCTGAACAGCATCTAGTTATATAGAGTTGTAAAACTTTAATAAAAATACTACAAATTCAAAGTTGAAAAATTAAGTAAAAAATTTTTTTGTAAGCTCACAAAACATTCCCTTTAGGTAACTTAAAATATCCATCTTGTACATGAACAACTTTTAGAACAAACACCCTTCCATGACATAGATTCATGTCAGCTCATTTATAAACCTTATTTATTTGTAGCAGCATGGAAATTAATCCTGGTAATATGTGGTATTTCATTTATGATCTCTAAAATAAATGTTTACATGACTTAAAATATCATTGTATTGCAGAGTGAACCTGTATTGCTGAACATGTTTGAGTCAGTGTTGGAGGCTAATGCCAACCGCAATACAAGTATTGTAGCTAACCTTCTTACCATGGAATTGCTAACGCTGGCCAACAAAGAGATTTGTGTTCTTGGTGTCAGGTGTGTATAATCATATAAATATCTGAAACTATATCGTTGTATTCAACATAAAAACTGTTTTTTAACAGTAATATAACCAGTTGTAATAATCAACCAGACGAAACATAATATCTAAAATATTAAATTATAAAAACTATTTACACATTTGTAAGGAAATTTCATGGGATACATTTTATAAATAAACAATCCAGTAAAGATATAAACAACTACGAACAACATAACCGACAAAAAAATTACTCTCGAAACTAACAAAACATAACAAAGTTAGTAACAGATGACAGCACAGTATGTATAAATTATTAGCAAAGTTGACAGCTATTCTGTCATTATAAAATGTATGAGTGTAAACTATTCTATGCTATATAAAATACATTATATATTCATAAGACATTCACAAAAGTATGTTTTTACTTTTGCTATGCTTGTAAGGTGAAATATTTTAGATTTATGTATAGAAGAAAAGAAGTTTGTAGAATAATAAGTAATGCAAGAACAGATTTCACCTATAATACTCATTGAAAATATATAGATCTACCAGTAATTAAATGGCACCAGAAGTGAAATGATCTTAGTGTTAATTGTTATTTTCAGTCGACCTTCACATGAAGATATTGGTGAAATAGCTGACCTTCTGCAGTCAAAGCGCATTAACCTTCAAGCCGGCAAGGTTGTTTTAGAGGCCATGGCAAAAGGGGAACTCGGGACCCCATCGAGTATAGTAACCTCCAGAAATCTCTGGCTCATCAGTGACCCCACAGAAGTTCTGGCCATCTGTAGAGCATCGCTGAACCGCAACCCGTCCTTGGCGGAGCAGTACCGCAGCGGGAAGACCAAGGTGCTTAATGCGTTTCTAGGAGACATTGCCAAAGTAACTAACAATCGTGTGGACATGAGCCTTGTGGTAAAACAGATGGAGAAATTGTTAAAGGAATCAGAATAGTTGTTAAATAAAGAATGTATTAATTTTGTTTTCATTTGAGAATATACCTCAGTTGATATAGGCCTGAAAGAAATTTTTTTCTCGTTGATTTAATGTGTTACACTTAATAGGAAATTATAGTAAGAATATAATGTATAGGTTTCAGTGTCAATTACTGTCATTTGATCTTCAATTTTTAATTTAGATTGTGTTGCTGTTTGCTTATAGATCTTCCATTCTGATAATAGGTTGTGTTACGTTGGTATCTTATGATGCACAATGCATATGCTCCACAAAATATGAGGAGAAAGGCTTTATTTTAAGTTGTATCCCAGCCTCAACTTAGATCTAGTACATCAAAAATGTTAAAAAGGGGATGACTTCCCGCCAGTTTTATCCTGTTTTTGTATGCATATTACAGAATTTTATCAATTCTTGATATAAATCTAGTAGGTACATAAAATATGGTTGTTTAAGATAGAAGGAGGACAAATTTTAAAGTTATTTTAACCCTAGAGCTGGAAATGGTGCACTTCTGTACTGGCGGCCTCTTTTTGGCTTATTTGCAGACATTTTTTATAACTTATCCCATTTCATAACTAATGGTTGAAATTTAAATATTTATATTTTATTGACAAATACCTGGGATACAATATAATATGATTAATTTTAGGTTTCCATAGAAATTATTTTTTTTTAGGTCGCATATAACAAACATGTTTATTGTTTTGAAAACAGAAATTTTGAAAAAAATTCTGCTATCTGTTAACTAATACATTTTGTGATAAAAGTGTAAATAAAGTACAAGTGAGCATCACACAAAACAAATTTATTACAATATAAGCACAAAATGCACAAATATATTAGAATAAAAGTACAAAATGTGCAAATATTATGGTGATCGATTTCAGTGAACCACGCTCACCTTCCTCAGATCAGAGGGATTCACAAAAGAATGGAAAATGTTGTTCAACAACTCAATATATAGGAAATGTCAAAAATGTCCAGTCAATAAGGCCAATAAATTGAGTTGTTGAACACCATTTTCCATTCTTTTGTGAATGCCTCTGGTCTGAGGAAGGTGAGCGTGGTTCACCGTAATCAATCACAATAATATTTGTGCATTATGTACTTTTATTCTAATATTTTTGTGCATTTTGTACTTATATTGTACTAAATTTTTGTTGTGTGACGTTCACTTGAACTTTGTTTTTACCAACACTTATTATGCTGATTAAAAAACTAAAAGTGTAAATGTATAGTTTGTTTACGATTTTATTTTGATTACAAAAATATATAGTTATTGTAACAATTACCTATAATTTTCTTTTGTATATGACTTGAAATGAAAAAAATACACAGGTGTATTTCTGTCAAAATGTGCATGTCTGCTAAGATTTACAATCCATCATAATATTCATAATAAATCAATATGAGACGGCAAAATAAATATGTGAGAATGGTAGCTAATAAAACTAAAACAAAATAATAAATTTAAAATATCACCTATTTATAAACAAAACAAACAAACCTAGCCATTGTTGACATCGCGTAAGGCCACAATGGCTAAGTGATATTTTTTCACGTAAGAATGTTTATATAAGAATGAAATGAAAACGACTTTATTTTTAAGGCGAGGTTAGGACTGGACAGTCCTTAGATGGTAGCAATGGTAGCAAAAAAAAAAAAAAAAATAATTAAAAATATCTCCTTATTTTCATATCTATAAATATAATAAACAAACAGCTATTGTTAACATAGCGCAATGAGCGCAATGCCACAATAGCTAAGCGGTATTCCGTTCACGACAGCTGGTCGCTGCCCATAGATAAGGAATTTTGATTTGTCTAACAAAGAGAATATAAAAATTATAAATTAGTACTATAAGTGATACTCTTTCAGAATATAATCATTAAAAGTCATTTTATGAAGTTAATTGCCGAAATTTTAACAAAAACGCCATGTCTGTTTTGGCGACAAGTATTCGTCGTTGCCAAATCAGACGGGCCCTTGACAATGAAAATTTGTTTCATGCCAGCTCTAGGGTTAAGATGCACAATCTAAGATATAATATAAGAAAGTAATGAATAAAGTCTAACTTAACAAATAAGTTTAAAATGATACAAAGTTATAAACAATATTCTGAACTAAAATAATCAAATAGCAAAGCAAAGATGCTGTCTGTAACAGAGCAGTGACTGGACTGTACAGACAATTGCAATAGTATGTGTGTAGCAATCTGTCCTAGGAGGTCTGTTGTCAGCACCAAATGCTTTTAGACTAAACCTTTTCATGTTAAACTGTCATAAATTTGCCGAATTGTGTCTAGGATCAATTTGATGTCTCCAAAAATTGTTAGTTTGGTCAAAACCAGTTTTATTACGAATCTACAATATAAATATAAATGATCTTCAGCTTTCTGGGTTCTGTAAATGTTGAGCTGCAGTAATGAGTTGGCGATCTCTTTTCTATATACTCATGTAGATAAAGTCAATTTCTATACCCCACATAATGTACCGAGGATATATTTTAACTAAACATTAAATAGAAACAAAATGTGGTTTCCTATTTCGTAAGCTTAAGCGGCTGGAGTCATTATTAACAACTAGTTCTTCCGGTGTCAACCGCGTCAAAGGACTATTTAAACTTATTGTTAAAGATGTGGTTTGCATTTTACTTGACAATTTTAACCCAATTGTTTATTTTGAAGACATTATTCATCAACCGGAGCTGGTAGACGAGGAAAAGTGGGCAATTTATTATCCAACAATCCCTTATTTCAAGGAAAAGTATGCTTTCAAGGAAATAGAAGTGGAAGGATTGATGATGGGAGCGTGAGGTACGATCCCTAACATCTTCCTCACTACATTGAAGGAGTTGAATTTACCTTCTGACTTAGCAAGAACAATTGCTAAGAACACCCTTCGAACACACTTTTACGCTCCTGTATCTCATTGATCCGTTTTATTATCATCAAATCAAGATAACTAATTTTATTCACCAGCACAACTCGTTCATCACTTAATCATTCCTCCAACCAAATCCACTACAATAATGCATCATCAAATATTATATTGAGTGGATCATTTTCGTAAGGAGTCCACTTCAACAGTAGAAAGAACAACAAGAAGAAGAAACAAAAAGCTATAAATGTAGGTAGGTAATTTAAAATTATTGAAAATAAATGTTTTGTAAGTATAGAACATTTATTTTAAATTAAAATATTTCTTCATATTAATAACAAATTATCCAGTATGTCTATAAAATGTTAAAGCTTAATTGTTATTAAATTAAATTCAACTTCTGTAGTTTTTCAAGTCTTTATTTTTTTCCTTAGCTATTTAATTATTCATTAGTACAAAAGGAACTGTGAACCCATGCATATTCCTGGTTATTGTGAGGAGTAGTTCATTTTATAATTTTCTGAAAAAGTTGCAATTTAAAAAGGAACAAACCTTATTTTATTTTACTTTGACAAGCAACTGACAGAACGTGTTCGTGTCTGAGATTTGCAACATTTACTAACAAACATTTGCCAATTTTTGAATATCTGCTCACTTGTAGTAATTAAATAAAAACCATTCAAGTAGTGCCTTTTATTAAATTTCATAAACTCACACTTATTATGTAAGATCTCATGTTCATACCAAATGCTTTTTTGAGGTCATAGAACACCCAAGTGACAGTTTGTAATTATTGAATTGATTTAGTTAGCGTCTTTAATAAAGAAACTAGGGGCGCCCCTTCATGCTTTGAGTGACAACCATGTACATATTGACTCACCCGCCCACCCATATGTGTACAGTGTACTGACCCACCAACCCACCCACATATGTTAAAGTTTAAGAATGTCATGTTTTACTAGGTGAAGTTAACACTTAGGGTGGTGCGGACGGCATTAGGGACAACTGAATTCCGCAAGATCGCAGCGGTGTAGCTTGGTTGCTAAACTCTCACAGACGGGGGACATGTGAGTATGCTTGTCGCTGTGCATCTGGGCGTGTGCAGCCAGTATTAGATTAAACAAGGCCCAATGCCATAAATTGTGTTATACGTTTGGGGTGATGTGAACGTGTAAACAAATTAATTTCGATATAATTTAGATATTGAAATACATAATGTAAAATTCGTCGAAACAAATAGACGTAATTTTCTATCCGGCACATGTTTATTTTAATTTTTAACAAATATAAACAGTTAAGTGTAAAAATAAACATGTTTTAGATAAATAAGATATGTTAATTGATTATATAATTGTTAAATTTAATTTTTAAATTTGGTTTTGTAAAGCCAAACTGTTTTCAAGATGAACTCACCCCAATGTTGGTTAAAATGACATATTCAGTTGGATACAAGTACAAATTTAGGTGAACGAACATTTTTAAAAATTCTCCAAAAATTTAGAAGATATAGACAACAAATATTTGTAGAAAAATTTTGAATTAAAATTTTGAAATTTTTAGCTGCACCACCTTAGGACCAACAAAACCTGACTTCCGAACCACAGGGGTGGTGGGGGTAAAAGCTGTTATGGTCATATAATGAATCCAACCCGGATTTTCTGGCCACTGCCTTAGCTACTGCTGCTCCTTTGACCGGAATGTCTACTGACCCATCCAACCACACGTATTAAACATACAGTACTATTCACCTACATGTTAAGCCATATACGCACAGTGCTACTGATGACTTGATTGGCCTGCACCTGCGACAACACTAACAGCATGAGGACTATTAGAAGCAATATTTAGAATTGGTTTTGCTTACAGATGTTTTTATTTTGTAAAAATAAGACGTTTTTAAATTCACAAAAAAAAAAAAAAACAGCATAAAAATAAACCACTGTTTTATGATCAATAAGAGCATTGTAGTGATTGTGGCAACTTTTTATAATTTTGATATTTTCCTTTTGTCGTAGGCTCTCTTTAAAATGAATTTTATCTAGCTATCTCATCTTCTTCCTACTTTGAGAAATGTTGTGTGAACCGGTTCCCTTACAGAATTAAATATTTAGATATTCTTAAAGGTAAATTATGAACTATACATCCTAACAGATACAAATTTCCGATAAAACTTCATGATCACATATTTACAACTTTCAACCATTATTATAATAGGAGAGAGGGAAGGTCAATATGTTAGAGATGGAAACTTATCTGAGAACGCTAGGTACAGTGCCACTGAACAGAGTAGAGAGGTGTCTTCTATTAGGGTGTCCCGTAAGTAACCAGCCAAACTTCTGGAGGTCATTCCTTGGGTTAAAACAAACAAAAAATTTCATGTGTACAAATCGTCTATCTCGCTCTATTATCCGGCTATCTGTCTGTATGTGTTTTTTACTAAAAACTTAATATCTCAAAGGTTATTTAAGATAAAACCATGAAAATTGGTATAAATGTTGATCTTTACAGTATCCATGTACTATTTAAATTTCATTTTTTTACAACAATCTTTTTCAAAATGGCGGCCATTTTAAATTTTTAAAGCCAAATAGCTTAATAACCTTAAATGTTACTAAAAAATTGTAAGTTACAAAAAGTTTAAGAATTTATTTCTATAAATAATTATATAAAAAGTTTTAAGATTGAACAACTATTAAATGAGAAATTACAATTTTTATCAAATAAAAATATGCTTGATATTAATAAAATTGAAAACTTAGTTTTCAATTTTGATAAAAATTGTGATTTCTCAGTTAATAGTTGTTCAATCTTAAAACTTTGTATATAATTATTTATAGAAATAAATTCTTAAACTTTTTTGTAACTTACAAGTTTTTAGTAAAATTTAAGGTTATTAAGATATTTGGCTTTAAAAATTTAAAATGGCCGCCATTTTAGAAAAGATTGTTATAAAAAAATGAAATTTAAATGGTACATGGATACTGTAAAGATCAACATTCATACCAATTTTCATGGTTTTATCTTAAATAACCTTTGAGATATTAAGTTTTTAGTAAAAAACACATACAGCCATATAGCCGGATAATGGAGCGAGATAGACGATTTGTACACATGAAATTTTTTGTTTGTTTTTACCCAAGGAATGACCTCCAGAAGTTTGGCTGGTTACTTACGGGACACCCTGTATACAACCTTTGTGACAACCACTGTTGCTACAAATGGTAATTATGGATATAGTTTGGATTCTCTTGAGTTCATATTCTATCTTTATTTGATTTCTTGGTATATTTAGATATATCTCTCACTTCATTATCATCATCGCATTATAAATTGCTTTCTAATTAATTTTTCACTTTAAAATCAATTTAATAACTAAATATAACACCAAAGTTCAAAATAAAGGACTAAAGAAATTATTCTATGACACAAAATCCAAGTTAATTTCCTGGGCAATTTAATACTTAAAACACTTAAAGAAGTGTTAGCAAATCTCCTGTCATACTTAATTATCTTACAAAATTTAAGATTGCTTTTATATTAAAACATACCTAAGTAACTAGCCTATTTCTTGTGTCAAATAAGCAATTAAAGGTCCTCACAGGTGTAAAACGATATAAATAAGAGATAAAATAAAATCCTGTTACATCAAAAGTATTAATTTGATTATTTTTTGTTATAGTAAAGTTTGTTTTGCTCAGTATTATTTTTTAAAATGTCGGGTAAACAAGTTGAAAAAGATCAAAAGGTGGATTTGATTGTTTAATTAATATTCAACAATGCAATGTCTATTAATTAATACACACGCCTTAGTTTGTAACAAACAATAAATTTGCTATTCAACAGAAATCACCTTTATCGTTAGTAAACATTAATATATTCGGATTTATTTTTAATTTATCCTAAGAACCCATCATAAAGATGTAGGCGAGTATGATTTTGAATGAGTCTAGCTGAGCGAATTTAGTCATTGTTACAAGCTAAGGCTGACTATTCCTTAGAAAGTGTAGTTAATTAATGGCCTAATTACAAATGAACAGCTGGTGGTTATCAGCTATCATGTGCTTGATATGATCTTGACCAAATACTTTAAATTAAGTTTTAATTTAATATCAGTAAAAAAAAAAAAAAAAAAAACTACCAGTATGTTGGATGACAGATATAAATATGCATATACAATGTTGTATAAACAAGTACCCTCAACACCAGCACTGTACTTGTATGGTGTTTGGGTCAATAACACCATAATTGTACAGGTTAATATCATCACCCATGAGTTGGAAAGTAAGTTATACTTTTATGGGTGGGTGGGGGCCACAATGTATGTTTATGGTCAGGTGGGGGCCAATATCACTGTACTTGTATGAGTGGGTGGGTCAATACCACTATTGTGTTTGGAGAGGTGTTGGGGGTTAGGTAAGGCTTAGGACTGCTCACTTAAAATGAAAAATGTTCTCATAAGTCACTTGACACTTTTCGTAAGTAACCATTTATAAGAGAACTCGTTTTAAAACAGAGTTGAGCAATTCGTGTTATAATTATCATTTATTTGTAAAAATAAGCTTAAAAACTAAATTTAACCTAAAGCCAACAAGTGCTATTGTATTAAGTTGTGTTTGAATCCGACTGTTAAAAGCATCTTATTGAATCACTAGTTACCAGATATTCATTATCAACAATGTGTGCGGATTTTATGCGCTTCCAACATGTTCACACGATTTGTTAGTCTCATTGTCAAATTGACATTTTTGATTTTCATTCATAGGTAAAAAAACATGAAAATATAAAATACAACGTTAAATAAACATCTTACAGATCCAGTTTAATCGAATGCGTGTAGAGAAAGTCACCGACACTGAAGCAGTGATTTATTACCAATTATCCGTCGAGTAAACGTTGTTTACAAGTTTCTTACAAGAGCTCTATTGTTGTTAAAACACACTTTGGGAGGTTTTACTGTAATCTTATCAGTAGCAGCCGTTATGTAAGCACGTTATCACTGGTTGACCGTTGGACGGATCTCTCGCAGTAGCACACTGGCTGCCTTAGTGCCTCCGTCACTCATCAGCTGCAAGACTGACAGTCGAGTGCGGTTTTATGTCAACTTCACGAAACGTCCGGTTGTTCACTTGCATGTCGTTTTTTAGCCAGATAACAGCGAATTTGTGAATTTAATTGGCCTGTGGAAATTAGAAGATTTTCTTGAGTGTCAGTGTTGGAAGAAATGAAAAGTTACATCGGTTGAAGATAAGAAAAGAAAGGTTAGTACCGTACATAATGACTGATTTGGCTTAACTAGTTTACTTAAATATGATTTGTTTGTTTGTTATAAAATTAAGTACTACTAGCTTTGCTCAAGTAATTTATTGAACATGCTCCAATAATCATTTAAATTTATTTATTTACTTTAACGAAACATACAATTTTTACGAAGTAAAATGGAAATTAATTGAGTAGCCACTGTTTCTAGTAATGTGGCTACTAGAATACTTAAAACTTAATTATTACCTAAAAATAAAATGAAAATTGAGTCTAGCTCATTTGATTGTAAAAATAAGCAACCTTTTATTATAGAAGATAAGATATAGACACAATCATAATTAATTAGCCACTAACCTGAAGCACCTACTTAAAGTAACATTTTCTTGAGTAATTTGGTGTGTTGGAATTGATTTTAGGAAACTTACGAACAAAATTTAACTAGGAAAAGAAAATTATATTTTAAAGCAGCATTTCCCCCTATACCAACAGAAAAGTGTATTTCCTAACTCTTATATGACACCTTCCAATCTATTTACTATTAAGTACAAAAATCAAATAATGCATTTCATAACCAATATATAAAATCACTGCTAATGGTTTATATCAATTTTATTTAATTTTATATGCATTTTACACATTTTTAATCGTAACAAGTTTTTAAAAAGTTACTATTATTAAACAAAACAACACATATTATTGACGTGTTTCATAGTTCAGTTTCCTGGAATGCATAATGTTGTGACTTTAATTAATATATGTTTATACTTTACTATAGTAAAGAATATTCAGATAATTAAATTCATGTTCCTTGTTCATGCTTGAAACTTTTGGACTGAACGTAAAATAAATCAATTATGAAGTTTAAAAGTATGGACTGTATGAAATTAAAATGTAAATTTACTACAAAATAAATCAAACTATTTGTTAGCGTTTTTCTTTGCTTCAATCATACCCTTATAAGTTTTATTTTGACTGTGAATGAAGTCTACGAATTTGTTTTCATTTCAAATAATATAAACCATAATAGGTAAAGACAAAATGATTGGCAAATTTTTCAAACGCAAGCTTTAAAAAGTTGTAATGTTGTTCAGTGATAAAACTCCAACAATATTTTACTGATATTACAATTTAATCCAATCCTTTCGATGCGCCTACTTTAAAAAAATAATGGTTTATTCAGAAAACTAAACATTTAAAAATTTGTATGAACGTAATAGATCTTAGAACTAATTTTGAAATTAGGCTTCAACAAAGTAATATGCTTATAGTTATTAATTTTTTTTTTCAATGCCATAAAGAAATTCATGTAAATTGAATTAAATATGTTAAGTATGATATGTTTTGACTTGTGTTAATTTAAAAAAAATTTCCAAATATTTTATCTTTTTTTATGGTACTAATTTTAAAATACTTATATTTTTATACTTCTGTACCACTTTTTTTGTAATTAATCAACAAATGTGGGAATTGTAATTCATTTTAGGTAAATTAATTTTCTGATTTAGATATCCTGTTGGCCGTTGAAATCGTAAAACTCCCATTTGATTAAACAGCAAATGTAACGCAAATGATGACGTAGAACAGCTTGTGGTACAAAAAGTACCACCATAATCCCCGTTATCATCCATTATGATAACGGTACTAGATAACGGTCTTGCACTTGCAACAAGCAAATCAACAATGGTGATATGATTACCAACATACGATAAGACATCGATGTTACCGACATACGGATGGGAGCAACGGTACTACTAGCCGGTTCTAAAACATTATCCAGTGTCTGATGAAGTAAGCAATGTTTTTGGAAAAGACGTTCATCTTCACCTACCGATCTCTGCAGAAAATCCAGAAAATGCCGCACGCATCACAAGCTACCTATAAATATCTGTGGTTATCGTTAGGACATTAGTGGTTCAAACCAGAAAAAGAAGCCGAGATCCCAATTTAAGGAACATAATATTGTTTTTTTCAACTCCTATTTGTTTATCATAACTTGGCCGATACTGTATTCACCGACCCTAAGACCAAGAGGGCCATTATTAGTTGTTTAACACCGGAAATGGAAGCCGAGATCTTAAGCAATGTAAAGAAAACAATGCTGTCTTGTTTCTTAATACCTGTTTGTTTACAAAAAAATGTAATGACCAATCACCGACCTCTGAGATCAATAATTGGCCATTATTAGTAGTTCAAAACGGAAATAGAAGTTGAGATCGCAAGAAATAAGGAATATAATATTACTTTTCTTAATTCCTATTTCTATAAAATAACTGAAACAACTCATAGTCATAACAATATTATTATCATTGCTCTTGCTTCAAATAAATTGTTGACAATCGTTAAATAAAATGGGACACCACTGCACCCTTCCACTCGTTGCGACCGTCACCTCGACCTCGATCTTTGACTCGTGACTAGGCCAACAGTAAGGGAGAAAAGCAATCGAAAAATATTTAATATTATTTTTGTTTAACAGTTGCTTTTCTATCATGTAAAAAAGACAGTTTTTAGTTCACATTAAAAATAAGCAATGTTTAAACCAGCATTAGTAAAAACATATTAATTAATAACAGAACATTACTGAATCTTTTTCGAGCCAGTGAGGCGAAGTGTAGGTAATTGTTTTACTTTTCTTATCATTTTCCCACCCCAGTGGCCCTTAAGCTTCAAATTAATCTAATCAGGCTAATTTATGTTCTTTTTAGCTACGAAATTACGTACGGACCGATTATTTTACGGAAGTAAATATATAGATAAGAGATACAATGACGAACGTGCCTACAGTGTGAGAGCTGTTTCCTTCTACGTTAGCGATAGTACACGTATTTCCTCTGTGGAAAGATCTGTTGAGTTGTGTCTCCCAAATACACAATTTCAATAAATATACGAGTAATTAGTAATAGTCGTAACAATAAAACACATCAGTTAAACATTTTATCTTGTTTTAGATGTAAATATTTTTGTTATTGTTGGAGCTGTATTTGAAGGAGTACGATAAGTAAACTTTGTATGTACGTGTTTTGCGCTGAATGGGCGTCGAGAAAGGATATTGGGCTGTCCAGTAGTTAGTTCCCCAAATGGTAGTACGGATGGCAGGCCCAGCACCGTTGTCAGTCCCTCCCTTCATTCCCCTCCAAATCCTCAAGGATAATCGTATTAGTTGACGCGAAGCTTGACATCTCAGTGGTGGAGAGATTCCCCTCTGCCGCTGGAACCCCTACGTGTGCTAAATATAACAGGTCATTTACTATCCGGCCCAGTTTCCCCAATTATATTACAGATTCATAAAGATGTAGGCATATATTAGTGTAATCTAATTGAGTCTACATGTGGCCACACGAAATCAACCTCTATTTTTTCTGTGGCGTTGGTTATAATATTAGCTGCTTCTGGTCCAAAGGTATTAAAAAGTTTGATCACAGTTCACTAACCAAGCACTATTCTTTGACTCTTTCGTTGTGTTGAACCCTTGGTTATGTTTCAGTTACAGTTGATATTTCATGTATTATTATTAGTTTTGCAAGTGATTTGATTAGTTATTGAGGTCTGCAACTAGGCCTACTGCCGGTTTAAAATGCATTTCATTAAAGTACACTCTTGCTGCACTGCTGAATCACAAACCATCTGATAATTAGGCACAGTTTTTAACATTTACACATTATGACTGTGTATAAATCGTAGTTTAAGTATGGGAGGGTGGGTGGATCAATGCATAAACATATATAATAGGGATGTGTAAGAAAACTACTGTAATTGTATATAAGGGTGGGCCAATACCACCGTACATTCATGGACGGGTGGGTGGTTCAATACCCCCGTGCGAGTTTGAGAGGGTAGGTGTGTCAATGCCATACGTAAAATATAGGGTAGTGTTGGATTAATGTATGGAAGGGTGGGTATTAATATCAATACCACCTTACGTAAGTGATGATATTAATACGACTGAGAACAGAACCTGTCACCTATAATATCCAGAACACTTTGTCCCTAAGTAGCTGGGTTGCAACACTACACTGGGCTGGGTGAAACAATATTTACAAGTATGTTTTAAAAAAATAAACTTGCTGTGTACATTTGAACAGAGGATGAAAAATAAAAGCGTAAACGTGGAATATTATTTCTAATAAATAATAAATAATTTGCTGATGTTATAAGCCACTTCAATCTTGAGAAAGACGAATTGTTATTTTTTCTGTTAGGAACGTATCAGCTGATACGCTAAGTGCTCTAGAAAAAGTCCTCTCTGTGGAGTTCATAGAGTATAAATCAGCTGAGCCAAACTGACTGGCTCGGAGGTCATGCTCCGTTATAATTACTAATGAACCTGCATGAGCCAGGTTACTAAACCAACCCTGCAACCTGTTTGGTCAATTATAATTTACACTTATCTTATGAGACTTAAAGCTGAATTGAATCTTAATAAAAGACAAAAATTATTGAATCTTAATATAAAAACAGAAATAGACTATAGCTTTTATATAGTTACGCATCTATATTGATGTGATGTTTTAAGTAGAACTACGGAGAAATGGTTAAGCAAGTGTATAGAACCACCCCGTAGCGAAGCAAATGCTGTCGGCTAGTCTAGTATAAATATGTTTTCCTACTGACATTATCGAATCATTGTTGAATGATGGGGAAAACGTTATAGAGGCAAAGATTAGAATCTGTAGTTTCTATTAGCTTAAGAAATAACTTACTGTAAATATTTTCCACCATTCAAGACTTCTTTTAAAATTCAAATATGGTTGGACAATTTAACAGTTCTGTTAATGTATTTACAGGCTTTTAGTAAATATTGATAAAGCCTATTATGCGTGATTCATTTTTAATCCTACAAAAATGTAGAGCTGTGGTTCAGTGCGTGTGCATGATGAAACTCGAACGTAATGGGAGAGCCAGTGGCCGAGTGGTCTAAGGCGTTAGGACTTAGTACCTGAGATAGAGGTAGCACAGGTCGAATATCAGTAATAATCACCTTGTACTGTACTGGTTCTCCTTCTTCCTCTGTCTGATACGTTCCCCGCACAGATCAATAGTCTATTAGGATTGAGTGGAGTAAGGTTAAAGAGGAGATCGGCCTCTCCTTAAAAAAAATTTTAAATCTGTAATATATTTCATACCATAACTAGATGACCTCCGACTCGGTCCTCACTAAATGTCTCGAGCTAGAAAGAATTTAAGATAGCTTGGTTAGATACATTTCAAAGCTTAAAGGGGGAAAATGTCAGAAATAAAAAAAAAAAAATAACTGGCTCCGCTACACTGGCTCTAAATCACAGCCTTCGTGGATTCAGCAACCGCCTCCCTCACGATAACCTTAAGGTTGGTAAACTAATCAGTTATCTCATCCTTTGATAAGCAGGCTGTCACACACTCCTCAATGGCTGCGGCGTTCATGTCGAGCTTATCAATTCAGGGTGCAAAGATACAGATAGTGTCCGGTCGAGCCTGCCTTACTCGATCGTGTCTACAAGCACGGTGGTACTGACCCACCCGCCCACCCATACACGTACAGTGGTAATGATCCACCCGCCCACCCATACACATACTGTGGTAATGACCCAACCACCCACCCATACACATACAGTGGTTGGTATTTACCCACCCGCCCACCCATACACGTATAATGGTATTTACCCACCCACCCAGCCATACACATACAGTGGTAATACCATACAACAGCCGCAAAGTGTAGCAAAGCGTATCGTGTGCTACTGGAACGTGAAAACAAAGAAAGAAGTAATTATTATCAGTCAGGCACTTGGTGAAAAAATCCTTAAGGGTTAAAATAAAACATGTCAAAAGAATATGGACTCTTTTCATTAAAACTTGCTATAAAATAAATGAAAAGGGTCGAAACATGTAAAAACAAAGGATATGACGTTAAAGCAAGAGATTAAAGATGGATTTTCAAGGAGTTTGGTTAGTATAGATAGAGTGAGGTGCTAGTTTTGAAAAGGTAAGACATTCAATGTGAAAATGTAAAGGATATATTGGAAGTATAAGAGTGGTAAGTAGAATTGCGTCTCAAACATACCGGCTGTAAAAGAGTTGACCCCATCAAGAACGTATTTTATTTTATTTATAAATTACTGGACGCATAAAAAATTAAAACCCTGATCAAAAAATTAAGTTAATACCATTTAAATACCTTATCAAACAATTAAAACTGGGATATCAAACATATATAGACTTTAGTAGGCATAGGAAACTTGATTTTATTTTTACTCTTTTATCAACAAATTTATGTATGATTCCCGACTGTTTATTGTTGTTAAACAGTTCGGACACTCGGATGAATGCAATGCTTATTTTAGTCTACTACTTGTGTATTTCTTACACACGTTTGCTGCCGTAAATAACACGTCGGATATAAAAGATGAGTTGTGACAGAACTGACATGCTGACAGCGGGAATCCACTTGAGTGAGGTGTACCAAATGTTAAGGGTGTGCAGCTTACGTCAAACCGTCTCTCCAGGAAACGGAAGTTGGCTTGACGCAGGAGAGACCGTAACTCGTGACTTGTAACAATATGACTCGATTGACGAATGACGATTTCATTTGTTCTACAGCCTGGTGAGTATCCACCTGAACTCAAGAGGTCGTGGATTCGCTTTTAAGGCACTTACCAAGGTACAAACCAAGATCCGTTTTCTAGGTAGTACAACTAGGCTTGTATAGTTTTAACACGAATGTGATTTTAGGTCTAGATATGAGGTAGCAGTTTCCCACATTGCCAATCCACCACTGGATTTAAAAATTGTGTACGACACAAAACAGTTTTTAAACAATTGGTATTTCCAATGATCCCACTTTTGTAAAAATCGCTTAAGAAATAACTGTTTTATGAATTAACCTTAATTCACATGCAAACTAAAAGGCTACTAATTTGACAGTATTTGAAGATGTACATTAAGGTCTCTTTGTTAAAAATATTAATTGTGCCTTACATAACTTTTATAAAACCAGTGGTTTTATAGATATTTGTTAAAATTAAAATAAATTGGCCGCCATTTTGAAAATAATAATTTCAAAAATTTATTTAAATAAATACTACCATCATCTGACATGAACTCGATTACCAAGTTTTGTAACAATGATAAAGATGATAGCACAGATATAAATTGTTTTATGAAAATAAAAAAAAAAAAAAAAAAAAAAAAAAAAACTAGCTGCTAAACAAAGCAAAAATTGAACAAATTTTATTTTTCATATTTAGCTTAGAATCACACATAGTATATAAAAATGCATAGCCATATCCACCTTTTTGTAGCACCATGTTTAGTGTATATACTGAATATAAGGACATATACTGCAATAAATTAATACCCTGTTTGCACTTTATAAAACGTAACTCAGGCAGCAATAAATGTCTTGCAAAGACGTGTTGTTTACCAACGGTATAAACCTGTTTAGAAAGATAAGCACGGTGCTAATTAATTAAAGCTTTTGTTATCAGGAAGGCTGTTCTAAGAGTGTTGCCGATAAGCTCGAAGTTCATCGGCGTATTTCCACATACAGTAAGAATAAAATATCTATTGAAAATTATGTTCTTCTGTTATAAAAATTGAGATCAAGTTTTATACCACTGCTTTTAGCTTCACGCGTTTGTTAGGGTTGTAGTTATTGAATCGTGCGAATATTGAAATATCTACGTTAATTTAATAATTTATATTATGTTCAATTAGGTAGCATAATGGTAGTCGATATTATGTATTGGAATATAATAAAGCCATAAGAATATAGATTTTAATTTTTTCGGAATAAATATACTGTTTCTTAAATTAACTCATAAAAAATGAACTTAAAAGTATTTTTTTCGGGTGATTTTTTTATGTAGTTAAAACATTAATGATTGTTTAATTATATAATAATGTATTTAGACCATAAAATGATCTATAATTACAGTATTATAAGAAGGCTTCGTAATTTATATATTATTTAAGAAAGCCTTCTTAATTATATCACTGAGACAACAGTAATCAAACACTAAAGTGACGAAATAACAATTTGCATAGGTCAAGGTTGGCGATATTGAGGTTAATTAATTGTGCTGTATTGTTGCAGCACTAAAGACGGGAATCAGCTGACAGGACTCACTTCGTCTGCTACAAAACAGCTGACACTGACAAAATGAAGTTTGCTGAACATCTGTCAGCCCACATCACTCCTGAGTGGCGTAAACAATACATTAACTATGAGGTAATAGTAATGAAGTTTTCTATCACAGTCAAATACTTATCAACTGTTCACGTGCAAGAGATCAAATCAAAATATCTTTATTCGTATTTGTACAATGAATACATTGAATAGTGTCATACATATAAGTGCTGTACAGTAGTACATTGAAAATCATAAATAAAACATTGATTGACTTAACTAATAATCTTAACTTAATTAATTAATGAAATATACTTCCCTTTCTTTAAATTATAAAATTCCTGAAATGAGTAAAAGACATTATCACATAAATAGTTTTTTAGCTGTGTTTTAAATTTTTTCTCATCATTTACATCTCTAATGTGTTTGGGAAGGTACTTAAGTAGCTTTATGCCTGAACAGGATGTGTTTTTACTGAAGTATTCCAGGTTATAGTGAGGTGGAATACTTTGTAAAACTTGTAAAAATTTCATTCTTATTCCTTGTATTATATGAGTGAGTTTGATTATGTGTCCTAAAGCTAATCCTATTTTTTTAAAACAAACATTATACATTCAAAAATATATCGGCTATGTACAGTTAAAATATTCAATTCCCTTAAATACTGTCTCACAGAATCATCAAAGTTTAGATTAAACATTGTTGAATGGGCTAAGGGGGTTTTTTTTAAGAGTTAACATTTTATTAAAATTTAGTTGTGAGGTACTTCCATAAATACTGATATCATAGGCGATGTGGGATTGGACATGAGCATAAAATATAATCTTCAGTACTGTTAAGCTGCAGAAATAAGTCATTTGTTTTAATGCAATATCCCTGAATTTATTTTATTAATTACATGGCTAACATGCAAATCCCAACTCAAATTTTCATCAAAGTATAAACCTAAAAATTTTGTGTTTTTAATTTGAGCAATACTTTTATTACCAACAGACATGTATGGACATACAGTATTTCGGTTCTGTTTTGTTTTAAATGAAATAAAATTTGTTTTTTCTACATTTAACATTAGTTGATTCTCTTTAAAAAAATTATTCATATTATGTCATTGAATTTGTGAGTTTAATTCGTTCCTTTTCGGATTTTGCTGATATTAAAAGGTTTGAGTCATCTGCATATAGGCAGATTTGACTATTTATATCCTTGTGATTTGTAAGGACCTTTGTCATGCCAATCATGTAACACACAAACAATAAAGGGCCCAAAATTGACCCTTGAGGAACTCCATGCCTAATTGTTTGCTTTTTAGATTGAAATTTTAATAACCTATTTCTTGCAACATATGAGATTTCCACGTATTGCTTTCTGCCTATGAGGTAGGATTCAAACCAATTTAAATTAGTCCTACTAACTCCTAAATTTTGCAATTGTTCAATTAACCTATAATGTGAAATACTATCAAAAGCCTTAGATAAGTCCATAAATATTCCCACCGTGTCGTTTTTCCCATCAATTGAATCAATAATAAATTCAGTGAACTTAATTAGTGCTGTCGTTGTTGATTTATTTTTGCAGAATCCATGCTGCTCTTCATCTATTAGATTAAACTTTAATAAGTGTTCAACCAGCCTACTATGCATTGCTTTTTCAAAAATCTTTGAAATCGATGGCAAGATAGATATTGGTCGATAGTTCTGAATGTCTGTGGTTTCTCCCCTCTTATAAACTGGAATTATTTTAGAAACTTTAGCACTAACTTCTTCAATTAGTTGTAACATTCTTTTCTACATTTTTAAGTCAATTTTCATTTAATTTATTAAAACTGGAGTAGAAGCAGACCACAAACCAAAGGGAGTATTTGATGATTATCTGATTTATTATTTTTGAATAGATTATATGCAATAATAAATACAATTTTATTTCGATGTGAATCATGATGAAGAAAGAAAAAAATGTTTTCCATAACATTTAATAGTTTTCTTCAAATTACTTATTTCCCCTTTGTTTTAGACAATATAATAAACACAATCCTAAGCAGTGGGTGTCCTCATAGTTTTTTTTTTTTTTTACATTCAACTTTTAATAACCGTACAACCTTAACTGACGTCCATTCAAACTGACCCAACCTCCCATACTGGTACTATGGTATTTACCCACCCACCCACTCTTACATTACTGTGGTTGATTCACCCGCCCACTCTTGTACATACTGTGGTATTGATCCACCCACCCACCAGTACACACACTGTGGTATTGACCCATCCAAAAACGTATGGTGGTATGTCTATGGGGAATGAGTTCAGTAAATTCAAAAGAAGATCGGTCTTATGCTGAAGTGACTAATATGATGGCAGTCGTCCAAGCACTTATTTGAAAACAATCACTGTTAGACAGCAAATGCATTACAGTCTCTTGTTTCTACAATCAGCCTGAGAGCGGTTCAGTGGACAGAACAACTATCTTATTTCTGTATTTCTGATCAAAAGTTCAGATATTAGATATCAAGTAATAAAAATAATATACTAGCAAATGTTGAACAAGCTTAATTTAAATTAATACTGCAATTTTCTTGTTTAAATGAAGAACTTGTAAGTTTGAATCCATTTCTCTACTTTTAGTTTATCTGTAATGAATTGAAAATACAATACGACACCATATTCACAGGAGATGAAAGCTATGCTGTATATTGCAGTGGAGGAGGCACCCTCAGCCGAGACTGTGGAGCCAGATGAAGTCTCCCGCCATTTCACAAAGTTTGATGAAATGTTCTTCAGCTACTGTGACAAGGAACTTTTGAAGATCAATACTTTCTATTCAGGTACGTTCTTGTACTTGTGTTTTGTTATGAATCTAAAATGTTAAATTTAAATTACTCATATTAAATCATAATATTAAAAGTATTAAAACTAATAGCTTGATGATAAGGTGTCAAAGGTTAGCAAAGATACTTAATGTTGCAAAATATAGATTATAATTAAAAATAAATATCATGAATAATAAATGAGCATTATTGTTTCTGAGAGGATGGAAAAAAGTTCATTTAACAAAACATGTTACTTTATGAAAACCTTCGAAATATAACAAATTTACAAGTTCCTAGTAATCGCACATATTTTTCCAAAAAATCATCTCATACAGTGTGTGTTGCAGCTTTTCAATGCTCCCCCAATAGCATTAAACTCAAAACAATTTTTAATGTTTTTAAAAGACAACTCAAAAACCTCGTGGTAGACCATGCCTTCTATAGTGTAAATGATTTTATGAATTACGTATAGTAATTTTAAATAAAATAACTTAATTTCTTGCAAAGTTTACTAAGTTACGTTACTAGCATTTATTTTATATTTAGTTATTTGTATGACTTGTGCCCATCTACATTGATTGTATATTTATGGAAATAAAGAATTATAAAGAAACATCCACAATATAGATAAAAAAAGCAATTAATTAAAACAATATTTTAAAATATTTTATTGAAAAATATTTTGTAATTCTTGTGAAGGTTGACCTTCACAAGAATTACATGAAGTAAGTAAATTACACAAGATAATTTATGAAGTAAAATTATCAGCAGATGATAAGTGAGTGAAATTATATAAATTTAAAATTTCACATATTGCATATATAAAATGATTCAAGCTAGCAGTTGTGGGGCTTGGACAGTGTGGTGTATGGTACATTTTCTCTGTTGTCAGAAAATTACAAACAAATAATATAAACAATGATTTAAAAGTTAGTTATAAAAAGTATGTTATTTAGTTAGTATAAAATACTGAGCAAGATGATTTTAACTATTAAAATAATGATAGTTATATAAAAGTATGTTTAGAAAATTTAATATGGGTTTGATAAAAAAAAAACAAATATGTTATTACATTTGAATGGTACTTAATGGATTACAGATACAGTAGTAAAAATTATTACACTTTTTCGCTTAATGTGTTGAATGTACATCAAACACTAACTGTGTGTTATCGCACTGACATACTTGTACATATACCGGCAGACGTTGACTGACTACCTGTAGAATAGTTACCTTCTACAAATTTACTTGATACCCATCAGTATCTATAAATTGATAAATACAATATGATCTATAACATGATATAATATTAAAGTTATTAGACAAGGACAATCCCTGAGATCTGTTCAATAGTTTATGATTGTAAAAATTCTCTTCTTTTATATTTGATATACAAACAAGAAATATATAAATTCCTAGTTTTATTATATGCAGAATGATCAGAATAAGTGTTTCAACAATTTACCCAAGGAATCTCAATGCTAATACCCCCAAATGTTGCCTTATTTTTAGTGATTTGTAAGGTCTTTTTTTAAATTCACTATAAATTTATTAAAAGCATTAGAAGGATAAAATTGACATCATTTTTATCAGAAATAAATGCATTAAAAAATATTGATAGTGGAGGAAAAATTAATAAAATTAAGACATTTTATAAAAATAAAGTTATATATAAATAATGTATAAAAACTTTACAAAAAGTGTATAGGTCTAGGTCATTTATGTATGTAAAATTATAATATTAGAAGAAAAGTGAGATATACAATTTGTGCATAATTTAGTGCTGAAAAAAATCATTATATTGTCCAATATTTACACAAAATTAGATAAGAAGTAATAAATACATATGTTGCCTACAAATATGAATCAGATTGTTCAAGTATACACAGAATGTCACTTGTACGACAAGGATCACCTATAATCACAAATAACAATAAAAATTAGTTAAATAATACACAAACACTAAAAGTCACATAAAAGCACAACAACAAACACAAACAACTACCGGCTTGGCAATGCCGAATGGGATTCGTACATATGGCATGTTAGACGAAGTAAACAAACAAAATCAACTAGCCTCTGTACCACGTAGGAAATTCGTTGAGAAAATTCGAAGTCACTTAAACAAACACTGGTTCACAGACTTTTAAATGATATGTATTTGAAACGGCTTTGATGTTTTATTTCGACTGCAAGCGGCTATAACCGAGAGCATGCACATAGACTCAAATTGTGTCAATAACATGTTACGAACAAATCGATCACCTTAATTTGATGCAATTAACAATCCTTGGGTTAAAGATGTTATTGTGCACAAAAGTTGTCCTAAAACCTTTAGTTCTCCATCTAAACGTGTTTTTTACTTAAATACTGAGAACTTGAGAACCAATTTAGGGTTGTCTCACCCTTTGGTACACCTTTTTAAAAATATAATATTGACAAAATATCCATACCTATTTAAAAATGGCGGTCATTCAAATTATTCCAAATAAAATACCTTTAAACCAACTAATTAATCTTATAAAAATAATAATAATGCAAGTGTGCTTTAGTTTAAATGTTTGAGTCAACAAATTTGAATAAAAAGACTGATTAATGCTACAGGAGTACATTTTACAGCATTACTCCTTAGCAAGTGCAATTTTCATGAAGTTTGTAGTTATTTTAAACAAGTGAATTCATGCCAATTAGCTAATTTATGAAAATGATAAATTTATGATCGTTTTCTTTAAAAATATGATTTTAAATGTATTATTTCAATTTTTCAAACAATGATAGTTTTTTTTTTTTTTTTTTATAATATGACTTTTATATTCCTTGAGAAATGCGTTTAGAGCAGCTCTTAATTTCTTGTTAAATGAGGTGAGATCGGAATCATGGAGCATTACTGAAAACAAAAAGAAAATTAAAAAACTGAGGTTCTCATAAATTAGCTTATTTGCATGAAATAGCCTGTTCAAAGTAAAAAAATGTTGAAAACTGCATGTGCTATTGAGTATTGTAAAATATAGTTATGGCTAAAAGTATTCCTTACTTGTATTATACTAAACATTTTTGATTCAAACACTCTTGAACTGATAGTAAAATTTGCAAAAGAAACGTTACAGAATTTTTACCGCATAATTAGTTAGTATTGATTTCAATTAAAACAGAATCATATTTAATATAAGTGATATGCAGCATTTATCAAGTTTTATTCACATCAATCATTGATGTCATGCCTAGTTCATCTTTCAATATGAACAAAATACAAATTAATTAAAGAAACATTAATATACGTTAATTATATAGATTAAATTTATTTTGCAGAAAAATTGGCAGAAGCAACCAGAAAATTTGCAACACTTCGCAATGAGCTTTCATCGTCCTTAGAACAAAAAGGAAAAGTGAAACGTAAGACTGATGTTCCTGCACGTAAAATTAATGACCTAAAACTTGCATTTAGTGAATTCTACCTCAGTTTGATTCTTCTCCAAAATTACCAAAATTTGAATTATACTGGCTTCCGGAAAATACTTAAGAAACATGACAAGGTAAGAGTTGAGTTTTGGCAATTTTCATTGATATTAAAAATTTTATTTGAATAAAAAATAAATTGTATAATATAAATAAGTATACAATACCTAATTTAACTCCAATATGAAAACACAACAAATTCTGAAAATGAGTGTTAGTGCATAAATCAATTTTATGAAGCAGTCTGAATTATATTATAAATCAAGTTGTGTTATGCTGAATCATGTAAGGAAAACTTGGGCTGGATTAAATAGTTTTATATTTTACAAATTTAGATTTTTGGTAACCAGTTTACATATTCAAAGAGCCTGTAAACATAATATTTTAAACGTAAATGTACAGATTTATGTTTCAACTTTCAGTCTTGCTTTGTTACATCAATCATTTTAGCCACGTATAGATGATCAACGAGGGTGAAAAATCAAACACCAAATTTTACTTGCGTGTATAGTCCAATCTGTCCAACATGTGAGAACTGGACAACGTGTTTCAGATCAAGTGATCCATATTCAGGTCTGCTGTTTCATCTCTGTTAAGTTTATTTAATACACATGATACTTACATAACAAAGTTCACACATGTTACAACTACATTTAAATTAAAAATAATCGTTCCAGTATGTCGCTCGTCCACAGGACTAGTATTAATTTGTGTCAGCATGTAGTTTTAATAATTTATTTAATTTGAATATAATTGTAACCTGTGTGAACTTTTTTATATAAGTTATGTGTATTTGATGACCTTAACAGTGACAAAACAGAAGATCTGATGATGGATGTCGTCTTTCAGTTCTCACATGTTGGACAGAGTGACTGATACGCGTAAGTCATTCTTGCTGTTTGATTTTTTACCCTCTTCATACTCACAAATATCCAGCTCTTTGATGATTAACCACTAAATATAAATAATTTTTTTGAAATTGTCAATTAGTCACACAACCATGTACGCAGACGACACTGTCATAACAATATCTAACAAAACCACGGAACAACTCGCCAGTGGTCTAATCAATACCCTGAACACAACAAAGCAATACTGCATCTCAAACAACTTAGTGCTGAATGACATTAAAACTGTCCAAATAAACTTCTCTACCAGGCACAAAAACATGCATCTTCCAATCACTGACCTGGAAGCAAAAACCCAAACAAATCACCTTGGTATATTAATTGATGAACACATAACCTGGAAAGCACACACTGAACAGCTTTGCAAAAAATTGAGCACCAGCATATTTGTAATACGCAGAATTAAACAGATTAGCAATAAAGACGCAGCTAAAACCGCCTACTTCTCACTTTTTGAGACACACCTTAGATACGGTTTAGTACTATGGGGAGGAACAGCCAACTGCAACATGGAAAAGGTCCTCAGGCAGCAAAAACTAGCAATAAGAGCTCTAGAAGGACTCCAATACCAAGAAAGCTGCCGAGAAGCATTTAGAAAATTGAAGATCCTCACAGTGATAAACCTGTACATCCTAGAAGTAATTCTGCATGCGGTACATTCAAGGAAAACCAGAAATAGAGACCTCCACCAATATAACACACGCCATGTCCTTGACTTCACACTTCCTGTACACCACCTGAGCCTCTCAGCAAGGAAACCATCATATAAAGGAGCGGCCTATTTCAATAAACTTCCAGAAGCTCTAAAGAATGAACCACCCAAACGTTTAAAAAAAGCACTAACAGCCTGGCTACAGGAGAGACTCTTTTACTCAGAAAGCGAATTTTTAAACATGTAATTAGAATAAGCAATGTAATTTTTATATAACCTTGGAATTTGTATGAATGACGCATGTACTGTTCTCAACGAATATGTCAATAAAGTATTTTGTCTATTGTCTATAGTTAAATAAGCAATAATTTTACCACATGAAAATATACCAGTATATCAGTGTTCAAACTAAGACCATTAATTAATTAGGATAGTTAATTGATTTACAGAAAATGATAAATTAAATAAAAAGACAAACTAGCTTCAGATTGATTTAATTCACGTTTTAAATAATTATTGTTCCTTCTATATGTTTATTTGTAGTTATTAACTGTAGACTTGGATACCATATTTTAGTCAGTAGATTTTGAGTCAGTTTATATGCTTTGATTGCAACTACAAACTGTACACTTTGATATTAAATATCGGTCGATTTAGTCACATGCGTTTTAATTTCAGTTATTAACTGTAGACTTTTACACCAAAAATCGGTCAGAAAATGTTAAGTCTGCTCATATGTTTTTATTGCACCTATAAACTGTTAACTTGGGTACCAAATGTCGATCAGAATGTCTGCATATTTATTTTGATTGCAGTCATTGACTGTAGAATTGGGAACCAAGTATCGGGCACCAAATATCAAACAGAACATGTGAAGCTTTCACATATGTTTTGATTGGAATTATGAACTATATACTTTGATACCAAATATTGATCAGAACTTGTTGAGTCTGCACATGTTTTGATTGCAGTTATTAACTGTAGACTTGGGCTCCAAGTATCGATCAGAACAAGTTGAGTTTGCAAAATGTTTTGATTGCAGTTATTAACTGAAGACTTGGGTACAAAATATTGTTAATAATATGTTGTTTGCACATGTGTTTTGATTACAGTTATTATCTGTAGACTTGGGTACTAAGTATCGGTCAGAACATGTTGAGTCTGCACATTTCTATGTCAATAAAGACATTCCTCGGCTCATCCAAGAGACAGAGACGACTGTGACTCAAGAGTTAGAGGGCGGAGACCGCCAGCGGGCCATGAAACGCTTGCGAGTACCACCTCTAGGTGAACAGCAGAGTCCCTGGACTACTTTCAAGGTTGGACTCTTCTCTGGCTCCTTCGTTGTCCTGTTTATTGCTGTAGTACTCTCCGGTAGGTTTCTACAATTTTGATTTACTAAAATTAAAATTAAGTGGTATAGACAATAATAAACTTAGCAATTCTTAAGTGTCCTTCCTGTGAAATTATGTTTTTTTAAAGATCCATGCAGTTTTTACAAATAATCGTTACAATTTCATTTAGATTAAAAAATTCTGAGATCCCCGTCTAAATATTCTTTCTAACACTGTGTTTCATTCATTTTATTGTTTTAACCAGTGACCTAATTTTGTAATATGACTGAAGAAGCAGTCAAACCTCATTAAAAAACTAAATAAAACAACTACAATCAGCCAAATCCATTAAAACATTGAATATTTTACTCACAATTATTTAGTTCATATTTAGTACTATCTGTGGTAATATTTACACTATTCATATTGTCCTTGTACGTATTACTTGAATATTTTCGGTTTTAAATTACCATTATTAGTCTAGTAATTTGGATTAGGCATATGATTCATATCGTATGGTTTTTTTGTCAGCTACCATTTAGTAATTTTTTTTCTTTAAGCTGTGATATATATTTGGATTAAAATCCAAAAGTTATGTAATATATAAAATGAAAGTGATCTGTCACATAGCTAAATCCAATCCATCGAGCCATTAACGCTCTGCCTCACTTATTCTGTTTATACTAGCCAATCTCTCCGTGAAAGAATGCAGGGCACACTCTGTAATTATGTGATCCATTGTTTGGATAGACTCCCTGCAATCACATGACTGATCAATTGTCAATCCCCATTTATATTTCCAGTACTTACATCTACCCATGCCAGTTCGGAACCGATTCAAAAGTTTCCGTTCCCTCCTAGAGAGGTTCATCCCACCTACAGGTATTGATGGAGCATTAATAAGAAACTTATTACGTCCATCAAAACTGTTCCACTCTATGACCCAGCTAGTATTGGGTGAAAAATTTGAACTGCTCAACTGGGAAGCAGTATGTTGAGGTGGGTTTTGAGATTTTATGCGACTGACTGTTCTTGTTCCAATTTTTTTCAACGTGTATACCGCTGACATCCCAATAACAAAGCGTGTGAAAGTTTATATATGCAGACGATATTGCTTAAGCTTACCAACATATGGACTTCACAGCTAATGAAGAAACACTCAAAAGTGACCTTGCAGCCCTCGAAGGATATTTTAGAACCTGGAAGCTAAATCCTATCCCATCAAAAACGGAAGTAGCTTGCTTCGACCTAAGTAACAGACAGGCATATGATCATTTTTACTGTGTGCATAAAACTTCAGCAGATAAGAAAAATGGTTTGAATTTATTGATATGATCTATATAATACCATAGCAACTATCTAGATAGTGATCTCAGCTTTTTGAACACAAATCATTTATGTGGTTAATGATTGGTCATATGTGCCAGCATTTTAAACATGCTTCACAACTCAGAACAATTATGAAATGAAAAGAAAAATGCCATTATTAAAGGGGCGAAGTTAGGACTCTCTAAAACTTAACCCCATAATGTTTTAGAGATCCCATTAACAGTTATGGCGGATTTCTAAGGATGCTGGAAGCTAAATATAATTTTTGCCTAAACTCACACTCAGCCAGTTAAGCCCCATTTCTAAAATGTTGCATGTTTGGGCCTCAAGGCTGTTTTGGACACTGGAGAGTTCAACTGGTCGGTGCCATTGGCCAGTGAGTGGATCATGGGCTACAGGGTTGAGTGTGGGAGCCCCCCTAAAAAACTATTAATATAGAGCATTCAGCCAACAGGATCAGTTTGGCAATAATTAGTTTAATCTATGTTTATAAATTGTTTTTTTCCTTTTGTTTGGTTGAAAGAATCATCATTTGAATAAAGAAATTGCAGTCTTAAACTTCAAAGAAATTTCTATTTACTAAGTCTATTCAATAGGTCTTCTATTTACTCATAGCTTATTTCACAGCTACAGTCATAAATTAGTTAAAAATTACTAAACTTATATTTTTCAGCCATTTTTCACGAAGGGGGAGGGACTAACCTCAATACAGCATTCAAACTGTACCGAGGTCCTCTTCTCATAGTGGAGTTTGTCTTTTTGATTGGTGTCAATGTGTACGGCTGGCGATCATCAGGTGTAAACCACGTGCTCATCTTCGAACTGGACCCTCGCAACCACCTATCGGAGCAGCACCTTATGGAGATGGCAGCTATAATGGGCGTGGTGTGGACTCTGAGCATGCTCAGCTTCCTTTACAGCGCCTCTCTCAGTATCCCCCCTTATGTCAACCCCCTCAGCCTCGCAGCCATATTTTTGGCCTTTACTGTCAACCCCACCCGCATGTTCCGACATGAAGCCAGGTTCTGGACTCTTAAAGTCATGGTAATATTACATAGTTTGTTCATTTGTTGCATAGAACTATAAAGTATTTAAAAAAATAACAATTAGTTGAGTAATAAGTGTAATAAATAATGATAAATAATTAGTTTACTAGTTTGCGATACTTAACCTACATGTAGAGTTTAAATTATAGTCGTTATGTCATGAACTTATGAACTTTGTGCAGAGAAAGGGACAAAAAACCTCTTATTATATATTAAAGGCTCTCCCACCATCAAGTGAAGTACACAAAACTTTCCAAACATTAAGATTATATTAAGATTCATATTAGTTAAATCTCTAAAGTATATGCAAGTATAGGGTTCTTATAAATGGAAGCATTATGAATATATGTACTACTATATCCTTAAATAACAAAGTCAGCAAAACTATAACAAATCCATATTTTAGAAAAAAAAAGTCAGTTGTTCTAAACTTTACCAAAATACACATAAAAAACTTATGTTGGTACCAAATATCAGATGTCTGCATATGCCCAAGTCTTTATTTTTTTAAGTTTGTAGTTTTTTATTACTCTTTGTATTGGAATTTACTCTACCAATAAGAATTCCACACGTTACTTATTAAGTTGTCCTGCTCTTCCTCCAGCCTTTCTGTTTTGTGCGCTTCTGTAAAAGAGTATATTAAGGTTTATTAATGTGAAGAATATCTACGGCAGTTTGTTATTGTTAGATTGGTTTCTTTTTTAATGGACTTGAATTTAATTTTTATTCTAATATTTGTATAACCCCATATTTCTGTAGTATAAAGTAAGTAATGGGAATAAAAATTGATTTGAGAGAAAATACTTAACGTAAAGAAGTTTTTAATTGCTAAACTCATAAAAATGATATTATTTTAAAACCAGAGATTTGGATTTAGAGTTTAAAAGTAGTCTGTCAAAAAATTAAGCTAAAAGTGAGCTAAGCTAAATTCAGTTAAAATTGAGCCAATTTTCCATGCATTGAATTACAGGGGCGTATGATTGCAGCTCCATTATTTCACGTGGGCTTTGCAGATTTTTGGCTGGCAGACCAGTTTAACAGCCTCGTCACTGTACTTTTAGACCTGCACTTCCTTGTCTGCTTCTACTTTACCAACGGAGACTGGATGGAGGCCAGTGCTGTAGGTAATCTCTTTAGTGAAGTTTCTTCGTAGATAATTTAACACATACAAATAAATGCTGACTGACTGAACAATTAGTCTAAGCGCACAGCCAGTGACAGCTGGACATTGGTGAGGAGTGAAGAGGCTAGACAAATATTTGTCTTGAATTAAGTGTTAAATATCTACTATTACTATCAGCTGATGTTTATTTTTGTAATATTTGTTATTTAAACGGTTAGTAGTAACACTAATTGTTCAACAGTACAGGGTTGGAAATAAATATGGAAACGTTTTCACAGCTTTTGTATGTCTTTACTTGTAAAACTGAAATCTTGTACATGATCTCAACAAGAACTGCTTGTTCTTTGTAAGCAAGTATGTTCTTTGTAATCATTTACAAAGAACATACTTTTTGATGCCATTAGTGACAATTCATCTTTTCAGTGGGACGGCACACAAGGAGTTGAACGAAAATCTTCAACGTAAGCCTAGGTAGAGTTTGGTATCAAATGAAAAGTCTATTCAAGAGAAATTAATTGCCGCAAACCGGACTTTGAAAGGTTTATCCTTTCAAGAGTAGTAGTAATTTGAATTTTAAAGTAACTAATTTGAACAATAATATTTTTCCGCTATTTAACGGTTTTAAGTAAATTATTCTGATACAAAATTGTACTTTATGGAACAAAATTAAATTATCTAAAGAAAAAAATAACGTTGTTGTGAAAGTATTCCAAATTTTTTTCCCCCACCATGTATATCTGGGACACATTTATTTTGTAGTTAAGGACATATTTAGATAGCAAAATGCTAAAGTGACTCATATTTACTATAATGGCTTCCTGTTGATAAATAAACACATAGTTCAAGTAGTAACTATGAACTTTGTTTTAAATAGCTTATCTGACTCTCTGAAGTCATTTTAGGAAGCTTTCATTATTTTATGTTCCATTAATTCAAGAAGCAAAATAATTTCACCTCTAAGTGAAACGGAGACATAACCATCCTACATGACTCTATGAGGCACAACCATCCTCCCAATACAAAGTAGAACTGGAGCCCTATTGTAGCATTATGGATGGTGGTCTGCTGCCACTGTGAAATAAATTTGTACAAATATATGTTTATAATGTCACACAACTCATTCTACGAAATGTACAATCAATTAGTTTACGTACATTTTTACAATTCATCATCACAATATAAGTAACAACTTGCCTTTCTACCTGTATGTTAGACTTTCAGAAGAATTCCACTGTAACAATTTCCATTACTTTTATTTTCTATTTCTATCAGTTTCTTGCTTCTTTAATCTACCATCACACGTTTAAAAAAATATGGTCTAAAACCTGATTTTAATTATAAGTCGAGGTAATGTAATCCATGATAAATATAGAACATCTTTTCTTTACTGTTATATAAATGAATTAAACAAAATATAACTTAGGAATCCATTGAAACTGTTTATCTAGATCTCCATGGGTGTACAGGAGGATTCACATTCCTCGTCAGTCGATCCGTAGTCAATTGTGTGCCTGCGTGGATCCGCTTCGCCCAGTGTCTTCGTCGTTACTACGACTCCAGAGAAGCCTTCCCACATCTTCTCAATGCAGGGAAATACTCCACTACTTTCTTTGTAGCATTCTTCGCTCTTCAGCGATCACTCACACAAGGTATCCTTGACTGATGTGCATGTTAGTAATTACAAATTGTATATACTGTTTCTTTAGTCTTGAAGTAATCTTTACTTTTTCAGTAGAATAATTTTATACTTAAATTGTAATCACGTCTTTAAGATATTTATTGATTCAATACTTTAGAAGAGTAATCACATTTTAAATCAATTTCTAAAAAATCTTACCAAACAGTACTTTGGAATCTTACTTTTTTTCTAAATACAGTATTTTTTCTAATCATTACAATCTTAAATTTTGATTAGCTTTGCTCTAAAAAAACTAATCATTATTCCCTTTCTCTCTAACCCATTACATCAAGAATTTTATTTTTAGTGATTGTATTTTTTAAATTTATTCTACATGTAAATTTTAACTTTGTTATATATTATTTTACACATCTGTTTATTTATTATATTATTTACCCTACTAACATGTCTGTTAATTTTTAAAAATTAGTTACTTGTCTTGTTACTTTCTCCCATATGCGTTAGCATAGAGAAAGTATTGCGATCGTCCAAAAAAATTTTTTTTCTGTATCTATCCGTAAGTGCAGTTCGCTGGAGATCAAATGCATGGATAATTTTTATGAAATTTGGAATGTAGGTGTAAATACCATTTACAATTTTCTAAATAGCCAACATCTCAGACCAATTTTTTGAAATTTTATTTTTTTTAAATATTTTTATGGGCAAAAAACATACAAAAATAAAATGTTATCAAAAACGATTTTGATTAAGTTGTCAGGAAAGATATGAATTACAATTTAAAATATTTTAGTAAGAACCGCATGTCCATAACTTGACTAGTTTTTTAATTATAACATTTTTTAACAGGAAAAAACATTTAAAATGCATTTTTGTAAAGCTTTATTATAACAATTTTGATTAAACTTTCATTAAAGATGCAAATTACAATTAAAGATATTTTACTTACCTCCCCACAATGTTGGGACTGGAGGCTGGAAGACACAACTCAGGTACTTGAAGGTTTTTTACATAAAATCTGGCTATGTGATTAATTGAACAGCTGTTTTTGAAGACTATTTTCTTCTATACTTTTATTCAAATGAAATAAGTGTTTCATTTGTACATTCCTTAGAAATGTAATCAATTGAACATCTGTTTTTAATGAGGTGTGTTTTTACATCCTTTATTTATTTTTTTTTTTTAAACAGTCTGACATAACAAAGGAAACGGAGGAAGTTTGTACCAGTTACCTGGTTACATTTATTTTTATTTAATAAAATATTCATTCAATAAGACAAAAAACATGTGTCCTCCTCTTATTTATTTATTTAATAAGATATTGTTATATAATAAGAACAAAAATATACATAAGCATGATACAAAAAATTCGAATCAACTGAAAACTAAACAATGTAAATACTCAACAACACAAAAAAAATAATGAATGTACGGTGTTAATTACATTACATTAATTTTTATAATAAATTACCTTATAAATTAAGAAATCTAGAAATGAAACAATTTAAAAAAATTATATGCAACTATTTATTAGAAGTGTTTATACAAAATTGAAGATTAAAAAAAATTCAACTGTAATTTCTTGTATATTTGAATACCTCATTTGAAGTTTGATGCCATGAACATTATTATTATTACTTTAAAATATCTTAGGTATTTTTCTGTGCAATTATAATACAGGCACAGATAATTGTACACACAACCCCGCCCTCCTAGTTGCACAGTTTCCTCTACATTGTTGTAAAAAACTTGCAGTCTGTGCTGGATTTGAACTAATGATTATTAGCGTTGTATTTAGCCACAGTTCAGTGTATTAAACCGCTCATCTGTTTCAACACTGATGGTTTGGTGCGTTTATTCACTTTTTAATGTGCTATTACCATATGGTAACTCTACAATGTGGGCTTACCATGTTTTGTAGCCTGCTTCGATACAAAAATGCATGATACATATTTTTGTAGCCTGCTTTGATACAAACATTCATGATACATATTTTGTATAGAGCAAGGCTGTTATTTATTTGTTTAAGCCTGCCTCCTGTATGAATAATTGTTAATAACACAATTTAAATTTTAACAATTTTTATTTTAAAAATAAAATACTGGTTCTCTATGCCACAGTTACATAAAATCATATCTCATTTAAAAATCAGTAATTTGTAAACAAAATCTTTCTCTGAAAGTTTTTTAATTTAAAAATTGCTAATGCATAACACATAATATTCATTACATAATCACACTTGAAATAATTATTTATAGTTTTCACATAGTTTCCTTTTTCAAGAATTGTTTGTTTAGCTGTTCTTTCTGTAACTCTTACGTAAAACATGCAATTGTACTATCTTTTCAAAAAACATCAGATGAAAGTAAATTTCAAAACAAATAATTGAGGAATATCTGTATTAGAGAATTAACACTATGATCTTTCAATACGTCTTAGGAATGAAATGCCTAATTTAAATCTTCATATATAATTAGCACAGATGTACATTATTAACACGTTGAGGGCTAAGCCTGAAATGACAAAATTCATTCTAATCCTAAAAAAACACACCAATAAACAGAAAACACTTATGGGAAGCGAAAACACTTCCGAACTTGCAACTGACGCTTACAAATATCAATAGGTTTGTATACAAGGGCCTGACAACGTAACATCCTACCTCTACGAGATCCGATTTCACACTGATGAATCAACCATGCAACTACAAATGGCGGCAAAACCTGCCGCCAGGATGTGCGAAGGGTCCGCCGGCACGGATTTATCCGCGTGTAGCCACCAACTTGTTAACAAAATATTTGTTCTTTAGCATACTTCAAAATGTAAAACAATTTAAATCAGGCGTCAGATTTGTATAGTTCGTACTGAAGATACAGTACATCTACATGTTGTGTCAAAATGTTGAATTATAAGGAATGTTTGGTGAACATGAAAGAAAAAAATATTTTTATCAGTATAGGTATTTTTATCAGTAATGTATTTTCTTTATGAATTGTTAAAAGTTTGACAAAACTAGAAACAAACTAGGTATTACTATAACTATGAATGCCTACTGAATTGGTATGGAGTTGCAGTACGTAGTTCTTTCAGAATGGACTGTACGGTACTTACAAGGTACAATGACAATTTTGAACTATTACTCACTTTGACACTATTATTTCGTTGATCTGCACCAGCCTTAACTGTGCATAGCCTGCCACAGACAATAATTTTGCCCTGTCAGAGTGTCATGACCACTGTCAAAATACAAGGACTTTACAAGATTTGAGTGTAGAACTATCGAGGTTCTGCTATATCTATTTATTAAATATGATTTTATATGTGAAGTAATTTTTATACATTTAAAATATTCTTATTGATGACAATAGTTTTCCAAAATGACAGAATTTAAAATGAATTTAAAGTTGCTTTTTCCTTGAACATTTTACAATTGTTTTATGGATCTTATTCTAGGTAGAGAGGTATTCATTTAAAATATTTACAATATCCTAATGTATTGGAATTTTCTGTCCAGATAATTATCGCAGCGAATGGGACAACCCGTACTTGTATTGGTGGATGGTAGCGTCAGTTGTGAGTTCCTTTTATGCCTACACCTGGGACATCCGCATGGACTGGGGGCTGCTGGACAAGCATGCAGGCGAGAACACGTTTCTGCGAGAGGAGACTGTCTACAACAGCACAGTTAGTTTGATTAAATGAATTTGTGATATTGGTGTACTAAATTGTCTGAAAGGAAAACAGCAGGATGGTTGGTTATTATAAGGGGGGAGAGTCTAATGTCTAGTAGTAGTCAAGAGAGTCTAATAATCTAGGAGACATCTAAAAAAATATTTTTTGAGATTTTTTTACTGTAAACATCAAAACGTAATATAAGCAACAAAAAACCTGTTTTATTTTTTCATCTGATAGTAGTGTATTTATTACTGATTATTTTTACTGGGATATAAATCAGAAAGATCCGCCTATTTTATTCCAAATATTATTTTATTTTAGATTCATTTTGAAATGGAAAATTTGACATAATCCCTCTATTGCAGATCTAAGACTAGAACACATTTTAAAATGAAGCGTTTTACTCTTCTTCTTTGTATTAATAATGAGTACTGTTTCCAAATCTTCAACAGTAAAAATGTTAAATAATATTTATTTATTCTGTAAGACACTGATCATCAAGATATGGGCGAATACGGATTTCGAATAATGCAGTTGAGTATAATGTAGTCATTGCAACAAACTAAGGCCAACCATTGATTTGAAAGTGTCATTAATTAATAGCCAAATGACAAATGAACAGCTGGTAGTCATCAGCTGATCCCTTTCAACATTCTTACATATGAGACACCGACATTTGTTATGACTCTGATTGAGATCAAACTGAAAACCTTTAACTTATATACTTACCCCAGTAAAACACCTTTAGCTACCCAGGTAAAGGTATTTTACTTACCCTTTTTTTTTTTTTTTTTACTTACCAGGTTTTTTTTTACTTACCCAGTAAAAAAAACCTTTAGCTGTATAACTAACTATACTTACCCCAGTGGCCACACAAATCCGAAGTTATTTTTAGCCTCGCCAACAGTTTGACTTCAATGCCGTCTGTCTTCTGCCATATCCAGATACGCTCCTAGTCTCCTGAGGTCTTCCTTTACTTGGTCGCTCCATCTGAGTCTTGGTTTTCCCTGCGATCTCCTTCCAGGGGATAATCGCACTGGTACTGGTTGTATGATCACCCTGTACATCTCGAGTTTAGTCCTCTTGGTCATAAGCCTGCTTCTAAAGAGCTTTGATAGACTCCAGTATCATCTTTGAGCTGATGCCAGTCTGCCTAGAATTTCATCATCTTGTTTATTTTCGCTTGTTACTGTAACACCCAAATATTTAAAGGAGATTGTTTTAGCAAACTTAAAATTTAGCACTTCTAAATCTGGTTGGTTATCAGGTCTTCTGCTTATTTTCATGAATTTGGGTTTTTCTTCATTTACCTGTAGTCCTAGCTATTTTTGCTCCCCCTTGTAGATTACCTATGTTTCTTAATGACTCTTCTATAACTAGATTAAATAGTAAAGGAGGAAGTGTCTCCCTGTCTTCTAGGTTTTCAATATTCTACAGATTTCCTCCTGTGTTGATTCAACTACAGCAACATCTTTTTCGTTCATTTGAACCTCTCTTCACCTACTTCTATTAGTTCTTCACAATTTAATAGCTCCTGAAAATATTCTTTCCAAGTATTAAGAATAGTTCTTATTTCACAAACTAATGTTCCATTCATATTTTTGATTCTGAAAACTCTCAGTTGGTATCCCTTTTGAAAAAAAATCTTATAGTTATGTGAAAGTCTTCTGCATTGTTCTTGGTTCGGTCCACTTCCGCTTTTGTTATTTTACTGTTGATGAATTTTCTTTTTTATTTTCTCAGTACATGCGTTGTTTCCTTATTGATTGTTGTGTATAGCTCTTTAGCTTCTGGTGTTTCCTTGTTCAAGGCATTCACTTAAACTTTTATCCTTTCGCTTACAATTCTTCATTAAACTAAACGTTTTGTGGAGTGTTTTTTTTGGGAAATGCAGATCTAGCTGCTTTTATAATTGATGTTTTGAATTTCTTCAACGTACTTTCTATATGTTCTTTAGGCTCCATACTTTCCTCTTCGGGATCATCGGACGACAGGGGACTAAATCTATTAGATACTTCTAATATAAATTATTTTGCCCTTTCTAGTTGGAAAGATATAATTTCCCTAAACTTCTGTTTCTCCTTTTTTTCAACTCTCAGTTTCTGTAACCAACTATGTTACCCTTATTTTTATATTCATATTAATGTATTTTCTGATGGACTTTTGACTCTTTTGCTTGGACCCGCATGCATTGAAGCAATTTTGGCTTCTTCATTTGTTAGGCATCACTGACATATATTACACCTAAATAAACAAATTCTCTAATCTGCTCAAATTTCCTCCCCTGCCAGATATGAAAGAAACCACGGTTAATGCTGAAAATAATACGGCTAACCTTAGCTGGAATGTATAGGATAGGAAATAACAAAAATCCTGTAAGTTAGAAGTGAAATGTTAAGTATTTTAAAAAGTATCATTTTTTGACGATCCCAAGTATGCATAGTTAATTACTAATCTCTTTATTCTAATTTTTTTTGTATTCAATCAACATGATTCTAAAATTTGTTGTAAATTTCAATAAACATAATTTCATCAAAGTAACCTTTGGAAATGTAAAAAGCCTTTTAACGACTCTACAAATAGCATTAATTGAACATTTAATTTCTTTATAGAGGTAATTGTATTTTAACTTTTTAAAATACAATTATTTTTATCTTATTAGTTTTTAAAAACTCATTTTTTTGGGTCCTGAAGACAGAAAAACAACTCAAATCAAGAGGTTAAATAAATAACACATCAATATTATTCGCATCTAAATATTCACTTCAATTATTATTTTATCTATTCCTAGTTTCTCCACCATTTTGAAGTTATACTTCTTTGCGCCCGTTAGACACTTTGGGATGGGATGTTGGTCGAGAAACCGCGTCACGCTGAAAAGTAAGAACAAATTTTTAAGAACTATCGATTAATCGATTGTTAATCGAAGAAATTTAATCGAAGAAATTACTGATAATGATAATATAGGTGTATAATATGATAATGAAGTCACGTATAATATATTGAAGATAAATATATTGAAAAATGTCTTATATTTCATTTATATATCCTGTCTGTTAATGTGCGTGAGTGGGTGTATGAGAATGGCCAAAGAAGTATAACTTCCACCGTGTGGTCCGACGCACACCCATTTTTTTTTTTTTAGAAATGTTAAGCAACTCTTTTAACAATTAACTCCCACTAACTTGTAATCTATGTTTTCAGGAAAATCAATTTTAGCTGCATGATCTATTATCGTTTAGCTTTATTTATTTTTATTTGATTGTTTCAGTCATTTTATTACTTCGCCATATTGGAGGACTTAGTGCTGAGATTTTCGTGGGCAATTTCATTTGGTCTTGTTCAAGCAGATCTCTGCTCTAGTGACATCATGACATCTGTCACTGCGATTTTGGAAGTTTTCAGGTAAAAATATAATTATATAAATAACTTACTGCCTTACTTGCACAATTCATTTCATTTTTATTGCAATGTATACATTTCGGGAATAACCCCATCTTCATAGCATATAAAAATATAAAACTACACAAACTTAGTTAATTTAGTACACTGTATAACGTTGTGGTGTATAAATTAAAATAAAATAAACATTGAAACAATTCGGATTAGATTCTTAACCTTCAAACATTTTGTATAGACTACTTTAAAAATAAAAGTGACAGTTCGTATCATATGGTAGGTGGGTGCTCTCATAAGGGCCAAGTTGAGCTGTTACCATGTGTTCGGTTTTTTATCATAGTTTCATATATTGGATTTGCTGTGAAATTGATTTGTTTGTTAAGAACAAGATGTGGTTCGCTTTTAACACTTTTGTATATCTCGTAGCCTTCCAAACAGTCTAATTTTCTTCCTTTTTGTTCCAAATGTAGAATTTCAATATTTTCTATTTTGCAGTAGTCGTGGCAGGTGTTTAATATATGTTCCGCATAATTTGATTGTTTTTCCATTCTTGATACATTGAATGTGTTCCTGGTATCTTTTGCAAAAACTCCTACCTGTTTGGCCTATATAGAATGCATTACATTCACCACATTCCATTTTATACACCCCTGATTTCTCAGTGTTCGGTACATTGTTTTTTGAGGTGGATATTGACAGATATTTTAAGATGCTGTTATTTGTTTTAAAAGCTACTGTATAGCCTTGCTTAGCAAATGTTTATACAGTGTACTAAATTAACTAAGTTTGTGTAGTTTTATATTTTTAGATGCTATGAAGATGGGGTTATCCCCGAAATGTATACATTGCAATAAAAATGAAATGAATTGTGCAAGTAAGGCAGTAAAGTTATTTATATAATTAATTTCACACAATTCAGAGCTACATATTGAAATATAAAAATATAAGAAATGTTGATCTGCGTATAGTCAATGCCACATCAGAAAGAGTTGTGAATGAGAATACAGTTTATATTTGTTGCTGTTACAACAAAACCAATAGTTTAACTATGTAAGTTTATCAAATCACAAAAAAACTGACAGATGTTCTAAATGTCTTGCCAAAAATAAAATATTATTTCAGCTTTTCTTACAAACAATAAAACCTGTCATATCCAGCCTAATATGTGCCAGGGTAGACCGGATAAATTAAAAGCTGAATATGGGATTATCGTAAAAGACATGATTTTTTTTGTAACAAATGATGTCGCTGACACACCAAGGTCACTGTTTCCTTAAGCAATGCATGCTAAATGGAAAATATCCATTACAGTCCTTACCTTTTTTAGCTGATCAATATTTGCTGGAGGAGAATTCATATTTCTTTGTCTTTGTCACAAGACCAAGGCAAGGTTATCAGAGGTTCTGGAAATCACAGGGCCAGATGTATTAGGGTTTACTGTATTGGTTTTCCAAATGCGTACTTTATTTTAAACTTAGGCTAAGCAGCTGGTGTTATCATAACTAGAATCTATTTTCCAGTGACAACCGCGTCAAGGTGCTATGTACATTATTTACAAGATAACCAGACATTTCGCCCATACTGTGATGTGGCATCGCTGAGACTGAGATTAGCGAAAGATTTTTCAGTTATATTAGGTGGTGGGGTGTATAACAGGTCCCCATCCCACTACCGGTAGCTGTAAGGTCTTTCGCCAATCTCAGTCTCAGCGATACCACTGATGATGCCACATCACAGTATGGGCGAAACGTCTGGTTACCTTATAAGTAATGTACATAGCACCTTGACGCGGATGTCACTGAAAAATTTAGATTCTAGTACTTTATTTTATTTATTAAATGTGATGAACAGCATTTCTTATATTTTAAACTTTTTCTGTACCATCAGAAACATAAATTGAGCATTTTGTCATTTAACAAAGAGATTTCTAACATTTCTTTCAATACCTATGTATTTATTTAAAACTCCCTCACAGTCTTAAAGAATTTAAAAATTCATTTGCCAGTTGACATGGCCATTGGGCTTGTTCTTGAACTGAGTTCAATGGGTGAAGTATAGACTGTCGGGGATTGTAACATTGGTTTTCACAATCTTAAGTCTCTACCGAGCTGCCAAATTTCCCTTCTTTTACCAGATTATACTTTCAATAATCTTGTAAAATAATTGAAAATTTGACTTTCTAAAGAGAGAATTATTTTTAGTTGTAAATTAGTGCTATCTATAAATCTAAGTCCACTTATAAAAGTTAATAGTTTTTATTTATTTGCTATTTTTCTATCCATGTCTTCACATTATTTTTAAAATTTACTAATAAATAATTAGTGGCTTGTTGGGGCAAAAGCCCCTATATAAATAAAATTAAAATGTTGCTGTTAAATATTTAATTATTTATAATTTTGTAAAATTCATCATCATATGTACAGATTAATCAGGTATTATTGTTGTGTTAAAACTTCTCTGTTCGTAAGGATTGTCTATTTCGTTGTTTTGGTAGAGTGTATTTTCAATAAACAATTCTATATATTAAAACAATCGGGTCATTAAGTTCACTCACTTTCTGAACTTATTACTTGACAGATTTTGACGACATTTTTTTAATTCAAAGGATTATTTTGATTTCCAAGTCGTAATGGAGCTAATTTTTGAAATTCCCATAAATTTTTGTACTACACGGCGTCAAAGTTGCAATAATATTCTTGTGGAGATTAATTTTAATTGACCAGCTGGCGGCATAGACAAATGTTAAATGGTCCAAATAATTTGTTAGTTTAAACATAGACAGCAGTACAGTAAAATATAAAGTTAATTTATAAAAGAGCGAATATATGTCTGTCTGTATGTACAGTATGTTATCATCAGCTGTTAAATAAAATGAAAACATTAGAAATAGACTTAGTAATAACATTGGTTGTTTACAATTATTATACTACAAATAGAGTGCAAATCAAGTGCAGTGAGTGAGCTGCTGTAAATGAAGTTAAATAATATGACTTTATTTAATACAGTTAATTTACTAGTATTTGAAGTCAAAAGTCACATGCAGAGGCCTGTGTCACTCGCTGCGCTAGTGACCGGGTTGGCACTCGAAGCGTGCAGGGATGTCCCCTAGTTAAAATTTAATTCTGTCTGGAAATTTTACTCTACTAAATGCAAAGTTGCCCGTGTGTTAACATTAGTTTGTTTAGGTTAACACCAGCTTCTTAACCCTTTTCAGTAGGAACAGTGTTTTAAGGTTTGTACTCTCCAGTCGGATATGCCACTATTGTGGCTCGACATGGTTCCGTGGCAACTCGATCATCAAACTTACCACTTTGTCCCGCGAGGTCGGAGTGGCCACTTTCGTGGCAATGGCCGCTTCGCCGTCAGCTCGGCATACAAACTCCCGCTGTGCATTGCCATGTCGGAAGCTTTTATTGCGTATCTATTACATTTAGTCACCCAAAGTTTTTATTTAATTAAAAACCAAATATGGATATAAAAACATTATAAAAATTTATTTAACATCTCTAATACATAATGGTTCAATATTTTACTTTATTTGTATTAGTTCAATTACATTGTTCATGAAAAATAACACTGAAAATGCAACAAATAATGCATCGAAAAATACATACTTTTTAAATGTTATTTTTTAGGGGAAAAAATGTTCAAACAGCAATTTTATAACTTTTATAACTTCTTAATATATGTAATATACAAATTGTTTACTTAAATTTGTATTTCTATTATAATAAAATACTGTATTATGAAAAAATACATTGATAATGCAACAAATAATACATTGAAAAATACATACTGTTTTAATGTTATTTTTTAAGAAAAATAATATTCAAACGGCAACTTTAAAATTTTATATTATTTACACTGGTACAATAAGAAAATAAAGAATTGTATTGAAAATCTGTATTGTTGCTGTTTTAATAACATAAAACAAAACCCCTTAATTTTTAAAGTCTTTCTGTGTGTGATATTTTTGAAAACAAAGTCCAACACATAGTCCTGGCTTACTCTCACAAGTATCACACACTAACTTCGTTCTCTTTCTTGACGAACCTTCCCCTTGGCCACTACAAACAGTGCAGTTCTTCTTTTTCATACCTTCAAGTGGCATTAATACATGAAGTTTCCCATTCAGACGTTCTTCCTGCTCAAGACAGACTGGTCTGCTTCGCTTATTGTTGTTTCTTTTCTCCCCAACTAATTGTGTAACAAGTCTTTTTCTGAAAACTCTTTGCCTGATTTTTTTATTTTGAGGATTGGCTTTTGTGTACAAAATGAAAGCATTCACGATGGCCGTTTCAAATAGCCAAAAAAACACCTTTCTCCACCATTTCAGTGATTTTCGGATGAATGGATAACTAGAAATGTAATGGTCTGCAAGATCAACCCCACCCATTGACTCGTTATATTTACAGACAGACAAGGGTTTTGTTACACTGTCAATGACTCCCTCTTTCTTAACACGTCTGACTGTTTGTACAGAGGCATCATACAGTGTGCTAAGAACAGTCACATCATTTGTATCCTTCCAGTGAATTATGGAGAATTTGTCTTCCTTTCTGTATGCCTTGATATCTCCCTTCTTCAGTTTACTTTTTTGTGCTTTTTTACCACATCTGATTTTAAGGGGTAACCCTTTTCAATTTCTCATTATTGTTCCTGTCAAATGCACTTTCATTTCATGTAATGCAGAGGCTAGTTCTACACTGGTGTAAAAACGATCTGTGAAAACATGAAAGCCTTCCACACTGCCGTAATCTTCTTGTAGCTTTTTCACCAAATGTAAAACAATTCTGCTTGTTACTAGCAGATCGGGCCTAATCAGGCTTTCTGTAGTGGCTTTACCCAAATAAGGCTCTAGGCCACAAATATAGCCAGAGTTTGCTTCTGAAACAACAAATACTTTGATACCCCACTTTGTAGGCTTATCCTTGTTATAAACCTTAAAATGTATTCTGCCTTTAAAGGCAACTGTGCTTTCATCAATGCTGATCTTATGCTCTGGAATATAATATTTTCTATATTGTTTATCCAAATACTGCACTACTCTTTTTATTTTCCCAGAACGTGTTAGGGTTCCTCTTATAGGACCACAACTATTTGGGGGACTTACATGAAGATTCCAAAAGATTTGTTTGAATCTATCTTTTGAAAAAGTGTTTTTAAAAAAGGCTGGTAGTCAATTATTTCCGAAGAAAAATAATCGTCTAATTCGGGTTTTGGATTAAGTCCCATGTTAAGTAGCACTCCTAAAAAGGCCTTCATTTCTGCAGCTGTTACTTCTGTCCAGGACCACCAGATTGATTTTTTCTGCAGAGGTGTATTTTTTTGAATTTTCTCCTGGGCATACCAGTTTGTTTCATTACAAAGTTCATTAATTAAATCGTCTGTAAAAAATAACTGAAAATAGTCCAGTTCTGTCTGAGGCGTTTGGACTTGAGGTGCTTTAAAGCCACTGTTTAGTACAAACCTAAACTTGTCAAATCCAACATCTCTGTTAGTCCATTCTCTCCAACCTGCATCATCTATTTCATGTTCGTTGTCATTTTCATTGGCACAATCAGGTTCATTTACACTGTCGTCCTCACTGTCATGTTCATTTATATTTTCAATGTCAAGGATGTTTCCATCTTCTATTGTGTCATCATTAGCATTAATTCTATCCAGTTCACTATTTCTTAATTCTTCAAATTGTTCTCTAATGCTAGAATCGACATCGCTGTCATGGAAAGAATCATCACTGTTAGAAATAGAATCGTCAAGTATATGTCTAAGATCGTCTGATTTATCTGCATAATTTTCTTTTCCAGCCATTTTGACATCAACAAAACAACATATACTAGCACTATTTGCTCAAAAAAAGAAACAATAAAAACAATAAACAAGCTAAACCTACTTTGGATAAACACGGTAATGTGTAGGCCTACATGGTTAGGTGTAATGTCTACAGATATTCAGTACAGTGTTAGTTAAATGATAAACAAATAGGAAACTGATACTTACAAATATATACAATCACTACAATAATATTTATATACACACACACTTCACAAATATTTACAATAATCACTCAAAACAAACATAAAACATATGCAGAGTAACAAGAAGCACCAAGGTGAAATGGCGCAAATGTTGACCTTGTGAAATGACGTATTTTAAAAGCATAGACGAAATATTAAAAAGCGATCAATGTTGCCAGCTGATTGAAACTAGTTATGAAATATACCTATGTTTTCATAGTAACCAAACAACTGTTAAAAAAAAAAAAAAAACATGAAACCATATGTTGCCACTTTTGTGGCATATCCGACTGCAAAGGGTTAAAGGTTTGGCCTTGTTACTTAGAGTATAAAATATTAACAGCTGGAATATTTAATTTGTCTTTTTGACAGCTGGACTCAATAAAAACAAAAGTTAGAAAACCCTCTTCACATAAGATTAACATGGGAACTTTGAAGGCCAATGGGGCGGAGCCCTAAAGGCGAACTGTAAAACTTTTATTTTTCCTGACATCTACAATATCAGAGCTTTAAAATGAGCCATTTCCGAAGGCCGTAGGTGGAGTGTAGGGCTTGGAATTTTTACGCAACCGATTCGCCTTACAAAATTAAATATATAGATTGTTTTGATACAAATATATATATTTTTGTATTGAAGAGCTCAACAGATTGATTTATATTCTAAACCTTTACAATTATATGCTTACATACTAAGGTTCAGAGTGTACTAGAGTTCTCCCTCTGGATGAAGAGAGAAAGTCTACTGACACTCCAAACTTGAATTAATTTCAGCAAACAGGAAAACCGGCTTCATAGACCCTTATAAGCGGACAGTTGTCATTGCTAGGTGTGTAACTCAGGAAATAGGCCTAACTTGTGGCTTATCTTTCACATTTTCTTTTTTCCTACAGTAAAACTTATGAAATTCCAATAGTTTTAATTTTATTATCAAATAATATGGTTTAATTTAAATTAGGTATACTACTTAATCATTTTTTGTCTGTATCATTTCAAACCTGTGTTTACAGGCGGTTTGTGTGGAACTTCTTCCGACTTGAGAATGAGCACTTGAATAACTGCGGTAAGTTCCGAGCAGTAAGAGATATCTCTGTTGCCCCAATGGACTCTGGAGACCAGAATCAGATAATTCGCATGATGGATGAGGATAATGGAGTAATAAACCGAAAACCACAGCGGAAATCAGTCAAGAAAGTAAAAGAAGATAAGAGACCGCTTCTAAAGGAAGAATGTATAAGTGAGATGGGAATGACTCTGCCACCTTAGAAATGAAAATTTCTGTGGTAAACGAGTAAAAATGAATCCACTTATAAAGTGGGTGATCTGCTCTAGTTCAAAACATTGAGCATTGTTAATTCAGAGCAAAAACGAGTAAGATATATATGATTGGTGGGTCTTTATAGGATTGAATTTTTCTCATTTGTCATTCTTCTAGTAATTTTTTATGTATGTACAATACTTAGCATTTCCACCAGAAGCTAACAGAGTAAAATTCCGTTATTTTGATTACTGGAAAATAAAAAATAATGCTCATTACAAAATGCTATTGCTGAAAAATTTGTAGCAGGAAAAAAATTACAGTGACTCAAAACAACATTAGGCTAAGCAGACGAATTAAGCCTACAGAAATACTGTATAAAAGAAATCAGTCATGAAATACTTAAGTCAGATTGTTTATACTCTGGGAAATATACAAATTATTCCATACATCTTGCTTCAAATCATTCCTAATGCTCCTTTAAAAGTGTTACAGCTACAAATTAATATATCATAACAGTACAAGCTTCCTTATCTTATAATAAACAAAGCTTTAATATTTGTTCTAAGATTATGCATAAAAAAATTTATTTTTAAGCCCTTTACATTGTATTTTACGTATAATGTATCCAAGTGCTGAAGTAAGAATATAATTATATCTCACAATGAAGTTCTCTGTTATTTCTTCTTTAAAGAGTTACTGTATTAAACCTTTTGCACAATAATGATTGTTAAGAACATTATTGTCTGGTAATAATGTGATCTCTTTATATCCTAAATAATACGTTGTCATGTTTTATACATTAAACACATAATGCTTTTAATGTTTTATTTATATTTTCATTACCCTAGGACTATAACTAACCCTTTAAAGAGTATGTTAAAATACTCTACAGCTACAGCTATAAAACGGCTACAGGAGTGATGCCGTTCTGTGCATTAGTTATTAAAATAATTGATAATAGAATTTTGCTAGTTGATTATAACAAGCTGTTATGGTGTAGCAATGAATAAAAGAATGGCTGATTATATATTAGTCATCAGGAGTGTTTCACGCCTTACTACAGTTCAGCTAGTATTGGGTGAGAAATTTGATCTGCTCAACTGGAAAGCAGTACATAGAGCTGTGTTTCAAGATTTTAAGCAACCGTTACTACGTGGGAGATCCTGGGGAATGGGAAAGTATACATGTATACATTATCCTCAAAATATGTATACATGACTAATTGGAACACTAAAAGTACTGGAAATTTAACAGTTTTCACTGTGCATCAACTTACACTTTTATGTATTGCATTTGTATTTTAATACGTGGTTGAAAGGAATTTTTATACAAATTTTATGAATTTCAGAATTTTAACTTTTCATGAAAAAATCTATCAATTTCCTGAAATATTTTCTTGGTTTTTAGGTAATAAAATTAAATACTTGGTCATGTTGTACTCCTTATGAAATGTATAGTTACAATACATAACTTTCATATGTGTAATAAACCCTTCCAAGACAGTAATTGTCCCCTTCACCAGGAAAAGGGTTCAGGGCTCCTTCAGAGGCTCCCTTGGTGGAGTGTCTCTGCCTGTTTCATTGTCGGTTAAGTATCTGGGAGTAATCCTTGATCAGAAACTGACATGGAACTTGCACCTTGATAAAGTCATCCGCAGAGCTAAGTGGTCCTTCGTGACCACTAGGCGCTGTGTGGGCTCCACATGGGGCCTGTTACCCCATGTCTGCCACTGGCTTTACACAGCGGTCATCAGACCACAAATTACTTACGGGGCTTTGATCTGGTGGCCTAAGGTCAATCAGGTAACTGTCCGGGGTAGACTTTCTAGCCTACAAAGACTTGCCTGCATGTGCATGACAGGGGCCTTTAGGTCGACCCCTTCTATTGCACTGGAGGTTCTTCTTAACCTGCCGCCCCTTGATCTCTTCATTATTGGGGAGGCTCGGGCGGCGGCTTATAGGCTTCAACTAACTGGCCACTGGAGGGGGTCCTGTACAGGTCACTCTTCAGTGGTCAATCTAGTAAACGATGAGGTACTCTCAATCAAGTCTGACTTCATTGGGACTAAGTATCTTTTCACCAGACCCTATACTGTGGATTTCAGGTCGAGGGAGTACTGGGACGGTGTTAGTAGCCTGGTTTCTTCTCACGACCGTATTGTAGGGTTCACAGACGGGTCAAGAATGGGCAACAAAGCTGGATTTGGGGTCTATACTGGCGACCCTAGGACCAACGCTAGCGTGAGCCTGGGAGCGTATGGCACCATTTTCCAAGCTGAAGTCGCCGCAATCCTTCACTGTGCCGCCCAGGCGGTCGAGAGAGGGATTTGCGGGAAACATATCCACATCCTCTCAGACAGTCAGGCGGCCTTAGGGGCTCTTGACTCCTGGAAGGTTTCGTCTGGTCTAATCTGGGAATGTGTGGAGTCCCTCAGCATCCTGGGTTCAAGAAATCAGGTCTTGCTGGAATGGATCCCAGGACATAGGGGATTAGAAGGCAACGAGCAGGCCGATGCCTTGGCTAGGGAGGGTGCTCTCAAGCCCTTCATTGGTCCTGAGCCGGCCTGCGGCGTTTCGAATGCAGCTGTCAAAACAGCAATCAAAAACTGGGTCAGCACCAGACATCTGGAAAGATGGTGGCGGTTCCCAGGGCAAAGACTCGGCAAGATTCTTGTCAGGAATCCCTCCCAGAAGTTAACAAAGTCACTTCTTGGGTTGAGTAAACCGCACGTTAAGCTGGTGGTGGGACTCATCACCGGTCACGGCAAATTCCGGAGGCATCTAAGAACGGTGGGACTCTTTACGGAGGAGCCTATCTGTCGCCTCTGTGGGGAGGACGAAGAGTCGGCAGAACACATTGTCCTGGAGTGTGAGGCCCTTGGTGCCAGGAGAAGAGCACTTTTTGAAGGCTCACCTCTGGGACAGTTGGAAATTACTAATCTAGTGAAGAAGCTCCGTGACCTGGTCAAGGATTGCCAGCTTTACGACGATTAGGCACCGGGATTGGCACAAAAAGCCTTAGGCTTCGTTGCAAGGGTTGGCTGGACCAACTGTACATCCCCTTTCAATCTAAATCTTCATATGTGTAAGTAAATGGAGTGATTTTAAATTGATTGATATAAAACATTCTTGTCAAGCAAGTATCAAAATATAAATTAATATTTCATATTAACATGTTTTTGCACATTAAGAGTAGAATTGACGCACAGTGAAAACTAGTTAATATTCTGGAGCTTTTGGTGTTTCAACTAGAATGAAAATTATTAAAATGTTTAATAACATTTTTAAATGCTTGTCGTGACGTACAATTGAGAGAAAAACAATGGTGTGATAGGATTTTTCATAGGTCTCTTAATTTTACAAAACAGGGTAAACCTAGAAAAATCGGGTACACATAATTTCTGCGCCGACAGTAGTAGATAATACTCTCTGTTTTTATTAATACAAGAGACTGTTCAGTCACATTGATATGAAAAATAACTAAGAGGCCCAGTATGGAAAAATAGAATATAATAGAGGTTTAGATTTATGTAGTCTTCAAAAACCAACTAAACATAATAAAAAATGTACAAAGTTATAATTACATCTGTGTTTTTAATATATTACATCAAGAGTCAAAATTAAAAAAATAAAATCACTCTCCTTCTTCATCCTCTTCCTGATCTTCGAGGACTTCTGTTTCTTCTTCCATATTTGCATCCTCACCAGTTTTCTGTTTTGATAATCTTTTCTTAGCTGCTGCATCTTTCTTTAGTTTTTGCATCTTTTTGAATTCTAAAAAAATGCATTTCAGGTATATATACATTTATTGTACCTACTACATGTAAAATAGGGTCAATCCAAATATAGTGGTTGCTGCAACATTTTAATTATTTTTCATATTTTTACATCCTGAAGTACCACTCATCAGAAGTAGAAAAAGTATGTCTTTAATTTATAACATTTTTATTTTACCGATGGTGGCCATTTTGGCTTCGGCAGAAAGCCTCTTTTAAGTGAATTTTGAACTTTGCGCAGAAGCACATATCTCCTATTCTATTCATCCTAGAACATTTAAACAAAAATCAAACTCTTTAGAAGAGTCTGAACTTTAATTTAAGTCCTTACAGATACGTCCTTAAAGTTAAATATAAGGGCCCAAATATATCTCCAAAGTTCATGGTTTTTCCTCAAAAATCAATTTTCACTCATTTATTTTTTCAAGAAGGCAACAGTTAATTTATTTGTAATATTTTATTTAATAGGTATATAGAGGTTCTTCAAACTCACAACGTTTCAAATTATGGACTAGCATAGTTTTTTAGAAAAAGTGTTGAAATCAAGAAATTTTTAAAAGTTCAAGGATTAGTATCTTTTTTGGGCATGAAAATAAACATTTGAAATTTATTCCAGTTTTAGTACTGGCCGCTAAAAAAGTGATATACTTCTAACAGCAGATTGACTTTTAAAATAGCAAAGAATGAAACAGAACTGCAAGTTCGATTCAAAGAATGCCTAAAAATTCCTGGAACCTGATCTTTTCTTCGACTTGTGCTTGTGGCAGACAACTAAGTTAAGTGCTTCAAAACATCTAAATCCGTGGGCTTGGAAGAGTTTATAAACATCAAAGAGAGTGAGTTAACTTTGGAGGAACATGATACCACTGCCTGTATGTATGATAAACAATGGTGGTTTGGAAAATGCCATCTGTCAATAGAGATCATAATGACTATTATGTTCACTTTTATAATAATAATTTTTATTGATCTCAAAAACTTATATAAATAAACATTTTCTATCAATATGAGAAAGCCATCACATTGGCTACTGCCTGTGGGTGATGGCTGAGTTCATTCAGTCAATGAATTATTACTAAATGCTAAATACTTAACATTAAAACATTTTATAACACAAACTAAAAAACATTATGAAACTAAAAAACATTGTGAAGGCATGTAAAATTACGTATAATAATGGAAACTACCATAAACAAAAGTAAAATAGAGTAAGAAGTTGAAGATACATGTCACTATCAATGTACACCCACACTCATGTTCAAACACTCAAAAGATAACTCTTACATTGCCACTCACACGTTCAAACCACACCAGAAAAGACACTAACATTGCACACTCCTGTTCACACCACTCAAAAGATGACACTCATAGCACACTCACACTCAAGTTCAAACCACTCGAAAGATGACACTTACATTGCACACTACACTCACATTCACACCACTCAAAATATGACACTCTCATTGCACACTCATACTCACGTTCAACCTCTCAATACTGACTCGCTCACACTCACTCAAGCATACTCACCAATAAACATTGTACACATATCCTACACGCTTGCTTACCTTACTTACTCAATCACTGTATCTTCCAATCATTATAATCGCTCCGAAATTCATGTCCAAAACCAGTTACGCTCACCGTGCTGACCGTAGTGTGAGGTACCCCAATCGTAACAAGACATTGGAAGTATCCCTAACCAACCCTAGTAACCATAGTATAATTTTTTCTTAAAATATATTTTACGATCAAAATTGATGGCTTTCATCTCTTGCGGAAGATTATAAAACAAAATATGAGCCAAGTACACTGCATTTGTCTTATTGATTGATTTCGTTATACTAGGTGTACCTATATTCACTTGGTGCCTGGTGGCATAAGGATGATGAACAGTTTCATAAAAACTTGGCTATGTTTGAAACTATACAAAAGCAAAACTTTAATGAACAACTGTTTGACATCTAGAACTTTAAATGTTTCTAAGAGATCATCAAACGGATATGTAATTGGTTTTTTCAAAGGTGCTTTTAAAATTGCCTTCTGCATTATTAATAAAGAATATGCTCCTCCCCACTCAATTATTCCATATTGTAACACTGACTATATATAAGCAAAGTATACTGTTCTTGATAACTTCAAATTTAGTATTCTAGACAAAACTTTAAACATATACAAACATCGACGTAGTTTAGAATGTAAGAAATGTATATGCGCTGTCCAACTGAGTCTATTATCAAATATTGTACCTACGTACTTATAGCTCTCCACCCTCTTAAGAACCTAACAAGCACAAGCCATAGGTCGCCTGGCTCCACAGGTGTGAATACGAAGCTCAAGATCACTAGGATCACCAGCAGCGCGCAGGGACATTGCCATGTACTTAGTCTTAACTCACTTTCCCGGTCAGCGGTTCTGGTCAAACCACCACTTGACAGTGAGCAACCCACATTCAGCATGCTGGAAGGCCTCATACCAGCTGTTGCCCTCAAACAACTGTGCCGTATCGTCTGCATATAAATACATTTTACCTTTGTTTAAGTTTATTTTACAGATATTATTTATTTATTTATATATATATATATATATATATATATATATATATATATATATATATATATATATATATATATATATATATATCGAGAACAATAGAGGCACAAGGGTACTACCCTTTTATAACCCATATCGCAAGGACTTAGTCTCACTCCCGGAACCCTTGACATATACTAACTGTTCCCTATCTTTCAAATAGCTCTTGAACCAATCTATTGCATCCCCTCTGAATCCAAGAAAATGTAATTTACTTATCAATATATCTATCTAAGGAATCAAAGGCCTTCACCATGTTAATAAAGATAAATAAAATTTGTGAATTGTTTGCTAAATTGATGTGTAGTTGATTTACTAAATTAAAAATTTCGTCATCATAATTTAAAACCCAAACTGATTGTGATTGTTGCTGATAATTTTACTGTCAAATAAATATTTAACTAATTGTTTTTTTACACATTTTTCTAGTACCTTGCCCACCACGTTCAACAATGATATAAGTCGATAATTCAAACATTGTCCTTTCTCCCCCCGTTTAAATAACGGAATAACTCTTGCTACTTTAAAAGAATCCTGGAAAACACCATGTTCGATACTGTTATTCACAACTTTCAAGAGAGCAACTTTTAATTGGTTAAAATTTAGTTTTATATCATTTACATGTATATTATCAACCCCCCGGTGCTGAGCCACCACGCAACTCATTGACACAAGCCTCCAGCTAAAACTCCATCACTGAACTTACAGGACACAACATGAGCAGCATCATCAACCACACAAAGCCCTACTGGCACCGTACTGGCCAACTCCTCTCGCACACGTACAAAATAGTCATTTAGAATATTTGCCACTTCAACATCTTTATTATGAACTTGCTGGTCCAAGAACTTCCTTCAAATACAGCAAAAATGATTAAACATGGGTCCCTTTGAGATATATATTGAGGAAGACCACATTCCTATAACTAACTACAGCAACTGGGTGCAACTTCAACATCATACAAGCACTGTGTGATGAAATCTTGCTTCTACTCAGAGCTCACCAGTCGTGGAAATAAAAGTTTGTATATTAATAAATGGTATAACTACATGTGTGTCATTGTTTTTTATATTTTCAGGCATAACAAAGCATAATATTTAGCCATGTTTAGAATTATAAATAGTCGGAGCGATATTGTTTTTATTTTATTATTTTTTTTTTGTCACTATTCTACATTATATATCTTGGTAAATTATAAAGCCCACAAAACCAAATTATCTTAGGCTGTACCTCTGTTCCAGTACTAAAACTGGAATAAATATCAAATTTTTATTTTCATGCCCAAAAAAGATACTAATCCTTGAACTTTTAAAAATTTCATAATTTCAACACTTTTTTTCTAAAAAACTATGCTAGTCCATAATTTGAAACGTTGTGAGTTTGAAGAACCTCTATACACCTATTAAATAAAATATTACAAATAAATTAACTGTTGCCTTCTTGAAAAAATAAATGAGTGAAAATTGATTTTTGAAGAAAAACCATGATAAACTTTGGAGATATATTTGGGCCCTTATATTTAACTTTAAGGACGTACCTGTAAGGACTTAAATTAAAGTTCAAACACTTCTCAAGAGATTGGTTTTTGTTTGAATATTCTAGGATGAATAGGTGAGAAGATATAAGCTTCTCCGCAAAGTTGGAAATTCATTTCAAAGTGGTGTTCTGCCGATGCCAAAATGGCCACCATCGGTAAAATAAAAATGTTAAAAATTAAATAACATACTTTTTGTACTACTGATGAGTGGTAAATCATGTGTAAAAATATGAAATGTAATAAAAATTTGCAGCAACCAATTAAATTATTTCTGGTCCACACTTCATATGGATTAACTTAATAACAATATTTATAACTAAAAAAAATATGATGGTGTAATAATTTGAGATATAAAACAAGGAAATGATAAAGAAGTCTCGGTTTCTTAGGCTGCAGATCCTTTACTTTGTGAATAAGTTCTAACTCCGGTACAACACCAGCATTGACTAGGCCTCCTCAGGGGCAAATTGATTAGAAATGGCAGTATATAAGCCATTCTATAAGGAAAGGAACAGTTTATAAGGAAAGTTTATGAGCCAAGAAGGGGTTCGTTATTAGTCATCTATATTGATCCTATGCCTATGCATATGGTCTCTATATATAATTCACTGTGAAAGTTGTTTCATATAGGTAAAAACTGACCTATCACACTACTAATGTTGGGTAATGCTAGCTTGTTGTGCACCGATTTAAAAGAAAAATCCAACATTTTGGTAATTAATTGATATCAGAAAACTATTTATTTTCAATTTTTTTATCAAACCACTTATACAATAGGCTAATTTTGAAAGTACTTTTTATTCTATCTTTAATCTACTATTTTTGGTGGAAATATATTATTGTGGGTACTCAGGACATACGGGGAATTGCGTCCTGATACAAATATGGCAATTGTTTTGCAATCAGAAAATTATTAAGTATGTTAGAGCCGGAAACATGCTGGTTTGATAAGGTTGTTAGGTTTGGTGAGGTTATGATAGATTTGGTTAGGATATGTTAACAAAACATAATTTTATTTTATTTTATTTTATTGTCTCAACGGCAATGCCATTTACATGCAGACTTACGTATAAGAGTATAGAACAATTTTAACGATACAAAATGACTAGTACTAAACGTGGCAGCATATAACAATTGTAACAAATTAATAAATATATAAATATATGTATGACTAACAACAAGCCAATATCTATGAATTCTTCAACTTTTGCTTGAATGATTTGAGGCTGTCAAAGAAGAAGTCAACCACTTCCAGCACTGAATTACCAAGTTGATGCAGTCTAGCTACTGGTCCGAGTTTCAGATAGTTGGTTCTATACTGCATGTGGATAAACAAATCTGTTGATCTGGTAGTTCTAGGGACCCTAAAGTTAATCCTGGCCAGAAGATCCAAGCAGTCGATGTTACCTCTAATCAGATTGAAAAGAAAAACAAGGTCCGCTTGGTCCCGACGTGCCTCCAGAGTGTCTAAATGAAAATGGTCCATCAAAAGGTCCACGGGAACGTCGACAAAGGCAAAACCCAGTCTTGTTCCTACAAGCCTAAGGAATCTTCTTTGGATTCTTTCCAAACGAATGATATGGTAGAGGTAGTATGGTTTCCATATTATTGAAGCGTATTCAAGTATGGGACGTAGAAGTGATTTGTAAAGTATGGTAATGGAATACACAGACAGGCCAATCCTTGCAGCACGAGACAAGAGACCAAGAAGTCTGCTAGCCCTTTTACAGATGTCGTCAATATGGCATTCTGGCGACAATGACCTGGTAAGTCACACTCCCAAATCCCTCACTGTCTCAACTCGCTGCAGAATGGTTCCATGTAACTGGTAATTGCACTGAATGACCGATTCACCCCCACAGAAAGATATAACCTTGCATTTGGATGTGTTCAATTCCATCTTGTTATTAGCACACTACTTGGACACCTCATTCAAGGAACGTCGAAGGACCTCACCACCCTCAGCATCCCTTAATGCACTGAAAAGTTTGATATCATCTGCGAATATGAGAAACTTACTATGAATAACCTCACCAATGTCATTAATAAATAAATTGAAGAGATAGGGGCCCAAGAGTGAGCCTTGAGGAACCCCTGATTTAACCTGAAAAGGTTCAGAGTAAGCACCACCGTGGCTAACTATGGCGGTCCTCCCTCTCAAGTAACTTGCAAGCCAGGACAATAAAGGATCCAAAATTCCATATGATTGGAGCTTCAACACGAGGATGGCATGGCTAACCTTGTCAAAAGCTTTGCTACAATCAAGGTAGAGTCCACTTGGGAGTCTATAATAAAGGCAATCTAACCTTGTAAAACTAATCTAATAGAATGTAACCTAAAAAAACTTTTCTGGTGCTAACACTCTAAACACATGCATTACTGACTAAATTTTATGTCCTTTGACTTATGCAGGATCTAGGTCTATCTGTGTCATTTCTGAATACCGTCCAATAAATAATAAAATCTTGAAAGTACAAATGAACACACTTCAAAAGTCACATAACCTCCAAACACTTGTCCACTAAGTACATCCAACATATTCACTACGTAAATCATTACAAATTGAACAATAAACCATTAAATGGTAGTAATTAGCTGTTTTAGTCTGACACACAAGTGTGTTGTCCACACACCGCAAGGTCAACGTTTATTTATTTATTCCTAAGACGCCGATCGTCAAGATATGGATTTTGAATGAGTGTAGTGAACGAGTGTAGTCATTATTACTATCTAAGTTCAACTTAGCTCAGAAAGGTCTATTTATTAATAACTGACACACAAGTACATTTCCCGCAGGAACGTGTTAATAATTTTTAAAAAGTGCTAGGTATATAAAATAATTACCCAATGAGTTTTTAATTGGTAACAAAGGAACCGCATGAGAAACAAATTTTCAGAATCTGGTTACTGTGCAATTTCCAGCCACTTTTGAAAATTAAATTTCTTGTTTATAAAGAGATGAAATGTGAGTTTATATTGAGGAGGGTTGATTTAAACCGCAGAAAACTTGTTATTTTATTTCAAGATTGCAAGAAAGTGCAATTTACCCAGAAAATGACTGTTACAACATACCTTCATAAGCTTCCCTGAGGGGTCCTTCAAACATTTCAAATTCAGTGTCTTTTATAGCTTGAAACACATCTTCATTATTTATTGTCTTTCGTTTACTTCTCAGAGCAACATTATTTGATGATGAAGTTAAGTACAACACAAAAACTGAAGCTGCACGAGCTATGGCTGTTCTTGCTTCTTTAGAGACAATAGCTCCTTCTGGTAAGGCATCTTTGATAAGCCGAGAAACAACTGAAATTGGTAGATTGAGATCTTCAACTTTTTCTGCCATTTAAGCTTCAAATATCCTGAACTAATTTAAATCAACTAACTAAAATTAAAACAGAAAATAATACTTATTTGACAGGTTAATGCAACACAATTACGTCCTATGAAAAGTGTATGTTAAATAGTTCAAACTCCAACAAATTATAATTACAATTTATTTACTAGTTACACTATTAGAGACTAAACCTTTAGTACACATACATACTTTTTTCATTGGCAAACGCTAACCATAAAAATTTTGTGGATTCTTTCCTATTTTCCCGCCATATCATGAACACAGGTTAGGAGAATTAGGTTAGCAAGAAATGTAATAAATTGAGAACAACTAACAACCTGACTAGACTAGACAAGGAGATATATATTTTTTAAATTAGTAAAACCAATATAAGTTTAAGCACCATATATACGCTCTCCCCTTATAATTCTCTTAAACAAATCTGTGTCTTGAATGTTAACAATTAACTTTATAATATATATCCATAGTGTACTATGGTGTGTCTATTTTACAAGTACTGTTGAGTGTTGACATTTTTGCAGGATCACTGGGCTTATTACATAGTTGTTTAGTTGATTATCAATTAGCTTTTTGATTGACGTTGAATTTTTATTTTAACACAGTACAACAAACAAACAAATACTCATAACCACTTCAAAAAACTGTTAAAACGTATAAGTTAATCAGTATCACCTAAGACTGATAAGACTGTTAGGCTCTTTCTTGCAGCACGTCGAACGACGCACGCCGACATACGCGCGTAATGTAGAAGCATTGCGTTGTATTGGTCCTTTATGCACCACGTATGTCGCGCAACCTCTAACACACGACGCGCCTACCTAAGATACGCGCCTCGGGAGCGTGCCTCTGGTAAAATTACCTCTTATGTGGCTATTTATGCAAAGCGTCACTGGGCGCGCGTCGAGCGAGCGCCTCTTCAACGTCATGTTTAGTTTGCTTCAGTTTAATTCAGAGGTAGTAGAGCTTGTGTGCAGTCATTGAAGACGTTGATGTTGAAGTCCTTATAGAGGCAGTGAAGTCTCGACCGGTGATTTAGGATTCTGCAAACGAGTACTACAAACACAAACTTAAGATAAGAGGTGCAAGGATAGAAAGAAGTATGTGCTCTTACTCTGATTTTACGAACACAAGTGACATTAACCAGAACAATATAGGTAAGTTTAATTTGTTTTATTTTAAGGCAGCCATTATCACACTTGCATCCATCTTCTTACTACAACCAATGCAAATTGAGGTAAGGACAATACTTCGTAGCACTCGAATGACACGCACAAGACGTACGTCTTTTGGCGCTCGGAGAACGCGTGACATTTTGGCCCTCTACGTGCTACATAAAAGGGGCCTTATTGATTGTCTCTCAATTTTGCAGTGTTATTAAACATGCACTTTTCAATTTCTCAGCAGAAAACTGTACTATTAAATAATAAAATTTTGAAGCTTTAAATAGTTTAGCATTAGCACAAAAACTTGCTTAACTTGACACATGTGAATTCGACGTAAAATTTCTTAAGCTGTTCTTAACATAGGTTGGCTAACCTTGGTTCTTTTAACTCTCTTAAAAATGATCACTCTTCAGATTGACATGATATTGTCCTCATGATTAATACAATTTTGAGAATAATATCAATGTTTGGAAATAATGATGTGAGGCTTTTGCTTCGAATAAGTTTCAAAGATTATATATGAATTTCAGCTTTAAAAAATAAAAAAAATTGGATTATTGGGGGCCCAAATACTGAAAATTTTGAAAAAGTAACCTTTTGTAATACTGATGTTATTTACTGAAGAAGGGTATACAAGAGAAAGACGAAAAAAGAAAAAAAGAGTAGTAGTAAAATAAAACACCCAAGTGGAGTATCAATCTATAGGTATCTTAATGAGGACGTAGCCTGATCTTCCTCGTGAGGCCGAGGTGAAATGCCTATATTCACAAATTGGACTGCAGCAGACTGTCTTGGTAAGGCCGCAGGCTGAATTCTCCCCCGCGAGGTCGTAGGCTGATTTCCACAAAGGGGCCTTTAGCAAGTCGCCTTGGCGAGGCTGTGTGCACCACACACACACACACGCGCGCACACGTGTTTTTTTTCATTTAACCTCCTACTGTATACTCCTGAGGTTAAGACAAAATTTAGTCATACATGTTAAGCTGATATATTTTTAAGAAAACTACATCCGCTTAAACTACGATAGCTATTTATAATAAGAAAATTTAACAATCTGAATGTTAGATTAACAATTGCATGTTAAATCTACTTTATTTTTTATTATTTTTTTTTACGTTTGTTAAAACGTAATAATTATTCAAATTAAGTAATCTCCTTTTTAAAAATACAGATATTACCAAGGGCAGTGTTCAAAGTTTTAGGGAAAACACCGTTGACAAAATTTATAATATGCGACTATTACCATAGACCTTCTATTATACATATAATTGGAACTGTCGCATATAGGTGGCGCAGTGCAGTAATCCAGCTACTTGGGGACAAAGTGTTTGGGAGATTGTAGGCCATAGGTTGGATGCTCGGTCCTCAACCGACATGGCGTCCGCTCAATTGTTGCTATCGGCGTGGACACTACTAGAGAAGTCTGGAGTGTCCATGTTGGATGGTAATCACTGTACGGATGTTGTGTGGGGGAGATAACTAAGTATCAGGCTTGTCAATTAGCTGAAAATCAGACCAGCACTACGTGGTTCGGATTCCACGTAAAGCTGTAGGTCCCTTAGTTGCCCTGGCTGTTGGGCTATTAATAAATTGCCCCCCCTTGGAACAGTTGAACTCAGTTAGTAACCAGACTACACTCATCCACACTCATCCTACACTCATATAATCATTCATATTCACCTTAAAATACCAACAACGTTGTGTCGGAGTCTCGTATATAAGAATGTAAGAATATAATAGAAGGTCTATGCTATTACATAAAATTAAAATACTGTCCACCACGGTCTAATGCACGCCGTTCTGATCAGTGAGGAACAGCTATCACTATATTGAAGGGTTTGTACAATATTATTATTCAAACTAGATAAAGATTATAAAAAACGATTGATAAGAATTTTCGTTTTTATTTCTGTCTTAAAGAAAGACATAAATATTTTATACATACATACTCACACACGTGTTACATCTTCATTTAAAATGTATTTTTTTTAAATGTCAACACTCTTTGGCGAAGAAAACTACTTCAACCTCTGCTAATAGTTACAACTTTGCTGTCTGCTGTATATTTTTTTATATTGAAAAATATCAATAACATTATTCAAAAATTGTGATTCTATGATCAACGCTTCCGTACCCTTAATTTAATTATTGTACATAATGGTCATTTTTAATATTGTGCACAAATAATATGCCAGCAATATTAACTAATTTAATTTCGATTTAAAGGTAAGATAGCCTTTTCCTAGTGAAATATATATTATTTTGTAATTTTTTCATCAGTATTAGGTTACCAAGGACGTTCAATATTCAATGTAACTAAGTACTAACAAATATTTTAATGAATGGTATGCAACATAATGAAATTAACTGTTAACCCTAATAATACTTTTCTTCTAACAGGTACTCACTAATTTATTAACACTTCCCAAAGAGGAAAACAACTAGATTGGATTGCTTTCCTGCAAATTCTACTGCAAGTCGTAACAAATGGCTAGTTTTACTGCTCAAGCAGCACTTCGTTCTAAATGGTCAGACTTGGTTGAAAATTCATCTTTTGAAGTTCCAGGAGAAGTTTCCTCTGGCGTGAGATCTGTTGTTGGATGGCTGAAACAGGTTTGAAATACTTCCGTTTGTAGGCTTAGTTATACTCAAATAATTATCAACTTGGATACCTATGCAAATTTATTACCTGTTATTTCACAGTAATGCTGTGGATATACATACGTAGGCCATATGTTGATGTTAATGTTGTTTAAATTTTTTTTAGGCTTATTTAATAACTTAACCCTTCAGTTTATCGCGGAGTGAGAGTCCGCATTTCCGAATAATTAATATTATATAAAAACTAATTATTTTTAATGGCTGTGGTATCTAGTACCTTATCCCCTAACCCTTAATAAATATATTAATTTGTTCACAATAGAAATGAACACTTTTTAATGGTGTCAATGCTAGTATAAACATGTTCGTACATTGTTTGCACGCGTTACTCCGTGCTCTGAAATTGTGAGGCCACTTCAATGACTTTTAGTAGCGGGCTCTCAGTCCGCAAGCGTTCACCAGTGTAACAAAATGACATGTGGGTATATATTAAAGTCTTTATTTTTAAGGAAATTATTAGGGTTATATACATTTTATAATTTTGTCTGCTTAGCTAAACCCTACCTCCAAATAAAAAGAAGAAATATTTCATATATGTGGCATGTATGTGATTTGTCCATAACATTTTTTATTAGTGTATGTAGATTTCTTAATACAAGTATGGTAGCCTTAAAATAAAATTGACAAAAATAAGTTTTCAGAACTAACTTAAAAAAAATATATAAATACAGTTAAATTTAGTCTGTTTAAAATTAGCAGTTAGACAGATTTTCATTGGAGTTCATTGCTTTTGTATTGGCCACAATTCTGCCTTTCGTCATGTCAGTATTTATAGCAGAGAGCATGTTCCATGTACAGCAACTGATGGTCTTGATAACACCTCCAGCTGACTTAAGCTGGACTTTCAGATATATTCAGAATAGAAAATATTCAAGACAAGTTATAGGTTCTCTGGTTAATGGGTTATTAATAAATGGCCCATTAACACTTGAACAGGCACAGTGTGGATATCCTCAGTGAAAATGAGGTTCTGTAGTGGCACTGTGGGATATTCGCACTTGAGATAAGGCCACAGACAACCGTCATTATGATACACACCTAATACACTTTGGTTAAGTTTTGGGTATCTATGGATTCTTCTTTATTTCCCGGTGACCAAGATATGCATAATCATCCATTGTTTGGTTAAACATAGAACATTTGAATAAGTAATGCTCCAATTCACAAAGATTTCTTCCTTCACCATCTTCAAAATTAAATGAAAAAAAACTTTTATTGTAGTGTCGAAGTTAGAACTACAGAGCCTTCTCTTCCACTTAACCATGTAAGCATGTAACAATAACAATTAACATATCCAATTCAAATTTAACACTAAAAAACTATAAAATGTAAATTGTAATGTAATAATTTAACAGTTTAATAATAACAAAATTAATTAACTACCTGGATGAATAGAATAAACAAATTCATAGCTAATAAAACTAAATGTTCATCAACTAAATGTTAATTAATTTTCTTGTAAGAAAAACAAATAATCTAAGAAGAATAAAAACTCAAGTTCGAAAAAACAAAAATAATATAATAAAACAAAAATATACACAAGTGAATGACTTATTTTCAGCTTCCCAGTGATCTTAGCTTTGCAATCCATGATATTGTAGTACATTTTTCAGGGTAAATTTGTCGTGTTTATCACTCAACTACACGACTGCCCGTGCCTTGCTATAAAATGGTTCTAGATGCTGGCTTATCCATCACCCTGTTGTTTCCTCTTTGAGTCCAGCCCATCACATCATAATAAAAGCTTGGCCAACAGGCTCGCCACTTCATGAGTAAAGAATCGGCATGCAACATTGCATTATAACAATATTACACTATATCTAGAGAAAATAAGTCTTATAAAACCTTATTTCATGAGATTTGGCCATGCCCTTTGACCAGGCTATTGCTGTATTTCAGTTAATTTAAAAAAAATTCTTTGAAATTAGATCTTTCTCCTAGTTAAACCCTTTAAGTCTACTTTAGGGTTTAACTATTATAATTAGTGGAACCATATAATAATCAAACAAGGTGCAGTCATTATAGTCAGTGGAAATTACCTTGAATATCTCATATAAAAACCACCTTAATCATTAAAAAATAACCTTAATCAATAAAAACCACCTTAATAAAGCCTATTAAACTTTTTCACCATTAGGAGATCCTCCATGTCAAATTTCAGTTTAATTTACTCTGTCAGTTTCTAAGGCAGACAGTGAAGAAGTACCTAAGTCATAAAGGAAAGTTTTTACATAGGTTTTTCCATGTCCTATGAGCAGGCTATATCTATTCAAATGAGTTTTGAAATGTTCTAATTGACATCAGTTAGTTTGCCTAAATAATAAAGTTTTACAGTCTACAAAAATCTGCAAGTCTACTTTCTAAGGGTGCAAAGTAGGAAAATTGTGTCTGAATCAGTGGAACATCAGATTTCACACCATGTTCAGCTATGCCCTATTTCTTTTATTTTATGCATAATAGTCAAAGACACCTTCTACGCTAAAATATAGCTAGGCAGATGACTTGTCAAGTTACAACAGTGATATAAAACAATATAAAACAACAATAAATATATAGCAAACAAAGATGAGCAGCTAAAAATATATACACCAAATAAGCAGTTTCCACTACTGGTAAACCACCCGTCCCAATGTGGAATCCAGGTAGTCTGAGACACTGTAAAAACAGTTTGAGATTAGATATTTAAAGAGTCTCCTCTTAAACATCTTATAATCATCCAGGCCTTTTAACTCAACTGGTAGATGATTGTATAGTCTTACACAGGAGTAAAAAGGGAACTTTTCGAGAAAAGTTGTTGTTTCGATGAATGAGTGGGCCATGGTATTATTCAAATGTGTTTTGCAATTTTACCATTGGAATAATTTGTTCTCCTAGATAACAGAGTTTTATAGTCTAGAAAATTCTGTTAAAAATTGTTCGTAAACCAATGTTACAAGTATCTGAAATTTTAATATCTAAAACTATTTGTAAAAACAGAAACCAATACTTCACATAATTTCTATGCAGGAATAAATATTTCTACTCTGTTTTTTTTATCCGTTTCACTTGACTACAAGCAGACCTATGTTATATGTAGCACATTCAGAAAGAAGATAAGATGAGTTTATTGTACTGCTAACTTGATAAGATAAATCAACTTTAAATAGCTATCTTTATAAGACTTGAGTCACATTCCATTTCTTTTCCACTTTTAAAGTGTTAGTTTTCAATTTAAATACTAAAACTTGATCCTACATGTCGTGATGGTGTGAAGGTTTTTAGTTGTTTTTAAATTAAGTGTTTACATAAGAAAAAGGTAAGCCAATGTTAAGTAAACAAGATGTTAAGTAAACTAGTTAAGAAATGTACTTTTCAATATGATGATTGTGTAAAGTCATTGATTTTATACACAAATAGATTTCCCATGCAATATTTAATGTTGTGTTACAAAATATCAGCTGTTTTTGTGGTCCATTGTGGAGCGCTAGTGTAGTCCCATGTAAATGTAATGCAGTTTAAACCGGCTGTGGTTGCATGCCTCACTAACTAACAACATTTCAGGCACAAATATTCCTATTAGATGGAATACACCTATTGTAGATATATTTAATCAAGGGTATAGTGCAGTAAATAAAACAACTGGGTAAATTATGAATTGGTTTTAAAAGCATTTTGAAATTATTTCTCTTTTATATTGATTGAACAACATGAACTATAATACTTTATATTTTGCTTTTTTTTTTATTGATAAAAAGTAAATAGTAAAAGTGACATTTGATTATTCAGAGAATTCTTATTAATGTGTTTGGCAGTTTGTGAGTTAACGGAAAATAAGTAGACATGTACACTGTCTTAAATACTGTAACTTTTCTTATTCTGTGATCAATATGAAATGGAAAATTTTTCTTTAAAATGTCATCAAATTAATATGAACTTTATTATCATACCTTAAAAATATATTGAATAAGTCAAAATCTTACACAGTTATCGTATAACAATAGTTTTAAAAATATACTGGTATTTCAGCTGCCTAGGGAGATTGTATGTAATGTTATTAAAACATCTTTAAAATTTGCACATCATGATTTAAATTTGTAAATCCTTATATATAGTTCAACAAGCTGTTTCTCCCATATTTCTCGACCAATTTAAGAACATTTGTCTCTTTATAGTTGTGTAATATGGTATTCATTCTTCAATATTTTCACCTTGAAAGGTGTGGGAAGACGTATTTTGGCTATAAGAGTAACATGGTAAGATATTTAAATAAACCAAAAAGTAATAGCTGTTCAAATGTAAAAAATACATAATGGTGTTAGTAATGTTGAGGAGGTTGGATCTTTCAGTGTTAAAACCAGGGAAGTCTGCAAGCATGGTTTTATCCGACTATAGGGCTTCGCCCCACAGGACTTGAATGGTAATCTAATGCAGTTACTTTATTTATTTAATTAATCTTTAACTGTTAAATTTGTTTAATTCATTTAAACAAAAACAAATGAAATGAACACATTTTAAATAGGCTATGTAATATCATTGGGTGTTTATTGTAATAAATAGGTAGCAACGCAAGAACTTTGAGTGAGATACTGCAAATCCATTCAATATTGTAATTTTACATGGTACAGTTCACGTACAAATATTTGTCACAAGACGAGGTGTCACGAGCGCAGCAGGTGACGGGGTTGGCATGTTAAGTAAGCAGGGATGTCACTAGTACAGTATGACCTTGATAACTCGAATCTGAAGGGGGTTGTTGAAAATTCGAGTTGTCGAGGTTTTCGAGTTAGTGAGGTTCGAGTTATCAAGGTAAAATGACCGAAAATTCGAGATATAGAGGTCCAGTAATGCCTAATAAAGTTTCTCTTAGAACCTCTATATCTCGAAGTTTCATTGACTTAGCCTCTATAACTCGAATATTAGAGCCCACTACGTCGTATTCTACATAAGATATCATGTTGGTACACTGGTAAAAAAAAAAACTTTCATCAAAAATAACGATTTATTGCACAAAATTATCATGAATTGCTGAATTACTGTATGGAAAATTAAAGTTGACAAAGCAATAATGTTTAAAAATACGAAATAATCATGTACGTAGATGTACTGTATGTAAATTCAGTTAGATTGCAGTACAGTACTGTAGTTCTGAACATTGTAAACTAAGCTTTGAAAAAGTCATCAATTTTTGTTTGTTTACTACCTTTCAATGAGATTCCATCCAGAGCCGTATCCAAATCATTTATACACTTCACTACACTTTCACTTAGGCCTTTTTCACACTTTCTTCCAAACAAATGCTTCAAAATCTCGATGGCAGCACGAGCTTCCTTCAGTGTAGGTTCTGGTTGGATAGGTTCTTCATTTTCATGGACGTCGTCCTCGTCTTCTGACTTGTCTGCGTTTGACTCTTCTGTCACAGAAGCGACAATGTCCGTGTCCGATAACTCTCCACATACAGCAACATCATCATCGAATGCAACATATTCTTCAAACTCCATCTCCTCCATGTTAAGAGCTGATACTGTTTCATGCCATCCTCCAACAGTTTCATTAGTTTCGATTGGCTGCTCCTGCTCTACAGATGGCTCTACATTATTGGCTGCTCCTACCTCTGGTTCCTTGGTTTCAAACCCACACTTCTTAAAACAGTTTTTGACCGTGGTTTCAGTCACGCTATTCCAAGCTTTGGACGTCATCCATAAGGCATCTAGAACGTTTATTTTGGTCAATGAATCTTTTTCCATGTCCATCAAAAACCTGCGCACAACTTCCTTCCTGTAGTTTACTTTGAAGTTTTTTATAACACCTTGATTTAAAAACACACTCGTCCACATCGCTAAACTCGGCACCTTTGACCCTCTTTGTCACCATTGAAACATTACTGTCACTCTCATATTTTCCACGATTTTTCAGAATTGTTGACAATGTGTTGGGTGGAATACCGAATGACTTGGCTATTTCACTTTTCTTCTTCGTACCTTCGTCAACTGCTTTCAACACTTGCCTCTTCTCCTCAAACGTTAAAGTTTTTAGCTTACGTTTCACCGACATGACTTACGCACTACTGTATTGTGTAATAAACGCTTCACGCACTACTGCACTCCTCTCACTGGCGATGACAACAACACAATGCGGTGCGGGGTGAGTCAGCTAGACAGGTGCAAGTGGTGACTTGTTGTGTTTGCGCGCGATACCGGACAAGAGGGAGGAGGGGTGTTGACCTAGTTGCAAACAAAGAACAATCTCAAGTAGAAAAATATATCTAAAACTTCGAGTAATAGAGGTCACTCTGAGCGAAATTCGACTTATAGAGGTTGACTTCGAGTTATAGAGGTGACCAACCATCCAACTTCGAGTTGTAGAGGTTAAACCCACGACTTTGAAAACCCTAAAAATTCGAGTTATCAAGGCCATAATTTATGAAAAATCGACTTATAGAGGCCTTTTTTGTATTGAGTGTTATGGGGAGTTGAAGGGGATTACAAAAATTTCGAGTTATCAAGGAATTCGAGATATTGAGGCTCGACTTATCAAGGTCCTACTGTATACTATATTTGAGCATAGCATAAAACTGATTTTTTTAAATATAAGAGTTTAATTGGTTAAAATAAACAGAGAAATGTTAAACATTTGTGAAAGTTTGGGTCAGTCAGTTTTGTGAGTTTCTTTACCATTTACCATTATTTTTTTCTGGAAATAGATCATAGGACTGTTTCCACTGTCCTGATAGCATTTTTAAAGTTTCTGATCAAGTATATTTTTCGTTAGGTGTATACTGAGTTCTTAAATGATTTTCATTCTCGGGTCCAATCTGACAAATGTCTTCATCCCTGGTGTAGAGACCATTAATCTGAGTCATACGTAATTGACGTGTACTTTCTGAATCAACAGAATTAGAGGTTGGTGCATTTGTAGACTCGCACTCAACATGTACATCAGGGAGTCACAATTAACTCATGACATAATGAAACTATACAGATCATCTATTCATTTTAAGTAATAATTAGGAGCAGTTTTAAAATCCTTGATCTGTAGATTTTCGCATTTTCGCATCCTAATAAGGTTTCTTAGTGTTTTTGGACTACTTTAATACTTCTTTTCCTCTTGAATTGGCGAATATACTAGTATCACAGATAACTAACTCTACCCAGATGGCTGGTTTCCATGCTGAAGAGTGTTAACAATTTTTTCGTAGTGTGTCAACTGTTCGCTTTAAAGGCCATCGAGCAGTTGTCAACTGGACGGTGTTGCCAGATTGAATTCATTCAAAATCAAATCAAATCAAAAATTTCTTTATTGCCTTTAGACTTAAAGTAAGCATTGGCATGGGTCAATACAATAAAATTATAATTGCAAAGTGTAGTTTAAAAACTATATACTAGTTTTAGAAAACTAACCAATTAAACTATTTACATTACTGCTTACATTATTTAAGTAGCTATGAAAAATATAACAGGCTTTACTTGACAAGTAAGTGTCATGCGCCTCAGTGGGAGGTAACACTGAATTTGATGTTTTAACTTTCTTTTCTACTTTCTTCTTCAGGCTCAATATGGGCTTTTATAAAACTTGGTGTAAGTCAGAAATGGCAAACTATGTGCCCCTGTGGCTTACTTATTCTACTCCTGTGGCTACTTTAAACCGAGGTGGATTTTGCTTCTTCAACAATGCTTTTCCATCTTTTTCTATCTTTACTTCTTCTAAGGTAGCACCAACCTTTTCTACTCCACTTGGTCTTTCCAGCACATTCTGTGTCTGCCAGCCAAGTGGTCTTACTCCTGCTGGCACTCGTTCCAAACCTTTGTTAACATTTCATCCTCTTCTCTACAAGCAATATGTCCCATCTTCTTATCAGCATGATCACTTTTGAGTCCATATATAATTTTTGTAATAATTCTTCGTTTTTTTCTGATCCACCATTAATCCATCTACAATTGATCCAAAAATGTTCTGAGTATTTTATTTTGAAATGCTATAATTTTCTTTTTTTGTATGTGCTTATACCTCTGAACTGTATGTGTCATGGTTTTGTAAATTCTTAATGTAACTTTCCTTGTTATGGAGCTTTGCCAGGCTCCAATAAGTTCTATCTGCTGCTGCTAATATTTATTGAATTTCAACTCATTCTCTATTGTCATGTGTTATTAACTCTCAAGTATTAAAATTCTTTTGTTATCTTGAATTCATGGTTGAACACTTTAAGCTTTTCTCCTTTCTTCCTGCTCATTTCTTCTGCTGCTTATTTTTATTTACTTTGTTTTTCTTGGTTCACTTGCAGGCATACTTTTGCTGCAATCTCTGTTTCTACAAATCTCTTCAAGTCACTCTTTTTCTCAGCTAGAATAGCTGGTGTAAATGTATTCAGCTTACTGCTAATTAATTTCTGCTGACAGGTTATTAGAATTCACTAGTGTTATTAGATGTATAAGACTGATCGAGAAACTTGAAGGGAAGTGAATTGTGTGAGTGTGCTCCTTAGGAATGTCCTTCAACTACATTATGGATGACACATGCACACACTTACTGTGAACGATGTCAAGGTAATTAATTGTCTCATAACAATGAGGGATAGGTGCATAAATTGAAGAAACTGAGATTTAATTAAATAAAAATAAATAAAAAAAATAACATTAACCTTTTCTAGTAACATATCTTTTTAGGGATTGTTTCACTTAGATTACCTGTAAGAGGTTATTTATTGATTAAAAAAAAACTATTGTTGGTTTTCAGCAGCAGTAATCTTTCATTTTAAATAACCGTTTACTTTATTTCGTAAGACAATAAAATATAGAAATATTTTTAGCAACTGAAAAAATTAAATTTCTAGGTTGCAAAGCTCTTAAAACAATTTTGAAGTTATCTGTTTTTAAAAACTCAACTTCTTCAAATAATTACAAAGGACATACATTGATTGTGTGTACTCAAATTTCACTAAAACCTGTTGCTTATTGGTAAAGCTCACAATGCTTATTATCTGATCTGGAGTTTCAATAACCACCTCATTTAAACATTTCTGGCGAGTAGTCAATTTCAGTGAAATATTATTGACATCTTGGAAACAAAATCTATTAGTGGTTTTTTTATGTTGATGCCAGCTTTTGTCTGGAGGGGTGTGCTGATGAATAGAATTTCAGTTAGTCATGATCTTATTAAATTGTTTGTTACAACTGAAAGGTGGAAGAATGACATTGAAAAGTATATGCAGGGGAAGTACTTTTAATGTCTTATTTTTTGTTAGGTAACATTGAGCGTAATTAAATTGTATCTCTTGTGAGCTCAACATGAGCACAACATTCCGCTGCAAAAGGATGCAAAAGACAGTGATGCTGCAATCAAATTGAAGCAACATATTCGGAAGGTTCAAGGTTGCAGTTGGTTTTTGAATGTGTCTTAAAGGATAAGAGATCAATCCAAAGTAGCTTTAAGTACCTTGGTAAATCATCTTATGTTAGAAGACTTTCTTCAAATTAAATGATTACTGTAATTTATGTCTGTAAGTCTATTGTTTCCACAAAAACAGGATACTCAGTTTGAAAAGGTTTATTTGATGCTTTAAGTTAAAAAATATTCTTGTAAAGTTGTAAAGATTAGAAGAGACAGTACATCAGTAAACTTACCTAAGAAGACAGGTCCACTAACACCTTACAGTAGTAAACAAACAAAGGAACAACACAGTGCCAGGAAAATTTACGAAAAATGTGTTGTTCCTGTATTTGTTTACTACTGAAAGGTGTTAGACTTGTCTTCTTAGTTAAGTTTGCTGATGTTGTACCTCTACTAATATAGACCAATTCCTAGCCTTTTGCCATTTGACATAACATAACAGATTAGGAAGATTGTGGTGTAATGCCTTGATTTGAGGTAGAAAGAACAGTCATTAGTGTAGATAAATTGTCTTGAAGTATACCCACAATATACACGTTGAAAATCATCCTAATCATGCTGCCAGTCAGTTTTGTATGTTTGTTTGGTTATTTGGTGAAATTGTTATTTTACTACTGCACCAACTTTGATGGAAGTTAAAAACAGCAATATTTTTATGAAAAATTCATGTATTCCAGTAGTTTATGTACTTGTGGTGGACTGAAATCTTTAAATATTTATAAGTTTCTTTAATCATCCTTTAAGATTACGTGGTAAAAAATAATCAGATGTAAGAACAAGAACATTCTTGATGTATTCTGTTTATAAAATAAAAGATTTTCATGGAATCGAATTGGTATTTTTATGAGAAAAAAGTACAAAAAACAGTGTGACAAGGTAGGCCTCTGGAGGGGCAAGGTCAACCTGTGTCAATGGTTGTGCAAGCTTCAGTTGGTGTGCCCATTCTGTGGGTGAAAGTGCTTAGCTGACCTACACAAGGTACAATCTGTTATTACACTTGTATGTACTGTCGTTGTTTGTGATAGGGTTCTTGTTCTTGATTGAATCTTTATTAGATTTCTTCATTTCTGTTATGACTATGTTCTATTATTTAAATATATCAAAAGCGAAGCAATAATGTAATGTCGAATATATTTTTATTGGCTGATAAATAGATAAGATAAAAAAAATTTTTATCGATTTTATTTATATTTTTGTTTTGTGTCTATTCTGTTTGTTATTGGGTCATTTAAATACTTATCCCTCAGCAGTATTATTAAATTAGTTGCAATTATTAAGCTTTGGCTACGACCTCAACTAAACAATACATAAAATTATTATACTACAACATTATTAATGGGTTTTTACATATAAATATGTACAAGGCGTTTGAAGCACTTTCCATATAGTAATCCTGCCACCTAAATAGCAGGACAGCCCTTTCATCTAAATTGTATAGTCGAAATAAAAAATATATATAAATATATAAAAAATAAAAAGTATTCAATCAAAATAAAGTTATTAAATATATATTTGAAAAACATACACCGGATGTACCAAAAGTATGGGGACTGATCTATTTTTTTAACCATTGCAGGTAAAGTAATAACATTTTACAAATATACCATACGTAAAAATCTACAGTACTTTTTGAAGAAAATATCAATGTTTTCCATCATAGTGGAAACAGTCCACAAGGCGTCAGAAGAAATTCTTAAATTAGAGCATAATTTGTTTTGTACATCATTTTAAATGTCTCTATTAGGAAAACACAATGTCTTAAATCTGACCTCAAAAGGATCACTTTAGCTAAAATGGTGATGGTTTAAAGTTACAAACTTGAGCTTGTTTCAAAAAGCATGATTGTCATTCCTTGTATTAGATGCAATAGTAAAATCTCGACAGTACAATGAATAAACAAATAAAATAATAACTTGGTAGAAAATAAAATTTTGTTTGATAGTGCGTAACTTTACAACACACTAGAGAGGGCTGAACAAGATTTTTAATGTGGACCTACACCAAAATTGCCTTATAAAAATGCTATTTGACTAGATTATTTCACTGAGAACAACTTGAAAAAAAGTGACATGGTCAGAAATGACTTCGAGAACGAAGTTAAGAAATTATAAGCTAATTTAAAAATAAACAACATTAACTTACTCAAGCATGGCTTTATCAAGCTTGTACTTACTGACTTACATACCCGCCCTATCAGTTGGCATTGTGACCACCAAGCAATTAGCTATTAGTAGTACATTAATTACCGGTATTAGGGGAAATGACATTTCTTGTTATTCAAGTTATCAATTCTCTCAAATCCAGTGTAGTAAATCAACCGTAATTAACTGTACTTACAAATTGTTTAAGTGTCAAGAAAACAGCAAAATTATACATACAAAGCCAAAATGGCATTATCTGAAGTCGAAAGAATAAATGTACTGATAATGAGGGAATACAGTGATCTGCAGCAATCGTACCAAGAGGTAGTCGATCTTTTTAATGTTAAATTTCAAAACAGATCATCTATATAAAAAAATGCAGTTTACACTACAGTCCATAGCTTTGAAAAATCTGGAAGTGTAAAAGATCGTCTACCCAGTGGTAGACCTAAAACAACGACTTGTAATGAGGCGGCTTCAATCACTTGTTGAAAAACGACATTGTCCCATTAGGAATAGTGGTAAAAAAGGTAGAGATTGTCTTATTTTACCAGGCGAAGTTAGGGCTAAGAAGCCTTCTCCAACACTTAACCTGGGGATCAACAGCTTTACGTAACTTCCGAACCACATGTGAGCGGCATGACAAAAACTGTTGATGGTCCTATTGGGAATGGAACCCGGACCAGCTACGTGGCAAGCCACCGTCTTATCCCCTTAGCTATTGCCGTTCTGAGTATATCTTTGCTACTGAGTATGACTTAAGCAGCTCTTCTGTGGTTAGAATTAAAAACATAATAACATTCTTACAAGGTAGGCCTATATCAAATCAAATCAATCTTTATTGCAGAAACTTGTGAGTACATCAGTAAGCATTACAAATGTCAAGTGAACTTAAAAACTAATAACATAATGAATAATATTACTAAAGTGTATTTAAAAATTACAGAAACATTATGGTACAGTAATAAATTATAAAATATTAAGATCTAGAATAAATATTTTTTGCTATGAATAAACAATCTAAAAAAAAAAAAAAAAAAAAAAAAAAATGAACATTATGATAAACAATTAAATTCTAAAAAAAAAAGCTAAAATATATATTCAGAAAACATTTGTTCAACCAGTAGGCTTAATATATAAGACATGACATACAGGGAGTAAAAGCTATACATATTCAAATGCCACTCCAAAAACTATATACATTTGCTTTACATTTCTGTAATAATAAAATCATAAAATTCACAAACAAGATAGATTGGATTATTAAGAAGAATCGCTTTATAGTTTTCTTGTATAAATCAAAAAGCAATTTTCTAATACTAAGTGCTAGCTTATTAAACATTTTTGTAGCTACATTGGTGAAATTTTGTTGTCTTTGAATAATTACAAAAATGTATCATTACATTGTTTTTCCCCCTTGTGTTATATTCATGACACATGCCAAGTTCATATTATTTATTGTAATTTTCTTTTATATATAACAAGCATTGAAATATAAATAATCCAGGAAGTGTCATGAATTGAACTTTCTTAAAATACAATGGACCTGGAGGAAGACCACAGATCAATTGAATAGCTTTTTTCTGTAATCTTGTGTGTGAACCATTCGAAGATAATTTTGATCAACACACATTGATTGAATACTGCGATACAATGAAGCAAAAGTTGGATGGAAACAACATTGTTTTTACTGATGAAACAAGTTTTTTGTTAAATGGAAATGTCATTTGACTTAGCAGTTGGTAGTGGGCTGATACAAACCCTATCTGGATGGTAGAGGCACATACCCAGCATTCACAAAAGGTAAATGTGTTGCAGGCTTTGTAAAAACAATACATTATTGTGTTCTGTTATTGGTAGAAATCTGAATGCAGAAATTTACCACAACATGTGGGTAAATAGAATTATCCCTGCCATCATAAATTGAGAAGGATTAAATGTGGGGACTAATTATATTATAAATATTATAATGACAAGTAACATTATAATTTTACAATTTCAAACTTATATTCACTGCAAATAATTTTCATATTTATTCTCTGCTATTTTCTGTATTCAAGCTGCAGTTAACTTTACAGCACCACTTTTTATTGACTTTTAATTTTTCAAAACCTGGATTTTTCACTACTGTGGGTCTCATTTGTCTGAATAGCAGAAGTATCACTGTAATTATCGTATAAATTATTGGATAAAAAGTAATATTAACTGAAAATAATAACTTAATACAAATTGGCATTTAAATCTAGTCATTTGAAATATGATATACATCAAGGCCAAAAAATAAACAGAAAATAAGTTGTAGAAAATAAATTAAGTTGTAGAAAATAAAGTTATGTAACTGTATTGATGAGATACTTAATTAACTGTAATGTAACATCTATAGAAAATATAATCAAGTACACAATTTTAAATAAACATCATCAGATAATCAGACCTTTCATTCGATTTACTTACTTCAATCAGAACAACAACAATAAAAACTGTTAAAACAAGAACATGTCAAAGTTGACATAAATAAACCACATTCAGTGTTGATCACTTGGTGAGAGTTCGAAGGGCAGTGATAATGTTATAGATCATAAGTGCCTTAACTCTCTCTGTATAATGTTTCGACAGTTATATATTTACTTGCAAAACATAGTACATTTATGAGTAGTAACTGTAATTTTTTATTTTAAGTATCTTTAGTGGCATCATTTAGTGTTTTATTATGCATATTACCAAAAATGTTGTTCATCAGTGGTTTTTAACATTTCCAAAATTGATCAAACAAACGTCCGTGCAGTCTAAAAGATGTTTTGTGGCAAGTGTAAGTTTTATGTCTGTGAAATATTCTTAGCCTACACAATGTACTGGTAATGAAATTAGAACTTTTTTTAGAAATGTTGTGTTCAAATAATTTTTTTTAACCTATTAGAGCCGGATGATGGGCAGTGTACGCCTTATCTTTAGCAATATTTAAACATTGAATAAATCCACCAAACAACCAGTTAAAATTGCTGAGAGATGGCATTTTCACTTGTAAACATGACCTGTTATGAGCAGTACTACTTGATACTTAGTTAGTTGTCTCCCACTGGAAGCACTGATGTGACGTGGTTGTGATTTGGTTGGTCCATTGTTCATTCATTAAAGAATTCCTCCAAAAAAAATATATAGTAGGGCCTCTAGAGTAGGAATTCTTTTCATTTTGTCCTGAGGAGGTTTTTAATAATCATTTCTTCTTATATCAATTAGAATTTTATTCTATCTTTTTGTACACAGGAATCTTGGGCTGAATTTTGCTTGACTGAAAGATACTTGCTGAAGGTGTACATTTTTACTCTGGCGAGTGTTGTAACTTTGCACATTTTCATTTTGGCTGAAATTTTATGGCTTCCTTTTGACAATCACAGTAGCCTCAAGAATAAGAGGTATGGTAATGGTAAAATATATGACATGGTAAGAACCCTGGACTCAACAAAGAGCTCCTTACAATTAGGGATGGCAAATATTTTCAACATATCGATATATCGTAAACCAAATATCCATCTAATGATAATATCGAAAGAAAAATATCACTATATCGGGTAACTGATCTGTTGAATTGTAAATGATTTATCTGTTTAAAATGATGCACTAACTCTTGTGTCGTGACCAAAAATACACTCATGTTTAGCTGTCACTATTTAGAATAGCTTACTGAATGTGAAAATTAATACTTTTATCTACACAAAAGAAGTTGATGTCTGTGAGGTTGAAAGAAAACAAATTCAAATAAGAATAATTATACCTTTAATTATTATGTTACTTACAAAAAAATGTAATAGTTGTTCGTTATGCGACTGGCCAGGAGGCTAGGCATCTTAGAGCTAATGTTGCCAACTCACACACAACTTTATTGTTCCACCCTCTGGTCTACAATAAACTACATTTTAGTTTGTTAACCTCACGTAATAAAAGTTAGTAAAGTTAATTTATTAATTCAGTGCATGTTTTGTATACATAAGAGGTATATCGTTGTCATCCCTACTTACAATGGGCCAAATAAGGTGCCTCGCAGATTGTCCTTATAACACGCTTCTGCAGAAGAAGTACACGTTGGGCCAAAGGGCTGCTTCCCCAAAAGACTATTCCATACGATATAACACCGTGGAAACATCCAAAATACTCCTTCATAAGGATGTCTTTGTCAACAATGTTTTGCAGACCTCTAACTATATAGCACACAGCTGTAAATCTTGCTGTCATTTTTTCAATGTGTTGTCACCACCTGAGGTTATCTGTGAAATATATGATTGTTTTGCTTAGATATCTTATGGTACTATCAACATACACATGAACATTCAAGAAGAACTAATTCAACTGTAACTGTAACCGTATTTATTCAGGTAGACTGCGAAAAGGCAAACAAGTTTTTGTACCAAAGCCAAACTACACTTTTGTTACAAAAATTTCAAATTTTTTAGCACCAAGGCTTCATAATATGATACTACATCATGTAAAAATCTCTAAAAATAGTAAATCTCTTTTCCAGAGACTAAAAATTTGGCTTATAAATATAGAAAATGTTGAGCATTTATTGTCAATAGAAACATTTATTCAGACTGAACCTCTAGTATGTAACAAAGCATGTATATGTCTATACATGCGAATGTATGTATATACATACGTCTGTTTGTATGTGTTTGTTCATGTATATATATTTGCAAGTAAGTATATGTATGATTAATATTTTAAATAATATATTTTTCTCTGTTATTCAGTTTTATGTTTTAAGAAATAACATTTTTATCAACTCACAGCAATATATTATTGTTTAGCTGCACTTTTTGTATGTATTAAAAAATGAGCCTAAAGTATTAAGCAAAATTTGTTTATAGAATTATTAACATATGTAAATTCTGATAATATGTTTAAGCACCTCAAATCTGCTTAACCTTTGAAGGTGTAAATTTTCTCATTTTTGTATATTAAACTTAGTATTGTATTTTTTGTTTGTTTGTTTATAAGTGTACACTTTGTTTAAAAATTTAAGTTTTTATTCATTTCATTAATATATATATATTGTTGTAGTATTAATCTTGTGCACATATTTTTGTATTTTAATGTTACTTTATATTCAATGGCATATTTTCATTTTAAAATTTGTACTGATATACAAATTCAAAAAAAGTATTCCTTCTTGGTCCTTCAGAGTTTGATGTACCGCCACCTTGAATAGAAGCACTGCATATCTCTTCTAACCAACTTAGGATGTGTAAATCTCGATTCATTTTAAATCATATACCACTGTCACTTAAAAACAAACTATTTACATATATGCATACATACAGTGGAAATTTAGCAATTCAATACCAATAATAACAAACTATCTTAACAGCAAAATACACTTACGTTATTACTTGCTTGGTAGGTTTAAACTAACAGATGGCTCATGCTCTCGCTTTCCTCTACTTCAACAACTCCCATTCTACCTAAATTGCCCGTGCCCATTAAAAATCAACTCCAGGATACACAAATGTTAGATTCAACCTAACAGGGGGGGATGGCGGGTTTACGATAAATATTTTTATAGTAAAAATATTATAATTTCCAAACTTGATTGATGTTTTCAGGCATCATTGGAAGTGCGCCAGGCAGGACGCCGCACGCTCAGTAACCTGTCTGGCACCAACATGGTCGCTACCGTTCACATTCTACATTACAATGATGTCTACAACATTGAGCCCCGAAATGAGGAGCCTGTGGGTGGAGCTGCTAGGTCAGTCTTGCCACTAGGGCACTTAATTAGTTGGGAAATGTTAATTTTTATCATTAAGTTACTGGTAAAATATGTTTAGCAATGTAAAATAAAGTACATTTGACTCTTATTTGTCTATTTATTATAGTAATTATGAATAAAGGAAATTGTTTATTGTATTGTAAATACACACAATTAACTGACTTTTGCCAATAATATTTTTAAAATTGTTGTTAGAAATTTCTTTGTTACATTTTTTCTAGCTAAGATATTTTAAGATTTGTGGCTCTCAATATGTGATATTATTTCAATCTGTGATCTTCAGAAATATTATAACTTCAGGGGCCTGTTTCACGAAAGTTACAAGTTACATATTCACTATTTCACTAGTACAGGTAGTTGTAGTTACAATTTCACAAGTACAGGTGTTTCTTGAAAACACTTGTTACTTTTATAATAAAAAGTCACAGTTGTGACTAATTGTTACAAGTCAGCTTATCACTGTAATAAGTTTATTTTAATGTTTACATTTACTTTAGCTATTAGATATATTGGAGAGGAAAAGAAAATTAGAATTACCTCCATCTAAATTCACAGAAGGTTTTACAACTGATAAAGGACATTTTGACCATTTAGTATAAGTTTCTTTAATATTTAAAAAATAATTGAAAAGCTCAATATTTGTTTCAATTTGTAATAATAATGGTTATATTAACTAATTTGTTCAATACCATTTCATTGTTTGCTTAGAACCTATCTAACTGATATACTGCAGTACTTAGATTTGTATACTTTTTGATAAATTATATTTAATGGTGAGTAAGTAACTACTAACTACCATAAATAATCAACCAATTTTCTGTAATAAAACGTATAGTTACAGGCCTACTTTTATTTATTAACTGAATTACATATTAATAGGTGATTTCTTATTAACTGATAAAAATAATTTAAATTTAAAATAAGAATGTGTACAAAAAGTCAGCTTTTAATTAATACTAAAACAGTGGTTCATCAACAATAATTAATTTCAAAATACGGTAATGATAAATTATTCATAAAACAGCAGTCCCTTATTTTAATAATTAATTGTTTTTTATGTTCTTTTACTTTTCATTATTATTGTTATTTACTGTACATTATTGGTAGTACAGGGATATTCATTCATAAGCACGGCGCCGTCTGTTAAAATTTATAAGGTTACGTAACATTAACATTTGGATGGAGGAAAATAACAATCTTGTCCTGTAAATCATCGACAGTGATATATCAATGATTGAAGTCTTCTTTCAGCAGCAGGATTTGCATTGGCCCTGACAAGCTCCTCTTCCCTGTCTTCTGGATCTTGAAGCTGTAGAACTCTGCCTGCATTGTTTTCTGTCCGAGCAATGTTACAAAGTGTAAAACAACATTTTATTATTTCACAGGCAAAAAGTGGAGATACTCTTAAATGATTAAGGCAAGGGAATTTCTCTTTGAAAATTCCAAACGAGTTTTCCACAACTCGTCGAGTAGACTTATGTGCATTATTAAAACGTCTGACAGCACGGTCACCCAGATTCAAATCAGTTGGGGAGAATCAACTATTCCTTTAGTGGATAACCAGAATCAGCTAGAATTATACCATCAGGAAGTGGTCTCCAACCGTCTACAAAACGAGATGTAGTGAACTGTTCCTATAAACTCTGGCGTCGTTAACACTTCCAGGCCATCGTGCACTCACATAGTAAAATTTGCAGTCAGGTCCACTAACAGCCATAACATTGATTGAGTGATTACCATGCCTATCCACATATTGGTTCTCATTTTCTGTTGGTGAATCTATTTTGATCAATGTTCCATCAATACAACCTACAACCAGAGGCATTCGAGCTAATCGAAAAAAGTTAACTGCAACGTCTTCGACATTATTTGGCCAGTCAATTACATTAGCAAACATGTCCTCATTTACAGCTGCCACAACAGAATGCAATGCTCTACAAACACTTGCTTTTGATATACCATGCATATCGCCAATACCATGGTACTGCCCTCCATTTCCTAACCAGTGGAGAGCTGCGCACAAAATAACTCTTTCAGAGAGAGCTTCACTTCTCCGTGTTACACGCCTAAGTCTATATATCCTATATATATATCCAAGGACTGATTCCATATTAATGGAAGACATTCGAAACCTCTCATTAAACTCATAAACAGTAACAAAATCAACATTTGTTCTCGGTCTAAACACTCTATGTCTTCGATGTCTTGCAGGATTGTCCTCATCAGATGAAGAGCTGTTCCACATAATAATCTACCAACTAATTCTTTTATACATATAGTTTAAAATTGCAACACGATTTATCTGCAAAAAAGTAAAAAAGCAAAGAAATTAAGTATTTTAACAATACTTGAGTAAAAATGAGTAAAATAAACGACGCACAATAGAATCAAAATATTGTAACAAGTCCTCTTAAACAATTATTTACCTATGTTTCAATATAGGTTAAAAATATGTTTACATTTAACAAGTGTAGACTTGTAACTTGTAACAATATAAAAAGTCACAGTAGTGAATTGGTGAAATTGTACTTGTGAATCAGTAAATTATTACTGGTTACTACTAGACTTGTAACTTTGTGTTTGTGAAACACCTGTAACTGATATTTTTACAGGTTTGTAAAAATTTACTGGTGAATATGTAACTTGTAACTTTCGTGAAACGGGCCCCAGGTGATTAAGTGACCTAAAGTATAACATTCATTATATCAAGCGATCAAAGATTTTTCATCAGAGAAGTAATGTTTTGCTTATTTTCACCTAAGAAGACGCTAGCAGCTTATGCATTTTCAATCAATGTATAATTATTCTATTTAGTAGATTTGACTTCTTTTGTCAGTTATTATTTTCTTATAATTCTTGTAGAAATATTTTTAATAGAAATACTCTTCAATTCAAAGAAAATAAAACCACTAAACTGAGTATCACTATTGACTATAGAAACAAGAATTGTCAGCTCATATGGGTCAAGTGCAGTTGGTTTTCTGTTCTATAAAATTATCTCTTGTTCTGTCTTCACAGATAGAGTCAGCAGTCTCGCTCTCTTTGTGTCTCCAGCACACGCTGAAGGGACTGATAGCTGAGCTAACACTAACAGTATGCCAAAAGTCGCCTGAGCATTTATTTGAAACAATGCACCGTTAGAAAGCAGTGTGTCAGACAGGGCAAATACATTTCTTTGGTCTGTCTGTTTGTTTCTGTGGTCAGTGGGCTTCACTTAAGAATTGTAGACACGTAGAATATAAATGTGTAATGTTTCTTTGTGTTTAGTATAACTGTAGAGTTTAACCAGCCAACTGTTGTACACTTAATTAATTATCATTTATGTTTCAGGTTCTGTTCCCTAGTGAAGAGCCAATCTCACATTCAGCCTCTGATATTGTTCAGCGGAGATATTTTCTCTCCAAGTATGCGTAAGTAATTTGTATTAAAAAGGGAGCTTGTTTGTCTCCAACAGTTCACCAGCAAAAATACTCATCAACAAATTACTGTATTCTCAGTGACCCTAGAATGTAAGATTATGAATGGAAAATATGATAACATACCCCAACAGTTAATAGTGAAATGAAGCCTATTCCAGAACAAGTAGTTGATTCCCATAAACATTTTTAACAAAACTTATATCGAATGTAAACAGTATTTGTAATGTGGCGAAATCAGTATATTTACATAAACAGATGTAATAGATTAAAAATAATAACAAATAAAACTGTTATCAAATATTGAATGTATATTATGTAATTAGGAGGATGTATTGTCTTTTAGAAATTAAATAATGTTAATACTACAATGAAATGTCATAACAACTTTTGTTTATTTAATAGTTTTATTTGGGGAAGGTTTTATTAAATAGAACAATTGTATACATTAAATAGCTACAATTCTTTTGTTTATGAATCGATTTCAATAAATGAGACATAGTTAGATTTGTTTTTAACAGTTCTAATAATTGTGTTTCTTGTTTATTTGTTTGAGTCTTAATTGTTTTAATGATATTTGATTACAAAATTTTGAATTGGTGGCCGATCTAAAATTTCATATATTAGAAAACCTTATTTTGGACATTTTAGATATCTAACATATTAAGTCATCTGTCAAGTTTCATAAAAATATCTTGAACACTTTCGTAACAATAAAGTTTTTCTTATAAGTTTATGTAAGTTAAAATAGATATCACATTGTATTGAACAGAACAAAAACAATTATCTGTGTACTGTAAATATGAAGACAGCTACAAAGTGTTTGTATGTTTTAGTGAGCACCTTCACTAAAGGAGAACAGATGTCACATGTGCTCAATGAAGTGGGAACTCACTGTGCAGTCTTTGGCAATCATGATTTTGGTAAGTCATGTTAAGTCAGCTCAAAAATATGAAAGTTTTGCTTAGCAAACACTTAATTATCAATTTTTGTTACTTATTTGTATAGGAAAGTTGGTCAAGTCAAGTGCTTCAAATGTAGGTAGCTAGGTAATAGTATAGTTTTAGAAGGGAAGGTGTGGGTCGTCTTGTCTAGGGACTGAAGAGTGGATGGGTCATTTAGTTTAGTAACTGAAGGGTGGGTGGGTGGATCATCAAGTTTAGTGTCTGACAGGTGGGTGGATTGATGATTGAGTCTAGTATCTGAAGGATGGGTGGGTGAGTCATCAATTCTAGTGTCTGAAGGGTGGGTGGGTGGGTAATTAAGTCTAGTATCTGAAGGATGAGTGGGTGGTTCATTAAATATAGTGTCTGAAAGGTGGGTGAGAGGGTCATTAAGTCTAGTGTCAGAAGGGTGGGTGAGCGAGTCATCAAGTCTAGTGTCTGAAGGGTGGGTGGGTCATCAAGTCTAGTGTTTGACGGGTACCTGCAAAGAACTTATTGGTATTTAGACATCTGATATAATTCATAACTGCTACACTGAGTTGTCTAGTGGCTGACAAAGAGACTTGGCCTAAACATTTTTCACTGACTTGATCTGTGCCTTGTATTTGCCTTTGCTTCTAATTTACCAAAAAGGGTAAATTAGAAGCAAATTTACCACTGTACATGTATGGGTGGGTGGGTGAGTAAGTACCACTGTACGTGTATGGGTGGGTGGGTGGGTCAATAACACTGTACGTGTATGGGTGGGCGGGTGGGACAATAACACTGTGCGTGTATGGGTGGGCGGGTGGGTCACTATCACTGTGCGTGTATGGGTGGTTGGGTGGGTCACTATCACTGTACTTGCATGGGTGGGTGGGAGGGTCATTACCACTGTACGTGTATGGGTGGGCGGTTGGGTCATTACCTCTGTAGGTGTACTTGTATGGGCGGGCGGATGGGTTATTTTCACTGTACATGTATGGGTGGGGTAAATTTGCCTTTCATTTTCCTTTCATTGGTTTTGCCTTTCACTTTCCTTTCATTTTATATTTGAAAATAATTCCAAAATAAAAAAAAAATATATTCATTGTCAATATACTTCTGTTATGGAACAAAGATTTGACATTCAAAAAAATACTCTAAAAATATTAATTTTTTGCATTTTAAAGTTAATTTAGGACTTAGTGGATTTCAGTTTGATTCAGTACATATCATGTCTATATATTAGTTATACAGAGTTTTTCCAAACTCAATTTTGAACCTTGAGGTATTTTTCTTTTTTCAGACAGTACGTTAATTCAGAAGAAAACAACCAAACATAACCTGAGGTCATCTCATTTCATGATCTCTTGTTTGTCCATGCGGTTTTACGTACAAGTTCATAGCTTATATAAAGATCTAGTCATAGAATTGATATTTTCCATGGATATTTGTGAATTGACTAAATTATTAAAATATTTTTAAAAATTAAAAATATTCAAATTTAAATATCTATAAGACTTACAAGATGTACTAAAATTGGAAAAGTACCTCTCTTCAAAATTTAATCACTAATTAAAAAGTCTATAAGTTTTACAAGTTGAATGACAAATAACTTCAATGAACAATCTATATATATATATATATATATATATATATTTATTTATTCATAAGACGCCAATCGTCAAGATATGGGCGAATATGGATTTCGAATGAGTGTGATGAGTGTAGATGAGCGAATGTAGTCATTGTTACAAACTAAGGCCGACTATTCCTTAGAAAGTGTTATTAATTAATAGCCCAATGACAAATGAACAGCCGGTGGTTATCAGCTGATCCTTCTCAAAATGTATTATGACTCTGATTGGGATCGAACTGAGAACCTTTAGCACTTGAAGCTGGGATTTGGTCACTTATAGCCGTAATTGAATTTCGCTGTTCAGGACAGATTAATGAAGCAACAAAAGAATAAATTAAGTTTTTTTTTCAAGTTATATGACATTTAATTGGAATATCATGTAGACTGAAATAAAATAAATGAGTCCACTGCACTTTACAATCACTTCAAGGTGAGAAAAAACTTTTAAAACCAGATATTATAATTTTTTTAATGGAATTTTCCTGAAACCCTAGAAGTCAAGAAAGTAACAAATGTCCTTCCATCAATATATTTAGTAATAATGGTAAGAAAGTAAAAAGTATCAGAGATTGATAATAAAATGAAAATGGAGTTCCCTCAAAATTAGGAAAAAAATAATTATAAATTTAATTAATAATTTGAATGTGTTTTACATTCATCTTTCATCTTTCATAATTATCATTATTCTCGTCGATTTAGCAGCTCCAGTTTCCCAGGTGTGCAAGTTTCCTCTATCTTCCCCTGACCATGAATGTATTTTTACTCCTCCTATTGCAGATGTTTTCCTTTAAGCACTATGTCCTCCTTTATGGTATCCATCCATTTCTTGGGTGGTCCCTCCTCTCTTCTTTTGTACATAGTTTCCCTTTCGAACCATAATTTTGCTATCCTTCCTTCCTCAATTCTTTTTCCTAACCATCCTAGTCTTGCCATTCTGATCTTTTCCTTAAAAGTCTTGTTACATCCATAATGTTCTTTTAAGACCGTATTTAGAGGATTCTCAGAATCCTACAGAGGTAATTTTTATTCAGTGTGCATGTTTCTAGACTTAACGTTAGAACGGGTAAGAAGTATGTATTGAACATTTTTGTAATTCGCTGTTATTTGGTACTTTATCATCCAATACTATACTTTTTACTTGGTGAAAAAATATGGCTGCTCTATTTAATTTGTTTTTAACTTCTTCTTTATCTGTGCAATGCTTAGTAATAGTTATAATGTTTATATTTTTACTGACTGTAAGTTAGAATTCTTGAAATGTTTAATTCCACTTGTTCAGTTTTTCTTGGACTAATTGTTCTGTATGGCACCAAATCACAATGTCATCCGCAAACGCCAGGGCATTTAACTCTGATATAAATTCTATTTTGATTTGTTTCATTATTATGTCCATGACTGGGGCAGATAGAAATAGAGAAAGTGCACTCCCCTGTTGAATTACTCTTGGTTTTGAACCAAGATGAGGTGTTACTCCCAATCTGAACACATATTTGGCAGATTTGGTACAGCACTTTAAATTCCCTCAAATGAATCTTGTACCTTTCTCTATTTTAGGCACTCTCATGTTTTGTCCCGCAGGATGCTGTCATAGGCCATATATGATGTTTAGACTTTTTCAAAGTGTTTTTTAATAATTATTGTTTTTAACTATGTATGTATAAAAAAAAGAATTCAATCTACTCTTTTGCCTAGCCATGTTGTCAGTGTTTCAATTTTTTTTCTAATGAGAATCTTTCAGTTAAAAAAATGTATTCTTATTTAAAGATTCCTTACAAACTAAGGTTGTATTCTTAAAAGTCGGCCTGAGCTATCCATGCGATGACATCAATTTAGAGTTCTAATATTTTACTTTGTCAATATGTAATTTACAGTTTTAAAATTGTAACCAAATTGTATTTATTAACATTACAAATCCAAACTTGACATAATTGGTATCTGTTATTTTTACTGTTGTTATTGCAGACTTTGGACTGGAGGTGTTAACTGAGCGAGTTAGTGAAACAAACTTTCCGTGGCTCATGTCTAATGTGATAGACAATGAAACTGGCCGACCTTTGGGTGACGGCAAGATCACCCACGTTGTTGACTGGAATGGCAAAAGGTTGGGCTTGGTAGGTAAACAATTCATTCATTACACATTATTTATTACTAAGACGCCGATCATAGAGGTATGGGCGCAAATGAGGGGCAAGTGAGTGTAATGAGTGTAGACATTGTTACTAACTAAGATCAACTGTTCCTTAGAAAGGATCATTTATCCAGGGCCCAATATCCAGGGCAACTAAGGGACCTACAGCTTTACTTGAAATCCGAAGCTTGTAGTAATGGTATGATTTTCAGCTAATTGACAAGCCTGATACTCAGTTCTCTACCCAAAACAAGATCCAGAAACTGACTACAATCCAACATAGACACCACAAAACATCTCAAAAAGTGTCCATGCTGATAGCAACCATCGAGCGGAAACCATGTTAGTATTAAGAGGAGAGAGAGCATAGGACTTATTTACAATCTCCAAAACACTTTGTCCCCAAGTAGTGCTAGTGTAGTGATGTAATCCAGCTACTTGGGAATAGTTTTCTCAGCCTAATGATTTGTCATTGGGTTATGATTAACTACAGTTTCTATTTATAAGTGACAATTTGTAATGAAAATCAGTCTTAGTTAATAACAAGATTATATTTGCTTTTCTTTATTTTCCAGCAATTCATATATGAGCCCATTTTTTCACAGTCAGTAGCTTAGCTCATACTAAGAAAATTATTAATAACGCAATAATTAATTGAGCATATTCTTTTTATTCTATTGTCTATTAACTCTAGCTGTGCGTGTAAAGGCTTCTGCCTGATTTACACATATAAAATCACATGTAATTATCTGTTATTTCAAACATGTAAATCTGGTATACATATCTTGAAACCATGGACCAAAAAATAGTTTATAAACATTTCCAGTTTTCTAGTTTTATATAACAAAATTGAAAAAAAATTTTTATTGTGTTGCATATATGGGATGTTTGTATGGTCTTTAATTTAATTGTAATTCAGTCTATGCCCCTATTAAAAATTTGTTCCTTGACTGGAAGGGACTGTACTCTCTTAAGGCAATGAACAATCGAGAGATTTTCACAAAGCTCAATTTTTATTTTTGTGCCTAAGTTTTTTTATCCTTTTAATTTGAAGGGCAGGTGAATAAAAAAAAAATGTATACCTGAGTTTGAAGGTTGTTTAAGAAACTAAGAGGCCTATGAAAGACCCAATCACACCATTGTTTTCCTCGTTTAATTGTATATTATAACATATGCATTTTAAAATTGCATAGTAAGTTTTTATAATTTTATCCTAGTTGAACCAAAAAGTATCCAAATTTTAACTAGTCTTTACTATACATCAACTTTACTTTTGTTACTCACAAACCTGTTAATGTATCGCATTCATATTTTAGTACGCTTTTGACAAGATTGTTTTTATAAGTTGAATAAATTTAAGAGTTTTTCCTTTTCAAGAAAAAAAATTCTTATCAGTTTTTTAAAAGATTTTCTTTATTTCTAGAGGTCATAAAATTAGTTACTTGATCATGTTGTAATTGCTATAAAATGTATTTGTACGATACGTTACTTTTATTTACATTGATTTTAATCAATTTAAAATAACCTTAAATTAATGAATTTTAACTGATTTAAATAAATATAAAATCACTGCATTTACTTTCGCACGTAAAAGTAAAGTATTGTACCTATATTTCATAAGGATTGCAAGGTGAGCAAGTAATTCATTTTACAGTCTCTAGAAGCCAAGAAAGCGTTTTAATCGATAAGAACTTTTTTCTTTAAAAATTTAAATTCTGAAACTTACAAGACTTATAGGAAACATTCTTTAAATCATGTAATAAAACATAAATGTGATACCTTGAGCAGTTTTTTGAGTAATACAAGTGTAAAGTTGATGTACAGTGAAAACTAGTTAAAATTCAGTTAGTTTGTTGTTCCAACTAGGATAACAATTATTAAAACTTATAACACACTTTAAGGATGCATATGTCGTAACATATGATAAACGAGGAAATCAACGGTGTGATTAGATTTTTCATAGGTCTCTTAGTTTCTCAGGAAATAAGCTTTAAACTCAATTACACATAATTTCTACTCCAATAGTAGTAAGTGGCATTTATGCTCTTATATGGGTAGCAGCTGTAAGTTAGTTTAAGAAAAGTGATAGTAATTTTGGTAATTAATAACTCTTGTGCTTCTGTGATTGTTTTAGATAGGCCTGGTGGAGCAGGAGTGGCTGGACACGTTGGCAACCATCAACCCTGACGAAGTCACGTTCTTGGACTTCGTAGAGGCTGGTGAAAAACTGGGCACTCAGCTCAAACAAGAGGTACACTGAGGCCGTAACCAGAGTTAATACTAATTGTATAATAATAAGCTAAGAAACAAGGGTGTGGAATCTTATGTTGATTTAATCAACAAGAACAATGTCTAAGTTGATGAATTATATTTGGTATCAAGATGAGGAGAAATTAAGCATTAACCAAAACCATATTATTATTTATTTTCTCTATGTATTATATTTGATAACCTTATTTGTTTACATTATTTTAAAAGCTGTTAAATAGTACTTAATTTAATGGCTTAAACTTACATTTAATGATAGCATTTTTTAAAGTTTTGTTTAAATAAGGTTGGTATAGTACAACTGTTATAACAGTAGCCTCGGCCGTGCACTACTAACCTAAACAAATGCATCAGTCCGATGAGTCATTCCTGCATCAAGTGGCCTAATTTGAGCGAATGTTTGTAAAACGCCCTTTATAATGTTACTCTTCCTCGCCCCTCGCCTACCACCGCTTCGGGAGCCCGAGTCTACCATTATCAAAATCGAACTATAACATTTTGGTACTGAAACCTGAGAAAAGAGCCAAATCTAATCAATCCTCCAAGGCAGCTTTCTTGGTTTTCCACTTATTCCTATTCAACTTTATCGCCGCATGACAAGCCACATCCTCTGTGTGCTTATTTAGGTTTGAAAGAGTAGACAGGTGGATTACCAGTTGTGGAAATTTACACATATTTTACTGTTTGAATAACTTTTGAATCATTTGATTGGCTGATTTCCTGCCATTCATTGTTTTTCAAAGTTGCTCATATAAAACTGATCTATTTGTGCGGCATATTCTATTTCAAACTGAACTCTGTAGGTGATTTTGTTGTTCTTTGTGGGAAAGAAACACATTAAAGGATCCGTTCATAACAACAGATAATACGTCCAAGAAAGTAATTCAGTTGTATAGCTTACTAATGTGTTACTATAGGTAAACATTATTTTAAACAGGCTTACAATAATCAAATAATTCACTAAGAAAATTAGTTTTTGCTGGTCTTCTCCTTGTATTTTTAGATTATAAAGACTGGAAGTTTAGAGAACTTTGATCTTTTAGTTTTATATTGTTTGCTACAAATTTTTAAACATTGTTATTATGTTTGCAGGGATGTGATTATGTCGTAGCTTTAACCCACATGCGAACTCCCAATGACATCAAGCTTGCGGAGAACTGCAACGGAATAGACCTTATTCTTGGAGGACACGATCATGTTTATGAAGTCCAACAGGTAACGATAGTTTATTGAATGAATTTCTGGCAAAATTGTAACTACTTAATTGATTAGTTCATTTAAAAAATATAATTTTTATTTTGTGAGGCTATTTAGAAACAATGTTTCCCAAGCAACAAGTGAGGATCGATAGTATTAATATTTACTAATAAATTAATAGTTACTAGAGTGTTTTATTTATTTCATACTATCAAATTATAATCCCTTCCAGTTAGGATAGCTTAAAAATATATTAAGTGTAACTGCTTTATGGAAATTACAAAACAAGATCAATATAGGAAATATAGAGACTATTTTGTCAAAGTTATTCGAAGAACTCAAGACAGCTCTTTAGGAAATCTAATTTGGTACATTTAGATATACCAAGTGCTAATTATACACCAAGTGCTAATCATATTAGGGCCAAGTTCTCATTTATCTTGGGGCCCTCTAATCCTACGTAAGATGGTCTATCTAGATAATTGAATACGTATATTTAGGTATTTGAAATAATTACTATGAAATAATAAATGTTATAACTCTAACCTGATGAAGAATAAATAATTTTTAATGTAAATGAATTTTTATGTCATTTTTTATATTTATTTTTTATTGATTGAACTCTAGATTAATCTTGACACATATACCTTGACTTTAGACCCTTCTGTACTGATAGAGTCGCACTGTGAGACTATCAGTTTTCGTAAAATTACAACTGTAACCGGCTACGCAATAATCCTGATCGTTATATAGTATTAAAGAGGAATAAATTCCCTTTCTACCAGTATAACTGGAATCGATATTTGGAAGTCTTTGGAAGTAGTGGGGCTATAACAAACAGCTGATTGGGTTTGCTACCTTGCGTAGTGTCCAGCTGTAGTGTGTCAGTAGTTGTTTTGATTTGCTGTTGTTATATGCTGTACATGTTTGTTTACTGTTTTTATTGTTGTTATTCTCATATGTAGTGTTAGTTTATGTTTTATTATGACTGAACTAAGCCGTTCTAGTGTGATTAGGGAGTGTTTAGATGATCTTAGCGGCGCAAGTGACAGTGATGTAAGTAACTAGTCAGGTGACATTGGAACAGACTTATATATATATATATACATATATAAAGGTTTATATATTTCTTCACATGGTTAATTTTTTTTGTTTATGCATAATATACTTTTAGGCTTCTTTTTCAATATACTTATGATTAGCTTCTGAATCAAAATAATAACAGTTATAAGTGGTTTATTGAGAAAAAACTTTGAATATTTCAAGTATTACAATAATAGTCTAAATTTACCATCGGAACATTTTTACATTTTTAAAAGTTCTCAGTGTTAGTTTTTGTTTTTTTTTATTCATGTGATATGTTTTCAACTCACAATTAAATTTGGAACATTTTAGGTATTTTGGAATTTTTACTGCAACAAATTAGTTTAAATATATACCACCTCAAAGTTCGAACTTTTTTTTTTACATCACCCTGCCGACTAAGAAGAAAAAATTTTTTTTGAAATAATGGTAAATTTTTATTTTTATTACTTAGTTGTAGAGCATGTTATTATGAACATTTTGATGTATAACACTTGGTATTTTCTCAATGATTTCTATTATTTGGTAATTTTTTAAGGAAAGCATGCAATTAGCCTGAAAATGTCCTATCATTTAAGACCATGTTCGTAATTTATGCTCATATTAACTCTTCTACTGGCAACTATGTTTGCCTAAACAGACAGGCTGTTTTTTGACATTTCACAGACATTTTTTATAAAATCGATAAAAAATAGTTATATGTAACAAAATTAGGTCTATTATATATCCTTGCACTCACAAAGAACCAGAGAATAATACTAGCATAACAGTTGTGCATATGATGAAATTATAAAAACATGTCAAAAAAATAAATAAATAAAAAAGGTGGGGGTATGCCAGGAAAATTATGTAATATTTATACTACACTACACTTTACACTTTGATCTTAGCCAAAATATAAATTATAAGATAGCCAATTTGTTGGGAATTTTGTCTAGTTTTAGGAATTATAAAATATATATGGAAATGTACATAAACAAAAAAAATTATATTACATAATCCATGTGTACTACATAAACCTAAAAATTAGTTACTGTGGAAACCATTGTATAGAACAATTTATGAATAATGTTCTATGAAGACTAAAGAGTTGTAATTAGTCTTAAAATTTACATAAAGATATTTTCTAACATAATATAATAACAGTTGACAGCCCTTGTTTTGGTACGGGGTAGTTCTCTATGCTTGGTTACTCTTCCCCCCCATGGTCCTCTCTAAACCATAAAATCACAAAAGGTCAGAATGTGGTCTTTATCCTAAATAAAATGGGTCTATTCCTTAAAAATCAACTTTAGGAGGATGAAAAGTAATGTAATCATATTAAAAATGACCTTGAACATTTCAAAATAAAAACCAAATCAGCCAAGCTTTTAATGTTATGTTTATGTTTTTTGTATCAGCTGTTTGAAATAAATTATTAAATTACTAAAACATCAAATATTAATATATTATACCATCTTATAGAGTACCTTTTGATGATTAAAATGGGGAAAAAATCATGTAGATATTACAAACATGCGAACTATTACAAATGATTATGTAGAGTGCTGCAGCTGATGCATAATTATGCATCGTGCCACAGTACAGTCATACAAGCGATGCATAATTATGCATTGCACCGGAAGTAGGGTTAAAATATACATATTATCTTGTTCAGGGTAATTAGCCATTTTAAATGTATAAATTAGTTCACTAGTTGGTGCTAATAATATAATAAATTGAGTAATAGTTTTGATAAATTATAAAATAAAAAACTATAAACTATTAAGGATCTACAATCGCAAATATTGGAAATAAACACTCATTCAAAAGTTTTAGAACATGGACCCAAAGTGACATACTTATTCCATCTAATTCTAACCACCCACAAATTAGTTTGTTTCAGATCAATGATAAACAGAATGTTAAACATACCAATGAACAGATCCGACTATGAATAAGAAAACACAACTATAAAATACTTATAAATGGTTACTTTTATAAAATAAAAGCTTTGATAAATGGTTACAACCCAACAATTGTTGAAAAAAATATTAAAAGAATAAACATTAAAAAAAAGAAAATGAAACAAATAGATAGCAAAAAATGTATCAGTGTTCCTTACAACTCAAATAAAAAAACTTTTCAACACAGTAATTATACACTTAGTTATAAAACAAAGAACAACACATTTAATTTAACAAAACATCCAATAAAGAAAATAAACATAATAAATATGAAAACCTGGAATATGTAAAATACAGTGATCAGAATGTAATTCCTTTTACATTAGACAAACTGGCAGAACATTTAATCCATGTTGCAAATAACATATATAAGCCATTAGAAACAACAACTCAACATCAATTAAATCAAACTTTGCTGAACATATTCTCCAGTCAAATCACAGTTACAAAAATATCAATAAAAATGTTTCAATTTTAGAATTTGAAAAGAAAGGAGAAAAAATATATTCAAAAGAAAATTTACACATATACATAAACAATTACAATAAACCGCAGAACATAGGCTATTAAATACTCAAATTAACATAAAATATCCTATGTATGATAAAATAAGAGAGGTTATAAAACAATCTAATCAAAAGTAAAATTCAACTTACCTACAGGCTTGAATCATATTTTAATTACATAATCTGTTTTATCTTTAAAGTTGTTCATTTCTTGTAGTTTATATTTTATACAGCCTGAAGATGGCTGAGAGCCAGAAAATGAATAAAGAGTGCTTTATTAAAATTATTACTCAATTTAATATCTTATTCAATTATATTGCCATCAATTTAGTTGACCTAAATATCGGGCTGTCATTATCTTTGTTATTACAGGTGAATGGGAAGTACATAATCAAAAGCGGAACAGATTTCCGACAGTTATCAAAGATCACTCTATCATTCAAAGAAGGAGAGGATGTGAAAGTGGAGGTGGAAGAGTTGAACGTAACATCAGACATTGAAGAGGATCCTGCTCTCAAAAAACTCTTAGAAAAGTATTCAGGTAAGTATACAGACTCTTTGTAATCCAACAGTGTCTGATATTTTTTTTGCAAAATAATTATTTCCATCCTAACAATTTTGTACATTATCTCATAAATAAAATATTGTGATGTAATATTTTCAATTGGCTTTTCAGGATTGGTATTGGATATTTTACAGAATTGATTAAAACAATTTTGAATAATATTACTGATCTATTTATCCAAAATTAGCAAAACTTTAATAGCAATAACCCATTGATGACTTATCACGAGATAACTTGTGACGGTCTGCCGAGACCCAAAACCACGATCACGATTTTACCTGTTATTCTGACAAACTATATAAACAAACCATTATTTGACACTAATTAATATTATTTGTTCAACAATATGATATATTTAGTTTCTTAAGTCTTTAAACATTATTTCATGACCAGAACTTATTAATTTAAATTTATAATAGATATTGAATATTTCAACAAAAACACTATTTTGACATTTCAGTATCGTTGCATAACCTTGACTGACCTACGTCGGCAGTTGACACGCATTTTTGTTTGTTTATGTGGGGTTAATTGATATGACGTTTTAGTTCAACCACTGTTGTGTATTATTCACAGCTGTAACTTTATAAATTACAAACATAATAAAGTTATTTATTTAGATTAGGGTTAGTTATTGAAGACGTTAGTTATTCTATATAAATACATTCATTTTTGGAATTTTTATTATAAAATTACTTTTTCATATAAATTAGAGAAAATATAGACATACAAATATTATAATACACATATGGCGATTAAAAAACAATTTTTATTCAAAACTCAGTTTTTGACATTTGTAGTATTTCACAAAATAATTTCTAAAAAAAAAACTAAATGAGGTACTGAAACGAATAAAGTTTTCAATGTAGAAAATTAATATCTGTAAAAGAATATATTATCAAAACAGAGTATAAAACCAAATAATTATTTTTTTAAATATCCTACTCTTAAAAATTGAAAAAATTCAAACAAATTTTTGTTTGTTATACACAAAAAATTAAAATGTTTATGTTTAAAACATTGAAAACTACTATAAATTGTAGACAATTTGTTGGGGATCATGAAAATAAGAGGTCAATATATTTAAACAATAATAAACTAGAGGTGTGCAAGTAGTGATTTTTGAGTTTGAGTCGAGTACTTGGCATTTTTTCAAGTATCGAGCATTTTAAAGCGAGTATTTACAGAAGGATTTCCTGTTCACCCAAGACAACTGTAAAATGCAGACACCATCCTAAGCCTATGTTAAGTTTTGTCAGATTCGTAAATATATACATCTAAACTGAACACAATAATTTTGATTTGTTGTTTGTAACTGTAACATTTAATAAATAAAATTTTTTACTTCCTGCCTTCCTACATTTTTATGTGGCATTGTTTTGTTTAACCTTTTTCCTTTTTTAAGAACTAATATTATGTAAGAAATTAAGAAAGTATATTATTAATTGAAACAACGTGGATTATGAAGATTTCTTATTCTTACATATGAGACGCCGACACAACGTTGTTGGTATTTTAAGGCGAATATGAATGATTATATGAGTGTATGATGAGTGTGGATGAGTGTAGTCTAATTACATAATTGGCGAGACTGTAATAGTCCTCACTCTTGGAGTTACTTAAAGATTCAGGCACTTTAATTACTTGGCAAGGTTGGACATTTGAAAGTTATGTTTCAATAGCTTACACATCTGGCCATCTATTTATAAATAAATAGTAAATAAATTAATAGCTTATACACAGAAAACTTAAATCTTAATAACAGAGAAATATATTGAGATAGTTTGTTTTTGTCTATGAGTTTAAGAATTCCTCTACAGAATAGAATGCTTGTGTTAGCAGCCATTTCGAAACTTTAGCTTTAAATTCCTTAATGCATAAAAATCTCAATACCGCTGGCAATTTGTTAAAGAGTTTTATTTGCAAATACTTATGACTCTTAGCATATTTACCCAATCTTATGACTGGTAAAACTAAATCTTTGGCATGCCTGGTATGATAATTGTGTACATTTGTAAAGTCAATAAAATTTACAATATTTTGTCTAACAAATATTAAATTTTGAAAAATATAAATACAAGGAACAGTCATTATATTATAGCTTTTAAAGTACTCTTTGCAACTTTCCCTGTAACCTAATCCAAACATAATTCTTAGTGCTCTTTTCTGCCATCTAAATATTTCATCAGCACCCACACTGTTACCTCATAACATATTGGCATATAATAAATGAGAATGGAAAAAACTAAAACAGGTAATTTTCATTAAGTCATTACTAACACAACTCTTTAATTTCCTCAGTAAAAAGCACACTCTGGATAGTTTGGATACCAAATTATTAGTGTGCTCATTCCATACAAGTTTTTGATCTAAATACACACCCAAAAGTTTGACTGCCCTGGAAGTATCGTCCTCTATTTCAAAATGTCTTAATGTAAATATTATATGTTCAGTCTTACTTTCATTGATCTTTAAAAGATTTGATTCAAACCATTCATTAGCAGTATTAACTACCCTATTAGTGTGGGTTAGGACATTAGCCAAACAGTTGTCTTTTACAATTAAAGAGGTATCGTCAGCATATAAAATGGTTGTACAGTCCAGATTTATTGGCAAATCATTTACATTCAAGATAAACAAAAGAGGACCAAGGACGGAACCCAGGGGGACCCCAGCAAGAACAGATTTAATCTGTTCACTCATATCACAGATCAGATTTTCAATGCAAGCCAATTATACTGCTTCACAGCCGGCTGATATGTTTATCTGATGGTTCAGTTCAAAGTGCACCGCAAAAACATAGAGAAGCTTGTTGGCAAAAGCTGTATCCAACCAAACTGATGCTAAAATTCAGGCGTCATCGCCAAATGCAGTCATTTGCTTTCAGAATTGCCTCCTCTCAACAAAAAATTGATTGTGTACACGCCAAGAAGAGTGGATCTGTATTCTGTGGGTATTTAATTCAGTTATAACAAGGTTACAACTAACCGGAAATAAGCTCTGAATTATATAATCAAATTTTAAAATCTGGATGTCTTGTTCAATCAATTGATAATAATAACTAAGCAGGTTTACTAAAAATAAATTTTAAGATCATTTAGGATGAATTAGTTTTTAAATTATGATCGGTAATGAAATATGTGCAACTTGAAACTACTTCGATACATGAGGCTACACTACAGATAAATAATTATGTCATAACGAGAAATTCATAAAAACCTGGTGTAAACGAATGAAAACCATAGATTATATAGTTGGCTAATATAATAGGTCTAGCCTATATTGGCGGATGAGATGCAGTATGAAATATTAGCTAAGTGCCAACTAGTGATACAGTGAAGATTTTAGGCAGGAAATTATAAACTTATGAATAAAAAACGAGACGTTTAATAAGGCTTCGGTTCAATATAAATTATTTTCGGAATGTAAATTCATCGTATTTTGATTAGAAAAGGTCTTCCAACATGTTCCTCCCTCACTTGGGTTGATTCGTGATTGTTTTACAGTTTACTTCGACATCGACGTCAATGTGAACAGGGGACCGTTCAGTGAATTTACGAATCAAAATTATCGTACTTTACCACCTTTTACACTCCAGCTGTGTTATTGTCTAACCTAGTCAGAAAACCGTTCAACAATTTGACAGGAAAAAATATCGTATGCGCAAATATTACGCAAAGTTTTGGCGATCTAAGGCGTTTTCGGAATAATAATTAATAGACTTTCGCCACGGATGTATATATATTTTTTTTTATTTGACGGAAAATAAATCAATAATGTTGTGTCACACGCTGCTAGAACGCCATTACCTTATTTTATATGATATGATACGGTATTTTCTTACGTCAAATCATTGAACGATTCCCAGCTCAGATTTAAAAACAAAATAGACCTCAATCGACTTGCAAGACATATACAATAATTTCAGTTCCGAAAAGGAGCTAAACAGTTCCTTGCACATACGTATACTGCAACCAACATGAACTTTCACTTAGAAAAGATGGGAAGTTCGATTCTTGGGATGTAAAGTGACCCTTTTGATTGAACGGTATTATGGATATGAACGAAAATATGCATAATTTCCACGGCGTACAGACTATTAGATTTGTATCGGTAACAGGTCTTTTTGAGCATCTTGAACTGGATCTCTCGTCCCCTTTCTTGGGTCATAAAGACACTAACCAGCACTTCTGTTTTAATCATGCTATCTTAGGTTAGGTTACAAGTGACTAGTAGACTCGACAACCAACATGTGTAAAAGTCCATCAGCATGTCCTTGTTTTTGCACGTGATCTTCCTCTTCCTCTGAATTTCCTTGTGCCTGTTCTACGATTTGTTCATCTGTTAGGTGTTCAACGGCTGGATCGTTAAGGTCACAGTTCACCCATTCAGTTATGTTCTTTTCATCTACATTAACACCTCCGTCAACAGATGAAGCTAAATTAGCTAAAATGGATAAAGGGACATCTTCTTCATGATCTTGTTCAATTTCTTCAACGGGTAGAATCTTCCGCCAGGACTTTGCTAATGTAGATTGCTTGACAGACTCCCACGCATTGTTAATGTCATAAATGCAATCTAAAACAGTGTAGTCTTTGAAGAAGGTCTTCAGATCATCTCCTTCATCAATACTTTTCTTTAGTAAATTGGTTCTGTATTTTTTCTTCATTGAAGCAATGACATAGGTTGAATAAGAGCTGTTACGTTGGCAGGTAAAAATTTTACAATAATTTTACCATCTTCCGACTTTAAAACACTTTCACCAGGATGGGATGAGGCGTTATCAAGAAGAAGAACAGCTTTTTGGGCCAGTTATTAGATTGAAGGTGATATTTAACTTGGAGAATAAACTTTTTTTCAAACCAGTCCTTGAATATGGTCTGATCCATCCATACTTTTTTGGTTGTAGTAATGGACTGAAAGGTTTTCGACCCTTGTTCCCTTGAATGATCTTGGTTTCTTGAACTTTCCTATCACCACCAATTTTAATTTATGTGACCCTGAAGCATTACTACATGACAAGTTCTTTCCTGAACTTGTGGTCTGCAGCTTGCTTCTCGGCTTCAAAAGCTAAGGTTTTATAACTGGGTTGCCAATGGTTTAACAGTTAAGGTTAACAAACTGTATTATAAAGGAACTTTTTTTGGTTTTGTAATATCTTTTTGAGTTTTCTTTTTGTAGATCTTCCAATTTATTATCCACATGTCTTATTTACTCTAATAGTTTAATATAAAATAGTACATAATGAAATGTAATAATTTGCTATTTTATACCATTCAATTCTTCACTCTAATGGAACGAATCTACCCAAGTTTTTCAGCTATTTAATGTTCCTATCAGGCTAGTTTCACATTAGACGATTTTTTTAGTACGATAAAAACTAGTACAAGTTTGAAACGTGGCATGTAGGTTTTCATGGCGTGTAGGTTTACATATTGAACGATTTTTAACTGTTAGTTCCATCATTTAAAGTTTTTCAATAAAGACTAGTTTAATATGTATAGTGATCAAATTGTTGCATTTTTGATTTTAAAAAGACATTGCAAAAGAAAAAAGGAAATCGGATTCACTGGGTTTATCCAATCAATGAAAGACGTGAGGAAGTTGATGTTTTATATATTATGTAAATGTTTGAAAAATGTTGTTAAATACTGCTCCATAATTTTGTTAGTATATTGGCTCTTTTGATGAGCTGCATGGAAAATAGAAAACGCTTCAATGACAAAATATGAAATTCAAAAATTGTACACAACCTATTGAAATAATTACAATTATTTAGAATATATATCGTAAGGTTTTCATGGCCAGCCACAAAACCAATAAAAATTTTAAAAAGCAGATACAAAATATTAAAATAAAATCTACAATAAAAAGTACTCATGTCTTAATATTTAAATTTTGATCTCCAGTCACAGAGCTAAATACAGGTTTCTTAGTCATTCAACACCTGCTTCTCCGTTTGAATGAAGACCAGCTAATCCTCCCTGAAAATAACCCAATGGGCACTCATTGACTGAAATCCATTGTTTGAAAATCATCTCCGCAACCACATGACTGATAATGATGTGATAATGGCAAATGTGCCATTCCCCACGTAAATTTCCAGTAGTTGCATCTTCCCACCCCTGTGCATAAGCGACTCAACATGGTCCATTCTTATGAGGAAGTTTCATTCCACTGATGACGGTAGTAGGGTCTGATAGCAGAAACTGTTTCGGCCGTCAAACATATTCCAAGTTAACGCCCAGTTGGTTTTTGGCAAAAATTTGTTTGAGAATGACCGGGAAGCTAGTCAAATAGGCGGTTTTCTAGATTTAAGTTGCCCAACACGTTGTGGGATATCTTGCAAAATGGGTAGATTTGGGGTAGATGGTATATTTTTAAACTTAGAAGTGCCTCTTTGCGTCTTATATCTGGAGGAGTCATGTTGCACAGCATTGGAAGCCATGGTAGTGGGGTTGCAATGAGGAAGCCGCTGATAGCCCTCATCACCCTATTTAGTTGTATATCAAGCTCTTGTGAATGTGTACTGTAAGCAACACGGGAGCACAATATTCAGCAGTGGAGTAAATCAGGGATAAAGCAGTAGTACGCAGGACTTGTGCGTTGGCTTCCCACGATGATCCAGCAAGTTGCTGCACAATGTTAGTTCTGGTTCGCACTTTAGACTTTTATAACAGAGAGATCAATCTAAACTGACTCCCAAGTACTGTGGACGCTCATTGTATTCCAGCCTAACACCATCGAAAAAGATGTTTGATTTCTGATTAGCTAGTCTATTACTCAGGTGAAAACAGGTTACTTCTGTCTTTGTTGGATTGGGCTTTATCTCACAGGTTTTAAAATAATTGTTGAGAGTAGTAAAATCAAGTGTAAGTGTTCTTTTTGTTTTTGATATGTCTTCGTGTTGGGTTGCAAGAGCAATGTGATCTGCATATATGAATTTTCTGGACTGTGTAGCAGGAATTTCGGCATGTACACATTGATTAAAAGAGGAGCAAGGACAAATCCTTGTGGCAGTCCATCATTCAGGTGTCTAAATAAACTTTCTCTGAGACCAATGAACACTTTAGTTAACCTGTTGCTGAGAGTGGAATTAAGAAATTACAACAAAGACATGGAATCAAGTTGTAAAATTTGAGTAACAGGCCCTTTCTCCAGACTGTGTCATAGGCTGCTGAAAGATATACTAATGCTGCTAATGTTTTCTTTTTAAATACATTCTCAATGAAAGATGTCAAAGAAAGTACCTAGTCGCAATAATTTTGACCAGGTCTAAAACCAGCTTGTTCAACAGGGATGCTGTCATTGAGATTTGGTGATATTCTGTTGTAAATCAGCCTCTCGAGCAACTTATAGCAGACTCTTAAAAGAGCTAAAGGGCAGTAGCTTTCAGCACAATATGGTTCTTTAGCTAGCTTCAAACAGCTATTTTGAATATTTTAGATCTTTTAAAAGCTTTGGGCATATCGCCACTTGCCAATATGGCATTGAAGTTAATTTTGTACTTTTGTACCAGCATGTTTCAGAAATTCTGGGAAGATATCCATTCCGGCTGCCTTCCCAACTGACAAGAACCATGACCACGTCATTTAATACTTAAGACCGCTTGATCTTATTACTTAGAAATTAATATTTTAACATGGTTTTGTTATTATCGCTGTTATTATATGCTATCAAATTGTAATAATACATGTTCAAATTTAAACTATTGTCCTTTTATTACAATTTTAGACATAAGTTTTTTACTATGCTATAAATGACTATTCAATATGAATTAAGTAAATTATATTTACAAGAAAGAAATGTTTAAATAAAAATTTTAGCCTAAATTCCTTCCAGTTTAAGAAAAGCGTAACTAACAAACAAAGATCTGAAATCGTGTAATATGAAAGTGTTCATCTGGTCACATTGGCCATTGAGACAAGAGACGATATGGTACCTTCGAGGCTCTAATGGCACTGGATGGCTGCAACAGGATGAAAAATCTTGCCAATGTTGAGCAAGGTAAAAGATCCCATTTGCTACCATTGTTAGAAAAAAAAATTGACTGTATGGTAAAATCCCGTTTGACCAAAATCGTGTTTTGAGAAAAAGGATTCAGTTTCAAATTTTCTAATTATTCAAATTCTTCTTTAATATACAATCTTTTATTTTAACAACAAATGTTATTGCATAGATGTGATGGAAGGTAAGCAGCAAGAAGTTTTGGGAGTATTCTCAGTGCCATTGGAAGGCAGATTCCAGTGTGTAAGACGAGGTGAGACCAACTTGGGAAACTGGGTATGTGATGTCGTTTTGGCAGCCACTGGAGCAGACCTTGTTCTGCTCAACTCCGGCACACTGCGCTCAGACAGAGTCCACGAGGCTGGGCCTTTCACACTAGGAGACCTCGTAACTGTTGTGCCTATGAGAGATCCAATTGTTATGCTCTCTGTCTCTGGTGAGTTGAATGTAAGGGATCTTACTTGTTTTATTACATAATTAAAATTTAACTAAATTCAAAATTTATAAGAGTTTCCTGTAATTTAATATTTTTATTCAACAAACAATTTTATTTTAAGAATTTAGTCTAATAATCAAAAGTAGATTATCCAGAAAATTATCAAAATATTTTTATTCATAAAAAAATGTACAAAATAAATACATTAAATTACGTCAAATGAAATAATGAAATGAAATATGAATTTATTTACAAAAAACTTATCATACAAATTGCCATATGACATAATTGTGAATATACCTAGCCACTTATCCAGTAGTGTGGCTAGGTTAAACAAAAATGTAAGTCCAGTTTAGCAAGCTTATTATCAAGGTAATACAGCTCTCTGAAGTGCAAATGGTTATAGTTCCACTTAAATTATTTATATATTCAAATATATTTAAAACAAACACAATTCATACCATGGATTGGCTCATAAAGTCCGTTAGTTGTAACGTGAAAAGCCATTGTTTTAATTTTTGACAAAACTTTGTTTCATTATTGATTTGCTTGATTTCAAGAGGCAATTTATTGAAATAATTTGGCCCAAGATAGTTAAAAGATTGTTTAAAAATAGTTTTATTAACCTTAGGTTTAATAAAGATGCGTTTAATAAATGCAAACACAGTGGTCTCGCTGATTGCAACTATCCGGAATCTGTCCTTTTCTATCAAAAATTAAATCAGATATTTCATTGTGAAACACATAAAGCAGAAGTAAATGAATTTAATAACTTTTCATCAGTTTGTCAAAATTTAGCCAATTCTAGAGATATGGAAAGGGATCCTGTTATGATTAATTTAATAAAGTGTAAATTAAATTGGATGCACAAATATATTAATCTTATTAATTGATGATATATCATTTTGGCTAGTTGAAACGTACTCTAAGATCTTAGTTGATTTTTTCGAAAACATAAGTTAAAGTTGATACCTTTTATAAAATTTATTTACATGCAACAATACAGGTTATTTACTCAATTACTTTGTGCATGCACAAAAGTTTGAACTTTTTCAAGACCAAATCATGTTTTTTAATTTTTAAGAATACCATTTTTTAAAGTGATGTGAGGACTTTTATTACAAAAATTTGTCAGTTAAATGGAGATTTTTACAAGCTTCAAACGAAAATTCATTTTCCCTCCAATTATTTATTTATATTTATTTCCCAAGAATAACAAAGTACAATAGTTCATCAATACAGATCACAAGAATTCTTAAAGCAAAAATAATTTAAAACAAGGATAACTTATAAAAAAAGTAACTTAAAATGACTCACAATTAATCTTAATCTAAATGCCAAGCGAGACTTTACATCAAATTTGTATGGTAATGTAAATACACACATCCATATTCACATAACATCAAATAGACAAACACACTTGCACAAACATTTACACATACGTTCAAAACTTTATACAAAACTCAAAAATTAAATATATGTACCTATACATTAACAAATAAAATTTCATAATATACATTCACTTAGGAGCCTAATAGTAGACATATTTAATTAGTTATATTATTTTGTGATAATTTCTAGAAAACTACAGATACAATAAATAGAAAAATTTCCAAAAAAATAATTTTATGAAATAAAATATCACAGATTGTTTATAAATATTCAATAATATACCGACACATAATTAAGTATGCATTATTTAAATATGTTCAATCATATATACACACACCCACACATTTACACACAAATCTATATATAAATAATCATTATGCACTAGCACCACAAAATGTAAGAAATAATAATATCACTTCTTTAACATTGGTAGCTTATCTTGTGATATTAAATAAAAATTCCTCAATATTTGTTTTCGTAAATAACCAATATTTCAATTTATTTATAAAAACAGTTGCAGACTTCAAATTTTGAATTTCAGTGGGTAGTTTATTAAACATTCTTGCTGCTAAGAAATAATAACGTTTAGTGAAAAATGTATAATTTGGCTTAGGCACGAATACATCAGTTGCTTTTCGCAATTTTGCCATATAAATATTTTCAGGGTTACTATTTTGACTTCCATTAACAAATATTTTTAAAACTTTGTATACATAAATATATCTTAATGGTAATACTTTTAATGAGCAAAATAGTGGGGAAGATGCCTCTGTTTTCCCTTTTTTTAATATTAATCTTACAAACTGTTTTTGTGTTGTTGATATTGGTTTAGTATTTGATAGGTAAATACCGCTCCAACATGCTATTCCATAACTTATTCTGCTATGAACTAGTGAAAAATATAACATCCTTAACAAGTCACTATTGCAGTTATATTTAAAAAAAATAAAAAAGCCTTAAAGTGTTATTAATTTTCTTCTTCAAATTAAATATATGGTTCTTCCACGTTAGCTCATTGTCAAATATAACTCCTAAATACTTTATATTATCAGCTGGTTTAATTTCAACACATTCTGTTCTGCATTGCGTACTCTTACAGATACAATCAAGACACTTATAGTATATTTTATTTTTAAAATTCGCCTCAGCCCTTAAACGGAAATTTAGATAGTTAGTTTTAGTGGAATTTAGGACCATGTTATTTTTTGAGAACCACCACTGTATAGCTTGTAAGTCCATGGCAAGTTTCAATTCAATATCTGTTGATGATTCATCGACATAACAAAGTGCGGTATCATCCGCAAATGAAGTTACTCTATCATAAAATTTTGCACTACATAAATCATTGATATAAATTAAAAGTAATGTTGCCCCTAGAACTGAGCCTTGTGGTACTCCATATTTTATATTAACCATTTCACTTGTTACTCTGTTAATTCTAACACACTGTTTTCGACCCGTCAGGTAACTTTCAAACCAGCCCTCTACCCCTCTAACGCCACTTTTGTATAGTTTATCTAATAGTATTTTGTGCTCCACCGTACCAAAGGCTTTTACTATATCAAGAAATAGCCCACATACATTCTTTCCATCATTAATTCCGTTTGACACCCTACCCATAAATTGTAGAAGCTCTATCTCTGTACTCATATCTCGTCTGAATCCAAATTAAGTTTCGCAAAAAAATTAGTTTTTTCTAAAACATTAACTAATCTTTCTTTCATAATTTTTTCGATTATTTTTGAAAAAAAAGAGAGTAAATATATCGTCCTATAGTTATTACATTGGAATTTAGAGTCTTTCTTAAATATTGGGAAAACGACAGCGTCCGTAATGTTTTCCGGAAAAACTCCTGACTCAAAACTTAAATTTATAATATGTAATAAAACTTGTGAAATTTTATCATAGAATTTTTTATAATACATGTACTAATCCCATCTATACCTGGTGATTTCCCAGCTTTTTTCAAATCATTTTTAAAAACTGGCATCAAAAACATTGATTGATTATTATGACAGTCTTTAAATAATTGGAATAGTTCAATGTCTTTAGTAGATCACATGTATCTGATTTTATAAGTAATTTTTCCGCAACCGATACAAAGTATTTATTAAATTCATTAGTAATAACTTTAGGGTCACTTTCATTTTTACCATTTATATCTAGAGTTATAATTTCATTTTTTGTTGGCATTTGATCAGTTATTTCTTTTACTATCCTCCAAACTTCTTTTGAATTTCCCTTGTGTTTTTCAAAGAGCGATCTGTAATAGTTGTGCTTAAGATCACCAATATCTAACTGTAGAATGTTTCTAAATTGCTTGACCTGAGTTTTTAATATTATATCATGAGGTTGGTTTTTGATTTTGTTCAAAAGCTTATTTTTTTTATTTTAATGCGTTTACAAGTATTGTCATCAAGCTACGGTATTCAATTTAGCTTCCTTCAAATATTTACACCGTTTTTCCTCTTTACTATCAATTAATAAATTAGTAAATATTGCAATAAATTTATCATAAGCAATAGAAGCGTTGTCTTTTGAGAAACATCATCCCAATCAGCATTATCAAGTAAATTTGTTAAGTGGTCATGGTTTGTTCGAGAAGAGAACTTGTTGCGTGACCTTGACCGTGTTGTAGCTATTTCCCCTCCCTATTCACTTACCCAAACAGCTGTTAAGCAATATAGAGATTATAGAGATATTCGTAAGATTGTGGACTTTTTAAATTGCGTATTGTTGAAATATTAAAAGTAAATAAAAATTGTGTTTATGTACTTATAAATAATTCAATTTTGACAAAAACTTAAAAATCGTCTATGCCTATAGTTTCTAATAAACACAACTATTCAAATTTTACTGGTGCAAAACCTGATATTTCTGTGGACAATGTTAAAAGGTGTATATTTAATCCTTTATAGAAGAACAAATAACTAAACTAATTAAAAACACTACAACAATACAATCAGAACAAACACAGATATTAATAACCACACATTCAATAGACTGGCTGTATGCCGACTTAGACAGCATGAAATAGCTGGTGAAACACTTGTATATTTACATAAATGATGAAAATTAATAAGAGAACATAAGGATTAATATTGAAATTGAATGGAAACTAGAACACTGCGTAGTAATAAATCCAAATTTTCTGTAAGCCTTATGTATTATAAATGAAATTTGTTGATTAAATTTTAAAGTAGGGCTTAATGCCTAGAGGTTTTTGTAAAAACATTATACTATTACTTTTGAACATTTTTGACCTTATTTAATTCATAGAAAGTAAAGCACTATACTCGTAACAGTTTAATTAATAGGGGTTAAGTTGAAAACTTACTTATTTAAATATCATGTTCAAATAACTGTAATACCTTGATGCAAATATAATCTGTTTCCAGGATCGGGAATCCTGAACGCATTGGAGAACGGAGTGTCACAGTATCCCAAGCTGGAGGGTAGGTTCCCACAGGTGGCTGGTATAAGTTTTGCTTTTGATCCTGAGCTCCCACCTGGCAGCCGAGTGGACCCCCAACTCGTGCGTATCGGTGATGAGTACCTGGTAGCTACCCAGCAATACAGACTAGCTACCAAGGCATACCTGCATCAAGGTTGTGATGGCTACACAGTCTTCAAGGATGCACCTGTTATTGTTAGTTATTTTAGCTATTTCCATCTTTTAACAATAAATTGCTCCATCGAATTCTCTTGTTTATCATATCTTGTTAAATCATCGATTTTTAATGACATATATAGTTAAATATTACAAAATAATTCTTGCATTAAATAAGATAAACATCAATTACTGTATTATAAAATCCAGAAACGTTGAAATAGCATAAACCATTGAACACATTAGCTATTAACAGGTTGAACAACATTTTTAAAGATTTAAGATTCAAATATTCTTTATTTTAACAGTTCATGATGGCATACTAGTCTTATTAAAGTTTATACACAACAACTTACTAAACAAATCAATTTAAGACATGTGCATACGTCATTGAACAATAAATAATTCAATAAAAGTGAAACTCAATAACCAAATAGAAGCAACCTTAACCTAGTATTCAAATATTGCCGGAAAGAAACCCTGTTACTGTAACGGCAACTCTCACGTAGAAGTAATTTCACCCTCTTGGAAAAAAGTCTTCAATCGGTCTCTCCCCTTTTTTGGTCTGTAAGAGCGTTAAGAGTCTAGCACTATTTTATTTATTCATAAGACGCCGATCGTCAAGATATGGGCGAATATGGATTTCGAATGAGTGTGATGAGTGTAGATGAGCGAATGTAGTCACTGTTACAAACTAAGGCCGACTATTCCTTAGAAAGTGTCATTAATTAATAGCCCAATGACAAATGAACAGCCGGTGGTTATCAGCTGATCCTTCTCAAAATGTATTGATTCTGATTGGGATCGAACTGAAAACCTTTAGCACATGAAGCTGGGATTGAACCAACTACGCTACCGACCAATACTATGGCTGTGAAAATAGTAGTTTTATGAGTTGGTGCTTTAAGATGGTCGTGTGAGTGAAAATTATAATTATAAGATAACTGGTTCATCAAAAAGAAATGTCTTTTTTGAACAAAAAAGACAACAGAATATACAGGGTGGAAAAAAATAGAAACGCTTTCACAACAACATTATTTTTTCTATAGATGATTTGATAATTTAATTTTTTTGTTAATAATTGTGTTCCCTAAAGTATAATTTTTGATCAAAATAATTTACTTAAAAGCGTTAAATAGTGGAGAAATAATATTGTTCAAATTATTTACTTTGAAATTTCAATGACCGCTACTCTGGAAAGAATATATTTCGAAGTCTGGTTTGCGGCAATTAATTTCTCTTGAATAGACCTATCATTTGATAACAAACTCGATGTTGGCTTACGTTGAAGATTTTCTGTCCCCCTGAAAAGAACTACCCCCATCATATGTTAAGTCGTAATGGGACAAAGTATCAGTTAATTCCTCATGAATTATAATTAATTGTTCTTAAATACATTAATGAAGCAATTTAATGTATTAACCTACCCACCCACCCATACACTTACAGTGGTATTGACCCACCCACCCACCCATACACTTACAGTGGTATTAATATTAATGTTGCTAATGGTGTCAAAAAGTGTGTGAAATCTTTTTAACCATGATAATGTACAAGATTTTACAAGTGAAGACATACAAAATTTGTGAAAACGTTTCTATATTTTTTTTCCACCCTGTATATAAAGAGCTGGAGTTATTATATTACTGCACTTGAAAATAAGTTTGCAAAATGTCCTGCTACGTTTTTTAAAGATTGTTCTTACAGCTTGCTTCTGTAGCCTAAAAGTAAAGTTTGTTCGTATGCTCTCATGGCATAAGAATGGCATAAAACAGTTAAAATTATCCAATGGCACATGGTCAGTCGTGATTGTGGATCTGAAACTTACATAGTTTATGACTGTGCTCTTTACAGGGGGATTATCTGGTCTTCAGTCTTCATTTAATTGTGATTGATTGTGATGGGAGATCAAGTATTTTGTACTTTAGATTTTTTATTTCTTTCTGATTTTTTTGTCCGCCTTTTGTGTTTTTTCCTTTTATTTTAGTAGCTGGCATTGAAAGCCATTCAACATATAGTATATTACCATTACATAACAGACAAATAACAGGTGATGCATTAAGTGATGGTAAGTGGTTTGTTTAGCATGTCTTGTGATTGACTGTATAATGCCACTGTGGCTCTTTTCACTATTTATGTGAACGGTAGTAAACTGCCACCTGATCCTGTGAAACGATTTAATACTCTTTGCTATGTTTTAGGTTTGCTTCTCTTCATCTCATTATAACCAGATTTCAGATTGAATGGGGTTGAAACATAATAAATCATTTTGTATTCAAACCCACCTTGGCCACAATGACATTTACAATCCTTATCTTTAAAATATTTTGGAAATGCACCATAACAATGTATTGAATCGCAAAAACAAATTTAATGAATAATATTAAGATGTTAGACAAACTGAACCATTACAAGATGTGATGTTATAACTAGTGTATGGTTTTAGGTACAAGAGGATGAATGTCCAGAACTAGGATTAGCCATTCAGAATCACTTCCATGCTATCAAGATGCGGCTCGGCAAGACCAAGCACACTAGCAAACACAGGCAGAGTCTCGTTACCCTCTCTCGCAGGTACAAAATCAGGACTCACCCTACAAAGATTTTCATAAATTAACTCCAGTTCATTTTGCAAGATTGTACAGGCCTTTCTGAGATGATCTAATAAAGCCCACTTGAATCATTCTAATGTAATTTCGCAGACCCAAGTTCTCAGTCAATCTTGTCACAAGTTAAATATTTGTTAGATTATTACATCTTTTCGCCTGATATACATGTATAAAGGCCTGTGTGAATAAATATACAGCACAGCCTTCCTGGTGTGGCTAAATCGGCTTGTAGGCCAGATTTAGGGAAAAGCCGGTTGAACGAGAGGCCGTTTAAATTACCACTTTGGGACAAAAAAAAAAAAAAATAATAATAATAATAAACCTCGGCAAAAAAGTAGATATATATCTTAAAGTTACGACATGTATCTTAAAGTTACTATATTTTAACATGTTGAGTGTGGCAGGCTAAATTACGAAACTATCCCTAGGACCTAAAAATTATTTTACGTAAATATCTTACCTTGACATTAGTAGACCCCAGATATGATGAGAGAAGTCCATTGTGAGGTCTCTACTGTGATAATTATGACGTCATAATCAGCAACGGGTATACCCAACTCCAGGCTCTCGGTAGAGAATTGTTATTGTTTTCAATAATAAACTTGAAAAATCACCAAGTTAAAATATTTTCTCACTGAAATGTATCGATTTTCTTGTTCTAAAAAGTAATGTTTGTTGCCAGAGTTCAAGAAATATACACAAGAAAACAAGTGGATATCTTATTTGTGGAGAACAAAAAACATTCAAACCTGGGACTGACACTCGAAGAACAATAGCTATGTTTGTTAGTTCCCAATGGCGTAGTACCATTTCTCTACAAGAGCTAGGCTCAGACTGAGTAAATAAGAATTCAACCAACAAGTGACGGGTATACCCGGCGCCAGGATGCGTGTCAGGACCTATGCAATGGGTATACCCGTCGCGCCACATCCAATGTGTTAAGAAACTACTATATAAATAAAAGACTATTATATTATATATTATAAACTTCTGTGCTGAACTGTTTTATCTGTTAGCTTGGAAATTCTTTAGTCGATCAAAAGTAATTAAATTTTTAATGAACAGTATTATTTTTATATGAACATTTTTTATGATCTGTTTGTGACAGAATACATTTTAGACGCCGATTCCAGACTCATCATATTGATCCACCTGACTGATTATAATTTGTAGTAGTGCACAGAGCGTTGACCTTGATATTTTGGCATGAGTCCCCATTCCCGATTCCAAACATCTTTCCAATGCAGTTGTTAAACTTGAATGTAAGAGAACAAAATGTTATTCGTCATTTTCACTCAAAACTAGTTTTGCATCGTGTTTATTATGAATTGTAATTTGATAATACTGATGCGCTTTATTTTAAATTTTGCTAAAAAATTTGGCTTAATTACAAGGGATGCAGACAACCGAGGAGCGAAGTTATACTGTATACAGTTTTCATGATATACGTATATATCTTATTACTAGCAACTTTCAAGCACATTTTTTAAATAGTTCTGGCAAATGCAGTTATGGGTTTTGTCACAAGTTATTTTAGTTTTTCATTGGCTTCTATTGTATAAATAGCACACCCATGAACGGATATAATGTCTTCGTGTAGCTGTAATAATGGCTCCTACTCCTCTTCAACACCTAAAAAAGCATATATTCTCAACATTATTTTCTGTTTAATTAAAAAATATATGAAACTAACTATTCACGTTTAGCTTAAGAAATGTTACAATTTCAGAACTTGAATTTTATAAAATCATGTAGAACAACAAATATTTACATTGTAGAACCAACCACACAATAAATTTTAACTATATAAAAATTGATTGGTAACAATAACACTGCCAGAGTCGGTTGAGTGCTGTAATTAATAACCCCAAGTCCAGCAGATATTTCTTCATATAGCTGTAGACCAACAAATAAAATAGGAAGTCAAAAGAACTGATATTGATATAGTTGCTAACTATCTCAATAATTGATAATAACTGCACTGATGACTTCTGAGATCATTAAGTAAAAAGTACTGAAGTGCTCAAGTTCAAGAGTGGTGCCACAAAAAGTTCAAATTGTCAAGGTCAACAAAAACAAAATACCTAGGGTGAAAAATTACCCAGTGCGACCACTTTAGTGTCAATCATACAAAATAGGTAATGATTACTTTCTTAAATTAAAAAAAGTAATTTAATTAAGTGTCGCTAATTGAGTTAATTGACTAAAAACTGCTCTATTAAAATAATAATACAGATTTGTTAATGACTTACTTTGTTAAGGTAAGTACAGTGTAATTTCAACTATTGAATTGTGACTATTCAAAGTCCGTCCTTTTCAGATCAGATTATAACAAAGGTTGCTTATTTTTTTTCAGGGGTAAAAATCAGATCGTATTACACTTCTATATGAACGACATAAGATTATAGCGGTACACATGTGCTATAAATGAAAGCACCTTCAGTTCTTGGTCCCTTTACTGTTAACATTATATTTACCATATCTCCGGTATTTAAAGAATATTGTGTTACATACCACATTTTCTGAGCAACATTATTTGTAGTAGCCTAACCTTAGTAACAGTAGTCAGAGGTCCTGCGGAGTAATGAAGTGTAACTATAGCTTTCTGCCGTTGTTCAGCCATTATTAAAACAATGAAATAACATATATGCACACAGAAAATAATCATTACACAATAAATTAAAAAGAATATAAACATAAAGGAATAAAAGAATATAAGACAAAATAATTCAGAAAAAACTGCATGTCATTGAACAGTTAATTCTGATGAATATTCAAAAAAGATCACTTCAAAATTAGGAGTGGGAACAAGCTATGTAAGTGTTACAAAATGTATACAAGAGTCTATTTATCCAGTATTTGTAAGCTGTAGTGCTTTATTTGACTGTGCAGACAGCATATAATATGCATGACTTAGGTATCATAGATGTTTGAGCAATCATCATACTGACATGGACCACTTGTACAGAACTCCGGTGTTTACAGAATGAATGCCATCTGAATTGGTTTGCCATCACATTGATCCAGATAATCAGAGTCCGTTGTATTTTTATTTGGATGTTCATGATACTATTTAGTTTGTAAATATATACAGATAAGTAGAAAGTATTAAAGAAATCACTGTGTGAGATATAATACATGTTGTATCTTAAGTTTTATCAACTTGTTAAAAATAAATTATAATGTACGCTGTGTTTTCCAGGCATAGTTTGGTAAAAATGTTGGATGGAAGTGAACTAGATGGGCCTCCTCCACTACGCCGGGCTTCGACCACGGAGAGTCCACCACTTCACTCACATTCAAACGCTCATCCCCGGCTGACAAGGCGTGCCTCTCTGGATGATCTGGAGCAGGACTCTTGCGCACTCACCCCTAAGGTTGAGCAACGTATTGTGCGTCTCACACCGGAGGTGAGTAAATTTACTAACACATCCTGAGAGTCATATGTGTAATGAGGTCGGGAGAGACATGCATATAAAGTTTTCACATATTTTCTGTATCCAGACAATACTCTTGAGAACTTATCCTAGTTTCTTGATTTTATCTTCCATATCACAGTTTCACCAGCAATTTTAAAAAGCCTCAGGGACTTATTTCTTCAGGAACTTGGATCTTAAGTACTAAAATGGCATCAAGTCTTTCTCCAAACTTTCAAAGTCTGATTTAGTTAAACCTTCTATGTGGGATTTATATGTCCAAATTATTGTACTGACTTAATATTAATTCCATGCATTTATTTTTTGTTCAGTTACTTAAATGTACTGTACACCTATGTTAAGTCTAAATAAATTTAAAAATATAGCCAATTTAAAAACAAGAAAAACCTCCTCTTACTATCAGTAACAATTTGCAAAACAGGTTTTAGTTCCGTGCAACTATAATAGAAACACTGATCCTGTCAACTTCCATCCCTGAAGCCAGACACTGTTTATTTAAGGTGGGACACCACCACTGCACCTCAGACTAGTGTCTCTATTACAGTCAGTGCCTCTATAACCAGCCACAGCTGAATTTGAACTGCACACCACAGCTGAACAACTTGCAGCTCGTCTGCTTAGCCTTAGATTCCTTGTCTGTTCAACACTGATATTGATACGGTATTTTTGCGTTAACCGGCCATGACGTACAATATGTAACTATCATATTGTTAATAATCTATTGCCGGTTTATTGCGTGAACCGGCCATGACATACTTACGCTGGCATGGTGGCTCAGTGGTTAAGGCTTCAGACTTTGGAGGGCAAAGTCCAAGGTTTGAATCCCCACTGAGCCAACGGTCGGTACTTCAGTCGTTGAATAAAGTTAACACACAGGCTTGCAAGCCCATGTGAACTGGCGAGTGAAGTTTAAAAAGAAAAAAATATATATATTATTCCGTGCCTAAGGTTTAATTTTTGTATAGGTTTGTTATTTTTCTTTTACCTTCTATATAGTTTGGTGAAAAGGAAAAGAGGATAGGCATTCATGAACACTTTTAATACCCTTAAGATATATTTATATTATTATTTTTTATTTATTCTTAAGACAGCGTTCGTCAAGATATGGGCGAATATGGATTTCGAATGAGTGTGATGAGTGTAGATGAGTGAATGTTGTCATTGTTACTAACTAAGGCTGACTATTCCTTAGAAAATGTCATTAATTAAAAGCCAAATGACAAATGAACTTATCAGCTGATCACTCACAAAATGTATTACGACTCTGATTGGAATCGAACTGAAAACCTTTAGCTTATAAAGCTGGGATTGAACCAACTAAGCTACCGATCAATTGCTTGTATTGGATATGTATATAATGCTTATTGTAACCATATCCACCCTACGTTTCATCATCCTTGTTGAATCAAGGTGTTCCTTGTTATCTAGAAATGGCTCCTCTACATCCAACCATATGTGGTCTTTAATAATAGCTTTGTCTATGAATCACCATAAAATTTTGTATTTCCAGATTAGCAGCAATCTCACTACCATTCCAGGATAGCTAATTAACTTCCTCTTTTACTGTAACCAGATGTGGGTTATCCAATGAGGCACAGTCACATTTTTATAATTTTAAGTTTTTTAAGTTTACCTAAAAGATTTGGCAGGACGGAAAACACTCTCACGCCACGGCAGTAACCTGCTTAGGGCAACTGTTTACGAAGGCACTGACCAAAGACAAGTTTTTTAGCAGTTTTTTTTTTCAGATGTACTTTTATTTATAAACAGTTATAATCTTAAGTTGCAAATAAAAGTGTTGCATAGTAATAATGTCAAAAACTTTAGAAAAACTACTTTTTTATACTTATTTTCTGATAACTCAAAAATTTCACAAACCCTAATACCATTTAGTCTACATTACTTGGGTTCATGGGACACTATTATACTTTCTCCAGCTCCTACAGGGGTCAGTTAAATCTTATTATATATTTAAAAATACTAACTATATTATCATATGTTAGAAATATTTATATTAAAATTATAATAACAGAACAAGCTACATTCTTAACAAATTTTACTTTAAATTTGCAGGTGAAACTCAACAAAAATTGTATAATCAGCATTATAGATGTTCTTTATAAAATCGTTAACTTCACATAATGTATGTAGTAGGTGCAGTACTTAAATCAAATTACAGTAGATTTGCTTGAGGAAAAGTATCCATTTTGTCATCTTCCTCTTAATGCTGTCTTCAAAACCGCTTTCATAAACTTAGGAGTTTTGTGTATTAAATGTTACTTTACAATATATACAATATAAGTGTCAGTGGCACATAAAAATTTGTACAGCATGTGTTATTATTGTATTTGTTTACTAATATTGTGGTGTTAGTGGACTTGTCTTCTTAGGTAAGTTTGCTGATCTCTCCTAATATACTAATTCCTGGCCAAGTGCCCTTTTACCTAACCTAAATATGCTTATGAATTAATGATCTCTTTGATACAAAGACTTGAAGATAAAAAATATGCTGGTGAATTTCATAGTTATAATGCCAAGCACCTGCGAAGGTTTAGCCATTTTTCATTGGCAATATTGGTAAAAAATGTAGGAATTTGTAGGAATTTAATTTTATAAACATTACCAGAGGATAAAGCTGAATTACCTCCTAACAAGTTTTAAAATAAGCTCAAAAAAGTTCTAATTAAAAAATCTTAATCGTTTGAAATTTTTTAAAAAATATAAGACTTTTTTTGTAATACTAATAAAGACTTTTGTAGGATAGGCTTCTGAATAAAGAATTTTCAAAATCTAAACAGAACAGGACACACTAAGGTTCGTTCTTTTGACTGTACAGTTGTTACCCAATCTATTTTTTCTCTTTTTTTTAAGATAAAATGCTTACAAATATTTGTTATTTGTTGTAGATTCGACAAGAACTTCTTTTACAGCGGCAAAGAATCGAAGCAGACTCTGTCATTCAAGAGGTAGAGGAAAGTGACTCAAACTCGCCTCAAAGCAGCATAGATAGAAACTAATCGCTTCTAATTCAGCTCAATTCATTTCATTTGTCGTTATATCCACGTTTCTAGTGTGCCTCAACAATTTGTTTCCTCTTATTTTGATCTATTTATTTATTTTCTTCATTGTTTGTGCTTTTCAGTATTCAGTATTATATAGTTGTTTATTATTAGTGTTACATTGTTTGAAGTCTTGGGTATCAGAGGAAGAACTCCATTGTTTATAAACACCACTTTAGTTTATTCAGTTGTTGTTTACTATAAAAAGTACTATACAAATTGTATTTATTGTAACACACGCATTTATTACTTTCACATGAGAAAGGTGATATAATCAACTTTTTATTTTTAAGCTTGATAAAATTCAATATCTGATCTATTTGGAGCCTTAAAGATGTAATATAATAATAATATATTTATTTGTTCCATTAACCTTTCACAATATTATATGTACGTATAATTTAATTTCTTAGGAACTAGAACTAATCACTTTTCCAGTTGTGTAGTTAGCATAAATAAACAAAAAATAACAAAAAAAAAAAAAAAAAACAAGAGTTCATTTCTAATAAGAATCAATAATAAGCGTCAACAATGCCGCTTCATATGGTGTAAAAAGAAGCTGGTGTTCAACATATACAAATAACAAACATACATCTAATTAAATTTGTGAAAATATAAACGTATACATACGAACTACGTACATATACACATATATAAAAATACATTCATACACTTCGATATAATGAAGGACTAAAGAAAAAAAAAAAAAAAAAACTAAAGAAGTATATTCAACTACTATACTTCTTTAGTTAGTATAGTTTTGTATCATTGGTACTGATATCCACCCATATATGTACAGTGGTACTGACCCACCCGCCCACCCATACACGTACAGTGGTACTGACCCACCTGCCCACCCATACACGTACAGTGGTACTGACCCACCCGCCCACCCATACACGTACAGACAGACAGTGGAAGGATGGCCTACCTTCAGTGAATACCACTGTACATGTGTGGATGGGCGGGTGGGTCAATACTACTGTGTGTATGGTGTGGGTGGGTCAAAACAACTGTACGTGTGTTGGTGGGCAGGTAGGTCAATACCACTTTTCTCAGGAGCAGTTTGATTGAACGATTTTACATTACTGACACAAACAAACATTCGAATATAGGCCCACTCAGTTTCCATTGATTATCATTCGGGTTTCGGTCAACAGTTCTGTCCCTCGGGTGAGCTAACCTTCTTCAGGATAGTACAAGACACTCTGGTGTTAGTGAACTTGTCTTTTTAAGTAAGTTTGCTATGATCCCTCCTAATATACTAATTTATTATAATGTAAGCACAGGATGAGACTTGAGATTTGTGAGTTCAAAAAGTATTTATATAAAACTATAAATCCACGTATTGACTTAGGTACCTTTAATTTAAGAGCGTTGTTTTCGTCCATTAGGAGTAGCTGTGTACTACAAAGAGCTTCCATTTCATGAGACATCAACTTATTGCTGTTTTCCTTATCTCCTAGGCTATGTCTTTCTAAAATAAGTTGGGCTTGTTGCTCTTTCAACTGCTGTTCTGTTATTTATTTATACATGCCCTATATATATGAGCATGTATATATTAACAGTGTTCAATTTTTCTCCAAGTCAAAAAGAAAAATGGATACAGGTAACTGATTCTATTGCTGCCAAAATTCTTTGACTCAGATGGATAATGTTTTATATCTTTTCTGCAAACACCAAATTCTTAGCGTGAATCTATAGGAAAAAGGCGTAGGAAAAAATGTATTATTGTTGAGCTTCTTGGAGGCCAAGCTCTCCCTATCTAACCTTCTGAAAACTGTCATACCTGAGCTTTGGTCACGATTTTTTTAATGGGGTGGAGCTCATAAGCTGGAGTGACACTGTTCTTTTGTCTATCTTGATTTTGCCCAACTATGGAAACAATGTAGAGTTCCAACAATCGCACTACTTTTTGTTGTTTTTTACAGCAAAGATAGATGGCACGACAATTGTATTTCTTATAAGATACATAATACCACATAACAGATTACCATTTGGCTTGTCTCGTAGGTGTGGAACGATTTATTTACAGGTTTTCAGACTCCAGAATTCTACAATTTTGTTGGTTGAAATCCCGTTTACATGAAAGTCGACTCATCGGTAATCATTGTTTTGAATGTTTGGGTAATCAATAATTCTGTCTAGAGTGACAGCATATTCTAAGATTAAGCGTTTACCGTTTGGTTTTATTTCACCTAGCAATAAGATTTTAAATTTGTGTAATTTTAGCCTTTTAAGTAACAATTTTGGTTAATGTGGCAATAATTAATGTTCAGGTCTGCAAGAGCATGACACTGGGATCAGAAAAAGGTGGTCTTGCCGGTGATTTATTTTTTTTAAACACTAAATGTTTTACATTTTTATCAAAATAATGGTTGTATTATTATCATTTCATCATTACCACTTGAAATTACAAATTGTCTTGCCATCACAATCACATTCAGTCAGATGGCCAAAGTCACACAGATATGCCAACTTTACTACCAACATATCAAATTAAAATTTGACCGGTCTACTCAAAAACTGAAAAACCATTAGTGTTTTATTTTAATGAATAACTTTGTTAGGAATTAGAAAAACTGTGGAGTTCTTTTTCAGACACCTGGTATTTATAAAATGTTTATTGTTAAAATTTTAAGATGTTCCTTGTTGATATTTTTAAAATCAGAATAAGCTTTAATACTAGCCAATAAATAAATTTCATTAAGACAATTTAGATTTAAAAACAAATCGGTTCATTAGATCTGAATAGTGCGCATGTATATTCATTATAGCTTTATTAGTGTCTAGAAGAATCTTTATTGAAAAAGTTTTTATTTATAAAATAATTAATTTTTAATAACTTATATAACTGTAATCAAATATATTTTTATTGATTCGCTTTGCCTAATGTTTTTCTAGTGATTTTTAGTTGTTATTATCTCCAAACCTAGCTTAAATATTGAAAAGCTAATGGAGTTAATTTTTGGTTGATAACTTTTGAAAATAATTTTATTAAATTACAACAAACTGTTCTATTGATTGAATTTAAACATATGATGAAGACCTAAGAATAATTGAATATTTTTATGCAATAATTAGATTCCCCAATTTTAAACAGTTTTTTTTCTTATTTATACATTTTTAATAATGATATATAAAATTAAAATGTATGCTTGGCCTTAGATTTCAAACAATCTTATTCCCACCACCTATTTGCTTTTCTATATCAAGAACAAAATAATTGCCCTCTTATATCCTATTTCCAGTTTTTTTATTGATTTTTATCTTAAATATCTTTTTCGTTTATGTATTAAAATTTTACAATTTTTTTTCAAAATTAAATCTGAATAATATTTAGTAAAATAAAATTTTTGAGTTGTTTGTACTCTTTAAGTGTGAATTTCAAAAAATATGTTTCTAAGTAACAATAAGAACATGTCATATATGTTTGAAACTTGATTAAGTTTTCCTTATTCTGGGCTGTATCTAGGTAACCTGTATATATTCCTGAATACGAAAGGAATCTTTGGCCCTGTTGAACCCGTTTTTAAGGGTAAAAGCAATAAATTTAATACTTCAGAGATTAATTTGACTTATAATATTAAATTGGGATTCACCTTTTATTAATAAACAACTGTCAATATAATAATCTGCTAAAAAGTGTACAGAAAATTGTGAAACATTTCTTTTAAATGTAAAATAGATAGAGATTAATTATTAAATTTAAGTTACCATTATGTAGGAATATTATTTGTGATAATGTTAAAAACAGATTCCTTGTTAAAGCTGAGAGTTTTATATACGTTAATGAACTTGGATGAGCGTTAAAAGGTTTTAGCTTAAAATCAAAACCAAGTAAAAGGTAAACAAAAAGGTTATAATAAAATATACTGGGTGAAAAAAAATATGGAAACGCTTCCACAACTTTTGTATGATTTCACTTGTTAAAGTGAAATCTTGTACATGATCATGGTTACAAAGAACATACTTTTTGACGCCATTACGAACATTTCATCTTTTCATGGGACGGCCCACAAGGATTTGAACGAAAATCTTCAACGTAAGCCTAGGTTGAGTTTGGTATCAAATGAAAGGTATATTCAAGAGAAATTAATTGCCGCAAACCGGACTTCGAAAGGTTTATCCTTTCCAGAGTAGCGGTCATTTGAATTTCAAAGTAACTAATTTGAACAATATTATTTCTCCCCTATTTAAGGGTTTCAAGTAAATTCTGATACAAAATTATACTTTATGGAACATAATTATTAAAAAAATTAAATTATCTATAGGAAAAAATAAAGGTGTTGTGAAAGCCTTTTCTATAATTTTTTCCACACTGTATAATTTGTTGACTATGTGATAAGTATTGTGATTTAAAGTAGAGTTTACCAGCATATACTTCATTAATCAACTGTAATGGAAAATCAGGGTTTGATGTTAAATATTAAAACATGGACTATAGAAACAAGAAGGCGCCCATATGGGTCCCATGAAACCGGTTTTTTGTTTGGTGAACTTAGTTCATGTTCCGTTTTCTCAGGTAGTGCCAGAGGTCTCCCTATCTCTGCGCCTGTTTGAAACCAATCACTGTTACAGGACAGGCACGCGTCTACAGCAAATGCATTGTCTTGGACAGTCTGTTTGTTTCTACAGTCAATGACTAAACATTGATAAGGAACTTTATTTTGTAAGTTTATGCAACTTGACAACATTACTTTCTAGAGCCTCCAATAACAGCCTAGAAACGCTTCTTAGACTGTTACCAAATTCAATCAGGAGATTTCTGAGGTAACAAGGTAATGAACCCTTTTAGTTATCTCTAAGATGACCTCTCAGAACTTATATAAGAGAGAATAGGGAATGTATGTAGGGGAAAACTTATTGTTGAAACTGGTTTCTTCGGACTTATTAGCTGCAGAAAATCAATAACATATGTCTGGTTCCTTGAGCTAAGTAGCTATCTTCTATGTTGTTTTAGCTTACTCAAAATAAACTTGGCTCAAATTCAGAGTTTTAAGTGTGGATGTAAAACAATTTAACTCTGTTTAAATAATATTCAAACAAATATTAGTTTTCCTTGCATAACGCAAATAATGTAGATCTTTGAACAAAAGCTGACTCTATTTTATTTTGTATGAAAGAATAAATCATAAGTCTTGCAGCCTAAAACCCACTCTAGCTCGGCATTACCATTGTTTTTGCAAGCACATAGACTTCTCATCAGATGTTAAATTTTATGTCTCAAATTATCAGCTGTTTATTGATCCATTGTGGAGCGCTAATGTTAGCCCCATTTAAATATAATGCAGTTTAAACCAGCTGTAAGGACCTCACTAACTAACCAAATTACAGGCACAAATACCCATTTTGTAAGTAGTAATATAATCAAGGGCGTTACTAACCAAAATTCATACAACAGCTAAGAGAAACTGCACATGTTCCCTATTGTCCTTCTTCCACCCGAGCTTGGGGGTAAATTTATTGTCTTGAGAATAAAAGACAACAAACATTTTCGAGCTAACAGTGGATTTAGCCCCCCTCCAGACCCAAATTCACAATGCAAGCAAGCAGAGCAGGATTTAGGCTCTGGACGACTTACACTTATCATACTCGTTTTATATCTATTTTAAAGTTGTCAATTAAGTATATTGGAGAGATAGAACATAAGCAAACTTACCTTAGAAGACAAATTCATTAACACCAGAGTAGTAGTAACATATACAAAAGAATCACATAATCACACAAATTTTCAGTACCATTGGCACTTTCCTCTACTCACCTGAAGAAAGTGCCAGTGGTACTGAAAATTCGTGTGATTATGTGATTCTTTTCTATACGTTACTACTACTCTGGTGTTTATGGTCTTCCAACGGCTTAGCCATTTAATTACAAAGAACATTAAAAGTATAACATACATATTCTACTTGTGTTATATAACATTGATAGAAAATATAAATAAAAATGAAATCAGATATAATAAACAAATATGACAATAGTTTAGACAATTTTAGACAATGGAAATTGCTAAAATGGACACAATTCAGCACAGAACTTATGAGGGGGAAATTATTGATGTAGAGATCGAAGTGAGGATTTAAAAGATGAAGTTGATGAGCAGAAAAAGTCGATGTAGTCTGGAAGTGTATTACCCAGATGCTTAACTCGTACCATGGGACTATTTGTGGCGTAGGAGGTAGTTCCAGAGGGTTTTGCAAAGAGGGCTTTAGAGGTACTCTGAAGTGAATTCTCTCCAGGAGATCAGGGCAGTCGGAAATTCCATTTACCAGCCTATATAGGAACAGCATATCCTGATTGAAGCGCCTTGATTCAAAGGAAGCAGGGTCCAAAAGTGAAAGAACATCTTGCACAGGTACTTCTCGATATTCAAAGTCAAGTCTCACACCTACAAGTCTTAAGAACCGCCGTTGGACCTTATCCATAATCTCTCTCAAAAATAATTGCTGAGGAGACCATACGACACTGTTTTACTTAAGGTGGGGTCTCACCAAACAGCAGTATAATGTTTTTAATACAAACACATCTATAAAGGTCTTGGAAACTCTCTAAAGAAGGCCAAGAATCTGAAGAGCCTTGTTGCAAATCTTATTGACTTGTGGTTTCCAGCTCAGAAAGGAAGTGAATACAACACCAAGGTCTTTCATCTCAACAGTTCTGGTTAGCAGAACACCCTGAATGGAATAGTAGTTTATAATTGAGTTCAGGATACATGGAATGTCATGCTGACACACTTATCCAGATTGTGGGACATTTTATTTTCAGTGCACCAATGCTCAACTTTTGTAATGTCATCTTATGATTAAACACATCCTGATGATTAAAACATACTAGTGAACTTGTCTTCTAAGGTAAGTTTGCTGATGTTCTATCTCTCCAATATACTAATTCCTGACCTAGTGCCCTTTGACCTAACTTAAAAAAGTTGTCTATTTGTATTTAATATTATATGTTGCACATCAATTTACTGAACAATTATTGAAAATTTTATTTATTTTGAAAAGATTTAGGGCAGTTAGATTAACTGATATTTAAAATAATTGTTACCAAAACTTAAGTATGTTATTGTTCTTATACAAAATTAGAAAAAAAAGATCAAACATTGATTTGAATATTATTTTATGATGAAGTTATTTATTATGTAAGTTTTATGTTGAATCATATATTGTATAATTTTATATTTAAAAGGATGTATAATATATGTATATACATTAAAATTTAGTCTTATAAGTATATGTATAGAACTGAATTTAACTAACACATTCACCGCAGGAATTTATTAATTATTAGAGTTGAAATATTTATAAAAATTGTATTCCTTAAATGTTCTCTTATATCTAGAAAGCAATTTTAAGGTCAATTAGATTTCGAGTCTTCAATGTTGAGAAAAACTCATGTTACCATATTGGCATGTCAGCATGCCACTTGGGCTGGCATTTAATTGTCACCCTGAAAAAAAAACAAACCAAACATTATGTACATCAATCACTGTTTACCATATTAAGTCATAATTAACCAGCAAGTGAAAATAAATTATAAGAGGCTGACAGGATTGGTTAATATATAGGCGCAGTAAATGTTGAAGAACAGACTCTTTTAGAATGTATCACAGCATACGAGGTGCGGCTAGAAAAAAACCGGACTAGTACTGGTGAAACAATAAAATGAATGCAATAAGGCTGAAAGTCGCGTGGCCTGTCACGTGACTCTCGCTCCGCCTACTGCTCGAGTTTCATCTGCCTCCTGCACTCAGTCTGCCCGTGGCGTCTGTTTTAAGTAGTTGACGTTTTGTCTGTGCGTCGGAAAATGTTGAGTGTACAGAAAGAACAGCGTGTTAACATCAAATTTTGTTTCAAACTAGGAAAATCTGCAAGTGAAACGTTTGTAATGTTACAACAAGTGTACGGCGATGATTGTTTATCGCGAACACAAGTGTTTGAGTGGTTTAAACGATTTAAAGATGGCCGCGAAGACACCAGTGATGACACTCACACTGGCAGACCATTGTCAGCAAAAACTGATGCAAACATTGAAAAAATCAGTAAACTTGTTCAACAAGATCGCCGTTTAACAATCGTAACACTACACTGCTCTGATTGTTAAACGGCGATCTTGTCGAACAAGTTTACTGATTTTTTCAATGTTTGCATCAGTTTTTGCTGACAATGGTCTGCCAGTGCGAGTGTCATCACTGGTGTCTTCGCGGCCATCTTTAAATCGTTTAAACCACTCAAACACTTGTGTTCGCGATAAACAATCATCGCCATACACTTGTTGTAACATTACAAACGTTTCACTTGCAGATTTTCCTAGTTGGAAACAAAATTTGATGTTAACACGCTGTTCTTTCTGTACACTCAACATTTTCCGACGCACAGACAAAACGTCAACTACTTAAAACAGACGCCACGGGCAGACTGAGTGCAGGAGGCAGATGAAACTCGAGCAGTAGGTGGAGCGAGAGTCACGTGACAGGCCACGCGACTTTCAGCCTTATTGCATTCGTTTTATTGTTTCACCAGTACTAGTCCGGTTTTTTTCTAGCCGCACCTCGTAACTCAAAGTTTGGAAGTAAGGAATCTGGTTTATCTGTCTAGGATTTTTTTTAACTAAAGGAGAGGCTGATCCTCCTTAACTTTACTCTGCCATTCCTCATGGACTATTGATCTGTGCGAGGAACTTATTCAGACAGAGTAAGGGAGCAAACCAGTACAGTAGAAGGTGAATATTACTGATAAATCTTCCAGTCTAGGCCCGATTTGAACCAGCGCTATCTCTAATCCAAGCTCAAAGTCCTGACGCCTTAGACCTTAGACCTGGCCACTGGCACGCCTTATGAGCACTTTTATTAATTTATTCCTAAGACACAGATCGTAAAGATATGGGTGAATATGGATTTTGAAATAGTGTAGATGAGTGAATGTAATCATTGTTAAAAGTATTCCACATAAAGCTGGAGGTCCCTTAGTTGCCCTAGCTATGGCTATTATTAAATAGCCCTTTCTGAGGAATAGTCAACCTTAGTAACAATGACTTCACTTGTTCATTACACTCATCGCCCCTCATCGTCCATATCTTAACAATTGGTGTCTTAATAATGATTGAATGAATGTGCCATTAATTAATAGCCCAAAGACAAATGAATAACCGGTGGTTATTAGCTGATCCGCATCTCTTAATAACTCGCAAGGGTTCCTGCTCTGAGAAGCTTGGAACTGAAATGTAAACAAACTAACTGAAGGATTCGACTAGTGTACTGGCAATATATCAGCCGTCCAATTGAAATGCCTGGGTCACAATATCCAAACTAATGTTGCGACGAAGTGAAACTAATGAATAGAGACATGCCATCTGCTGTGAATGTGTTAATAATAGACCTGTATAAACACTGAAATATGCCTGCCAGTTACACACACTAATAAAGATCCAGGTCCATGTTAATATAATGCAATACTGAATCAAAGTCATTAAATCTCACTTATTTTATTGTTCTTTTATCATGGGGAAAAAAGAAAAAAAACATTTAACTTACTTTGATTAATATAAAAATAAAGTCATTACCTGAACTCCCTTTTAGAAATAACTATGTCCTCAAAAATATTCCCAAAACATATATATTTTTTTTTTAATTATTTTTTCCTTTGTCACTTATTATTTTGTCGTTTACTTGCTTCCGTCAACACATTTTTTTGCCTACAAATTAAAAAAAATTGTTCAAAATGAAAACATAACTCTTCAGTTTCAAAGTCATATTTGAATTTATTAATTTATAAATTATGAGAGCAACAAATTATACAAAATAAAATGATTTTTTGAAAAAGTAAGTTTTTTTAGGATGCCCAACAATTTTTATTCAGATTCCAAAATGTTCACTAAAGAATGTTGTTTATATCTCATTGTATACAATACCGAGAAGATTATTATTGGCTTTTTGCAAGACCTGCTTATATTAAAATGTGCCAGTCTTGTAGCATAGTTAAGTCTATATTAGTAGAATTGGTTAATGGTTCAATGTAATACTTACAGGTAACAAAACATTGAAAAGTCACATAAAGATGTTTTCAGATTCCATATAAAATGATAAAAAAGTATCATATTATTTCTAATGATTTATTAGTTTTATTTATGATATTTAACGTTTAAATAGCTGACGATATTAAGGGTACTATTTAGGTCATCAGCAAAATAACCTGCGAAGACAGTTCCACCAACACAATACACAACAAGAACAAACAGTACAAACACACAAGTACAAACAGAAGAAACAATTACAGACACAACACATAAAAAAACATTTCAATGCCATTTGTTCTTTCTTCAGGCGAGAGGAGAAGTGAAGAAGATCTGGAGAGAGTGCCAGTGGCACTGAAAATTTGTGTTATCTGTTGTGTCTGTAATTTTTGCATATTGCGTTGGTGGACTTCTCAGTTAAGTTTGCTAATTTCTTTACAGCAAATACTCTCTAAATTTTCATTTTTTCTGTACATTGCCAAATACACAATATTAAACAGTTTTAAGACCTACTTATTGCCAATCAAGACTTTGTACACTCTTGAAACAAGGCAGTGGGAACTTATTCCTGTCATACATAACTGTTTTTTTTATTATAATTTTTTAGAGTTAACTTTTTTGAACAAACTGTTAATTTTTATGATTTAACTTTTACGGTACTCACGAACGCACTCCGTGCATTCATTCACTTAACAAACAAGTAAACTTGATTCTACTTACACTTGTTTATATATAAAAAAACATGTACTCAATTTAAAAATCTTTTTATAACTGTTGGAAATCATAAAAATGCAATTCTTAATAATTTTATGAATGGTGGTTTAGATAGAGGAAATCACGAACACCAAATACATTGGCATAACACAAAACTGTAACTTTAAATGGAATTTACTTAAAACAAAACTAATATTGCAAAGGAAATTGTAGTACTTATTATTCTATAGGCTTTGACAAATATTTACCAAAATTGAAATTAATACAAAATATTGTTCAGCCTTTTCCAAAGTATTGCAGTTCATGGTAAAATCAGCTGGGTAGGACTAAATGATACACTCTCATACCATTAAGTATACTACAAGATAGTATACACAAACTTATTGGACTTGAAGAACATGATAACGAAAGACCATCGTATATTAAAGAATTTTTATTTAAATTAATTATTTATAATTATGAAGATCTTAAAAACTACCTTAAAAATTCAAACAATACATGTTATAAAGTTTACTTTTGCTATTGAACCTATTAAAAACTGGCCAACAAATAAATATACTAAACAAAAAATTAAAAACCTCAACAGTATTCTTAAGAATTCAAAAAAAGCTAAACAAATTTAAAATGTCATTGTATTTAACATTTTTTATACAATTAACATTGATCCAACCTATTTATGGCTTTAATTTTGGAAACAAATATTGTTTAATATTAATTATTTAATTTTTAAATCTGCCAATATCTTCTAAGGATCATGTAATAGTGAATTTTAATGTAAAGAAATCAAATTCACTAATCGTAATGTTTTCTTTACATATCGGCCTAAGAGTAAATGCATTGCTTTTGTAAATAGTTGTTATTTTCCCAAAAAGCATCCTTACTGGTGAGAGAGCTCAAAATATTTTGATCATCCTTTATTTCTATTTAATGTGCTTTTTTAAAGGTGCTTTTCAAATCAAATTTGTTAAGGTGGAAAATTATAAGAAATCATATACTTGTTAATGTATTTTTGTAAGCAACATTCACAGGCCTAAAAGAAGTGAAATATGATTATATTTGTGATGAATTACTATCTTGTTTATAACACCACTTAGAAAACAATTTAATTTATTATAAAACAAAAATTACTTTGTTAGGTTAGGTTTCTTTAACATTTATAAATGTTCTAAATAAATACATGAAAATTAACTAAGATTAAGTTTTATTACTAAAACAAAGTTTATACCGTAGTAAAGTGTATGGTTGTTAGAATTGTTGATGTGTATATGGATTATTATATATATGGATTGCTTCATAGAAGCTATAAAAAAAACAAGTGTCTTATTTGTTTTTGGATGAGTCAAAATATATGGATCCTTGTTATGGTCTAACCAGACCAAAATGGTTTATGGAAAATGCAATTTTAGTTTTATATGAGCAATTTTAATATATTAGTAATCAGCATTTTAAGTAGTCCTATAAAAGTGATAATTTAGATATAATTACTTTATGCAAAGTTATTTCTTTATTTCTATAACTGTGGTTTAAGGTCTGTATACCTGGTGTGCATGTCTGGACATGAATTTAATATAAATTTATTTACTCTTTATTTTTTGTTTATTTATTTGTTTCTAAATGTGCTATACATAACTTATAGAAAATTATAGGATATTTCCAATGCTTCAAGGGTTTTAAGCAACAAACACTATGTTTCAACAGGTATAAAAACTCCTGTTGTCTTCAGTTGTTACTAGTCTACATTCACTACTAGTTTTTTCCCCTTTAATCCATAATAACTTAAGAAAAAAAAAAATATATATAAGCTTATAGACAAAGGTTGACTGTTGGTTTTAAAAACCAAGAAAGTCACAAGGTTTTAAAAACTATCTCAAAAAAAAAAAGAAATACAAAATATGAAAATGTTCTACAATTCACAGAGCAGGTTATTAAATAGAAAAAATATTCAACTAATTCAACAGAGTTTGATTTCCTAACTTCAAGGTTGTGTTTGTTCCTTAAAACACGCGAAGCATTGTAAATCTCCAATAATTTTCTACCAATCATGAATAATCTAATGTTCTTTTCACGTAAACACCTATAAACCATAGATATAGGGGTAATCCTTGAAGGAAAAACAAGTAAGAACAGCTTCAATACATTATACTAAAATATTACATTATTGCAAATTATATTACACTTGTTGGGTTTTTAACCCTAGTTCTGTGTATGATCTTGTGTTTACCAATGGAAATGTTAAACTCAATCATGTTGAAACATGTATTACACTTTTATTTAAATCTAGGGTTAAAAATGGTTTTATTAAAGAATTTTGTGAAATATATTTCCTTAAATTATATCCTACAGCATATTTTATGGATAGATTATGTGTGGTTAGGATTGTGAAATGAATTGTCAGTAACTCTCTAAAATAGAATATATTTTACTTTTGAAAAAGGAGGAAATCAGTTTACACTATGTTAAAACTGGACATATTTATGAAAAACAAATTGTTTACTTGTATTTACAAACATGCTTTATAAAGTTAAGAATATGTCAAACTGTCATTTAACGTTTCCTCCTCGCTATACGCTCCTGATTATTAATTATTTATAAATATTCAAACCATAAACATAATCAAAGAAAACGTAGATAGTTCAATTGGAACAAACAATAAAGATAGACATACTCAAGCTTTTGCGCTGTAAATTGATAGGCTCACTTGATAATCTCAATCACCTATTTTATAAATTAAAATTTGTATAATACAATTTGAAATAATAATATTCAATTAGATTTTAAGAATTTATAAGTATTAAACATTATTTATAGTTATGATAACATAAATATTGAATATTGTTCACTATTATAAGACTATTTTATAATCACTAACTACGGAGTTGCAAAATATCGCCACCTCAAATTTCTTAGTTGTTTTCTAGCAATGATATTTTGTCGTTGTAGATTACTTGTATGCTGTGATGAAATATTGCTACCTTGTTTTTAAATTTAAGTTCCAATAAATTAAATTTAAATTTAAATTATTTAAATTATTAAATTAAATTTAAGTAATTTAAATTCCAATAAATTGGCAGCTTGTCTTAAAAGAGTTGATCAGCCAATACATTTTTTATTCAGCCAAAATAATATGGCGGTTGTAGAATTTTCTTAACATTTTGAACATCACTTTTCTTGTTATTTAACCAATTACAATTTTTGCTTTTCGTAAATACATCATTTTCCCAATTTTCTCACGTAGTTTCGATGAATTATCAACATCATCAAAACCAATATTCAAATTTCATACAACACAAAACTACTTCTTGTTGATTTTATTTGATTTCAGTTTATTTATTTATTTTTTTTTTAAATAATAATGATACATATAGCAACCATCCTAACTCATTAGGATAGTTCTGCATTTTTTCTATGATAATAAAGAGATTTAATTTAAACTATAGAATGGTAACTATCATGTCAGCTGGGTTATTTATTTTTGGGTGATAAGATAAATCTAATTATTTAAGGTCGTCTAATTTATATATTTATTTATTTTTTTTTGTCATTAGAGTTAAAAGCAACTTATAGTTATATTCTGATGATGTTGGATTTCCTACCATTATTTTTAGACATTATTGGAAAGAAATTAAATAAAAACCCAAAGAACAGACTTATTCAAATTATCAATTTCTAAGTGCCTTGGTTAAAATTTTCTCAAAGGCTTACTTTGAAAAATTGTTATTCCGTCTGATTGTCTTGGGGTGCATATTAAAACTTAATTGTAATAATCTTAACTGTAACAATTGTAATTATATTGTTATGTTCCTTAATTTTAAATGGTATTAAATCTAGGCTACATATTGTGATTTTAGCAGTCCTTAGTTTATGGACTGTCGTTATTTTGTCAACCAATCAATTTGTCTATTCACCTTTGCTTGCTTTCACGATAGTAAATAAACAGTATTATCAATTTGAATTTTCTGTGCCTTTATTTTCCCTCTGCCTTATATTTAGATTATTTTTATGGACAGACAGACAGTTAATATACATTTCGATATTGCATATTAAATTATTTGACAATGTTCAGCTTGAGATCTGTAGTGTAAGATACCTAAACTGATTCATTTTGTGTACTTTTGAATCAAACCCATGAAACTGGACTATATATAACGGTTACTTCTATTGCATATATACATATTCTGTTTCAGTCCAGTTTTCACACCTGTGTAATAGCAATGGGATCATTTCCCTGGGACCTCCAAGATTGCTTGTCTGGCCTGACGAGAACCCTGACATGTTTAATGCTAATGAAGTACTAGTGAAGCAGGTACGTCAGACCTAACAAGCCGATAGCGAAGAAATCAACTGCTTTTCTTAGTAAAGCTAAGTCTAGGAAGAACAGATTCAGTCCGTTTCCAGTCTGGAAAAAAAACTGAATTGGAACTTTGAATATTCTAACTTTGTGTATGGCAATATTGAGGAGCTTGCAAGTATTATGCAAGAGAGGAGCCATGATGTGTTGGGGCTGAGCAAATCTAAGTAGAAGGGCCCGAGAGTGAGGATATGAGAGGTGGAGCACGGTTGTGCTGGAGTAGAGGAAGAAACAGAAAGAACAGAGTTTCTACAATGGTTCATAAAAGGATAAAGGAGATGATAGAAAGAGTGGAGTATTTGTCATATAGAATGATGTCAATAATGATAAGAATAAAGATCAAGGATAATGCAGATCGTGAATCATCCCAGAGGAAGGATACACAGAACAAGAAAAAAAGCTTTTGAAGATCAAGTAAGAATTGTAAATATACCGATGGGAGATTTGTATGCATAGGTAAAGAAAGATAAGAAGAAATTTTAAGAAAATACTGTGTAAGTTTGGCTTTGAAAACAGAAGTACGGAAGGAGGAATACTATTTCACTATGACAAAGGAATTACTTTTATTGTAGATGACAATTCAGTATGAGAGGTAGTAAAGTCAGCAGAGTTATAAGGAGAACAAATCCACAAACACATTATACAAAACTGAACAAGTTAATTTATTCCAATAATTTGCTGTACTTTTTTATTTAGTTATAAGATGCTGATCATTGAGATACGGGTGAATATGGATTGCAAATTTATTGTTAATCAGCGAATGTAGTATTCCTGTTTTTTCTTTAATTTTTACTTTACTTGCTAGTTCACATGGGCCTACAAGGATTGTGCTTATTCAACGAGTGAAGTACTGACCTTTAGATCAATTGGAGATTCGAACCTTGAACAGTAGACCTGTATTCATAAACATAGTTTAGAAATTTTTGTTAAAATATAATGTATCTATGACTTGTTATTATGATGAATGCACTTTCCAGTCCAGGAAATCTTGAGAGGTGTATAAAGGCCATTGAAGAAGCCACTCGGTCGGAGGTTTTTTCAGGTATTTTGCTGGTGTTTTCTTCAGGAAGTCTGGAAGCTTGTCAAAGTATACTGTGCCCTTGTAAGAAGGTTTCTTTTCATAGAAACTGAGGGGATGTGTTGCCAGTGTAAAGTTGTGACCATTTCTGGTGTTGTAAGAATGGAGGTCTCCAGTTTTGTTTTGTGCAGTCTTTACAGATAGAAGTATTGTTTAGAGAATATAGAGAGCTATCACCATTAATAGTTTAAGCTCTCTAAATGCTTCCCTGCAACTATCTCGTGGCCCAAGTCCTGTAAGTGCTCTAATGGCTCTCTTTTGTATAATTAGTATTTTCTGCATGTTTGTTCAAGTCGTTCCTCCCCATACAGTTAGTCCGTATCTGAGGTGTGACTCAAATAGTGAGTGGTAGGCTGTTTTGGCAGCATCTATATTACTAATTTGTTTTAGTCTTCGGACAACATATAAGAACTAAGTTTCTTGCAGAGTTTATCTATGTGGTGCTTCCAGGATAATTCCTACATATTTTGTAGTGTTAGCTGTGGATATTTCTGGGAAGCATTCAAAATGCTTGTGAGTGGGTGTGAAAATTAGCTGCTGTGTCTCACTTTCATTTAGAACTAGGTCATTTATAGTGCAGTATTGCTTTGTAAGTCTGAAAGTTAAAGATGAATGAGCATCCAGATGATCTTCGTTTTTGTCAGCAATAGTAAGAGCTGTATCATCGGCATACATCGGAACTTTGCAGCGTCTTTCTAGGTGGACCTTGCCCTCTGCAGTCTGAAGCCTTAGCCACTGATCCATTACGCCGTCAAACCAGGGCTGACTAGACTAGAAAGTGTCACTAATTAATGGCCCAATGACAAATGAACAGCCGGTGAAAATTAACTGATCCTTTTCAAAATTTGAAATGACTCTGTTTGGGATTAAACTGAGGACCTTCAGCTTTTGAAGCTGGAGTTTAATCAACTACGCTACCGACTAATCTTTTGCAATCTGAAGGCCAGCAGTTATCCAGATCAAATCTTTGCTAGAAAATTAAAAAAATTGAGCTGTTATTGTAAAAGAAATATGTTCAATAAGAGTACTTCATTTAAATCACTATTCAGACCAAAAATTCTCACTGATATTGTCCTGGTGACTGTGATATCCTGAACACATCAGCGATTTATAAATATTCTCTTTGAGGTCTGAAGTGTTATTCTGTTTAAATTTTGATAAGGAGTTGGTCCCTGAAAAACACATAATAATAATATTCTTTATTTCGTATACATCTTTTACAAATAACTGCGTGGCCAGCATAAATAATATTTCTATAAAGTGATGTGTACAAAACAAATACTATCTTCTCTTTTTGAATATATTGAATTTACATGAAAAACTGAAACATTGCACCAGTTGGCATATATATGTTAAATGCCAAAATGGATAAGACAGCTGGGTAGACGAGCAGTGAGCTTGTGTATTCATTGATGCGACATAAAATCCTTCATCCATGAATGATTTGACAGAATATTTTGTACGTGCCAAACTGCTGCTGAGGAAAAAAAATTATGTTTGTATTTTTATTTATTGTATGAATTAATTACGAAAAGTGTAATAATATACATTAGTTTCCTATGTTGGATTTAAATATTATATAGTGATTAGTAATTTATTTTTTATAAATAATCAATTAGAAATTGATATTTTATAAGAACTCTACCTATCTTCAAAATTAGTCCACCTGCATTCTTAAGTCCAAGTAAAACAACCTACGTTTGATACGCTATTTTATATAAATTAATACACATTTTAAGGCTAAAGTATGTTTAATGACGTAGAATTTATAAAAAATGCAATTAAATTTACAGGATTGAAAGAAATATTAGAAAATAATTCTTACAAATACTCGTAAGATAATATTTGATAAATTACACATACTACTGCCTAATGCAAAATTAAATTTAGATTTAGTTTTAAGTTACTGGTTTGTGTTAACAAAATTTTAAACAGCTAACTGTCATAACGTTCATGTACATTTTAATCATGCTATTAATTAAAAAAATGTAATATTGATTTATTGATTATGTTTATACTTGTTGGATAAAAGCATTCCAATTTCATTTGAAATACTTTCTGAATGTTGTAAATGAATGGTCTGAAATGTGATAACCATCTCCAGCCATTAGCTTTCAAGCTAATGCACCAATAACAAATAATGTACAATTATTCAAAGAAACCTACCATTTTTCCATTAAATTTTTTTGGATCTGTAGAAGGATTTATTACACATAAATCTAATCACAGGATCTAATGTACTCATTCATATAGATAGGTATTTAGAAGGTGTATTGTATTTGTCTCTCCTCATACAACAGGATATCTGTGCATGTATATGTATAATGTAATATATTATATCCTTCTTTGGAAAACTTGGTTACTCAAACTGACTTATTTGGTTGTAAGTAATTTTAATAATAGTCCTAGAACTTTTTAAATTATTTTATTTTTTTCTCAAAAAATATACAACTTAAAAATGTTGTTCATACAGTTCTAAACATGACAACTTTTATTCACATTGAACCACAATTTAACATGACAACTTTTATTCACATTGAACCACAATTTGATGTTACCTTGTAATAATCGCTCATTCCTCAAATTAATTCATTCAAAGTGTATATGTATTAAATTAGTGTCAATTATAATTTTTTTACATTAATAAAATTTAATATTTACATTGTTATGTACTGTCAAGTTATATAGTGAAGGTTGAGAGGGCTCATCATTACGAAAGTGCGCCCCTCCCCCAAACAAATTAAGTAAAATATTTAAATAAAAAGTGTTAGTAAAAAATATATCATTTGAAAACTGCATATTTTTGTAAAAAATCACGTTGTTTTTATTTAATCACTCTCTAGATTTTTTTTTATTTTTCTATATGACACTGTTATATTTGTTAATGAACATACACTGAAAAGAAAAATAAGATAGGAAGAATGTTCATCCAAACATTACATTATCTATCTTATTTCGTAGGCTTAAGCGGCCAGTGTCAATACTGAAAACTGAAGTTTCTGGTAACGTCCGTTCCAAGGTGTTATTTACAGTATCTACATCTACAAATGTTTCGCCCACGCTGTGATGTGGCATCTTAGTGGTATCTCTGAATATATGCTCAGTCTCAGCGATTACATTAGTATATTACAATTAATCTGTAAATAATAGAGATCTTAAAAAACCGTAAAATGTCATTCAGCAAACAGCATATTTTAATGTCTCATAATACGAGACTAGTATTGGTAAAGTCTTTTCTTCAACCATTTGGGTGATTTGATTTATTTATTGATTAAATTGGACAAAACTGTCATAACGTTAAATTTTGTTATATTCTTGAAATTGAACAAACAATTACTTCTATGTGGCCTGTATGACCAAAGACAAACATTACAATTTAAATTGTGTTTGCATGCCCAATAAATTGACACAATACCATCTGATCATGCTCTCAGATTTAGTTTGATAATACTTGTTCTTTAATTAACTGTTCATTCATTTGACGCCTGAATATTGAGATAATTGAATAATGAGTAGCAACAATCATGGAAACTCACAACAACAAACAAGATACCATATATTGTTAGGATTATTATTGATTAAATAAATTAAATTTACAACTAGTTCTTGTGATGTAGTAAAAAGTACTGACATTCCAAGTTAAATTTTGGTCGATGTTCGATGGAAATTTGTACTGTTTTGTTTTTCTACATTTTTATTATTTGGAATGTCAGTCTTATTATTTTGTATAGTTTTAAAAGAAATTAATGTTGCTTTTTTCAATATTTAAAGTTAAGTTATGTTTATTTAAAAAATGTATAATGTTTGTTAGTTCAATCTTTGATAGATATTCAAATTCATTTACATCTTTTGTTGATATTTTAAAATTAGAGCCATCTGAATATAAGCGTAAGTTATTATATGGGATATTTTTAAGAGATAGTCCTAAGTTTTTTATGTAACAAATAAATAAAATTGGTCCTAATATTGATCCTTGAGGGACACCAAATTGGATTTGTTGTACATTTTAATGAAATTTTCTCAATTTATTGATCTGAATTTGTGATATCTCTACAAATTGAAATCTGTTTTCGAGATACGATTTAAACCATTCTAGATTATACTAATTTACTCCAAGAATTTTTAATTTATTTGTTAATATGGAATGGTCAACACGATCAAATACCTTTGACAGGTCCATAAAGACTCCTATTGTGTATTCATTTTTATCGATGGAATCAATTATTGAATCTATAAATGAGACAACTGCTATAGTTAATGATTTACCATTACAAAATCCATGGTGAATGGAATCTATTAAATTATTTTGTTGTAAATATGTCATAAATTGATTATGGACAACTTTTACATAATTTTTTGAGAATATTGATAGTAGAGAGATAGGTCTGTAATTTGAAGGGTCTTTTTTATCATTTTTTTTCATGTATAGGAATTATTTTAGAAATTTTTAATTTGTTAGGGAAGTATCCATGTATGTGTTAGTATTTTACTAAGGTAATATTTAGCTGTTTATTATTGATATTGGAATATCATCATATTCACTAGAATATTTGTTTTTAAATGAGTTAATTACATTTTCAATGTCCTTGGTACTGGCAGGTTTTAGATTGAAAGAAGGTTTTAATATTACTTCTTTTTGTATATTTGTTTTTTGTATATCAAACTAGGTGACACCCCGGACACTTCACGTGCCAACCCCATCATCACTTGCTACACTCGTGAGGTAACGTCAGCCTCCGGCCTCACCTGGGAACTCTATTTTTAGACCCTTTGTGGAACTCTGCTACAGCCCCATTTATAGATCTCGGCATGTAGCCTCGTGAGGAAGATTGGCTTACTGATCGCCAGGACTCTTAACCAGTTTGACCATGAATTTTAGTTTTTGGGGCAGTGAAGCCCCTAAACATAGGGCTTTCTAAAATCTTATGTTAAATTAGTAAAAGAGAAGAATATCTTTAATTTGATACCCCACTTGAGTAGATAAGTTCAGTTTTAAAAAATTTCAGTTTTGTGTCCCCAATAACTCGAAATTTTTAAGTTTTTAAGCTGAAATTCATGGATAGGTACACGTTTGTAGAACTGTGAAGATTTGAAACTTTTACAAAAGATTTTACTCAAGGTAGGTCAGAAATACTACTTTTTTGTGATTTTCCCATAAGAAATACATTGAGGGTAAAAAAAGGCTGCCATTTCGGAAATATGAAGAATTTTTCAAAATCCCTTCTTATTGCACGCCTACAGTATAAGACCAACAATCATCCTACAAAATTTCAGCCTCGAAGGTTTAGTGGTTTTTGAGAAACAGTGATCAGCGAGTGAGTGGTATTTGGTTTTTATATACAGGGTGTCCCTGAACTCTGAGGATCTTTTTAGGTATTGATTGTTAGTCAAAAACAAGACATTTTATCCCATTTAAAAATTTCAAATGACCTCCAGTAGCGGTACAGCCACCATTTTATACTGTTCACAAATTATTTTTTACTTTTAAAACTATTTACTCTATAGAGTTAAAATTTGGTATAGACATTGATAACACTATTTTCTTACTAAAATTTAAAAAAATCAAAAATTTTTAGAAAATAATTTCAAAATGGCGGCACTCTGAAATTTTCTATCCTTAATAAATTTTAAAAGGTTAGGAATACAAAAACATTACAAGAATACAATTTATTGCAAATTTCATTTTCAATCCATAAAAGTAACGTTGTATAAGATCGAATGACAAACAACTGAGATTTCAGTATTTTTGTATTTAATCATTTACGCATGAATGTGTACAGCTATGGTTTTGTGCCGCGCGAGTCAACCCCAACCATATCTATTCTGATTACTTTCATCCAAAACACTACAATAAAGTGATTTGTGACATTATAGTAATGAAAATGCCCCTATCAGGCAACGGGAAAAAGTTGCAGATGATTTCATTGTTATTAAATTAAAAATTAATTTTAACCTTGTACCGGGTCGTTTTGACCGGTACAGTTTCGTTTTTTTCGTCATTGTCTGCCAGGCTGCCTGAGATTCGTTTTTGCCCTGCGTTTTGCGTACTTTGGTAGCCGTTGGCCCAGTTCCGTTTCGTTCCGGGTTCCAGCGGCTTCGGTCAGGTTGGCCTGGCTGTTCAGTTGTCTTGTGCTGCCTGCAGAATTACGTTATGACCAGCTAGACACACTAAAACGTAAGTGTTCATTTCGTAAGTTTCAATATTTAATCACCCTTTTGGTGAAAATACTTTTGTTTCATTGAAAATATTAATCGGGCTTAGTTGTGTTTTCAGGGTTTTGTTAAATTTGTGTTCTTTGTCTAGATGTTTCTCAGACTAGGTTAAAGCCATGTGCTTCCATGTTAATTTTTACCGTTAATTACCGTTAGTGCCTTTTATATCTGCCTTTATTTTCCATTGTAATTCTGTATAATGTTCATTGAGCCTTTCTACAGTTGTAGTTACCGATTTACCATATTTTTTGTTCTTTGACAATAACCTAGCCTATCTTTAGCTTTTCATGTTATAACCTATTGCTCATGTTTCCATAGCCTGGTTTTCAGTTTGTCATTTTTAGTTCATATACGCAATTTATTCTTTGGTAATTTGTTAACTTGTAATTGGTTAAATTGTAAGTTGTTAAATATTCCATAGCCTAAAGTTAAGCTTTCACTGTCTTGTTGCTCCAATCATGTATAAGTTTGTCTCTTCATGTTAAGTTTGGCGAAATCATGCACACTTATATTTAGTGGTTATGTGTAATATTTTGTTGTGATGGCTGGACTGTATTTGATGTGCTGTGTGTTGTGCCTTACAGTCCAGGGTCCTTGAGTGGGACGTTCAGCCCTCAGCCCGCCGTCCGGGGGAACTTCGATATTCTCCACTGCTAGCCTGGCCTGAGGACCATGTTGGAGCCTGGAGTTGCCCGCTACCCGCCCTACATCTTTGGGGGTAGAAGTCTTCAGTCCTCAGGTCAGTTCTTTCCATCTTTTCCCGGCGGCTGAGCTGGGGGTGATTTATAAGAAAACAAAAAAATATATAAAAACAAAAAGAAGAAAAAAAGTTTGCGGAACTTTTGGTGTGGCCTAGGCCTAAAACTAAAAACCTGGACAGTGCATTATGAAACAGCCATGGGGACTTAATTATTTTTTTTATTAACGAGGGAAAGGCTTTTAAAATACCCAAGATTTTTTTGATGTTAATATTTATTTTATTTATATTTATTGTTATTTATTTTTAATTAGTTTATATTCCTTGTTATTAATTAATTAGTTTTATTTGTTGTTATATCTTTTTAGATTTTATAGTTGTTAGGTCCCTATGGTTAAGTCCTGTTATTATTGATTTATATGCTTAGGCCTAGTTATTGTTATTTATTTTTTTTGTTAAGTGTATTAGGGGGGGGTTTTGAAGTGAATTTTTACTCGAACGGTACCGTGTTATATTTTCTTTTAAATTATTTAATTTTTAAACTTTCACCAAAAGGGGATTATTGTTCTTTTGCTTAACTTTTAATTCGGAGCTGCCCAGGGATTCCGGCTTACTCCCTGGCCCGGTGGAATCAAGGGATGCGGGCCAAATTGCCGGTGTAATTGGTGATACCAAAAATTTTATAATTTTCTTCACTTTTAGTTGGGGCCTATTAAATTTTTCTTACGTTTTGGGGTGTCTCAGGCTAGGCTGCAGATAGGCCATGTAGTTGTTAATTTGTTAATTTTGGTATTTGTAGAGTTTGTGGTATTTATAGCGTTTGTTATTATTGTGTAGTATCTTGGTAATTTTAGTGTTTGTTATTATTTATTTAAGTGCTAATTCTATTGTGGCCTTCTGCCGTTTCGATTAATTAATTATTTTGATTTTGGTAATAAATTAGTTTCGCTCAGCTGCCGAGTTTTATTTTGGACCCTCCAACTGCCACCCGTGATCCCATCGCTCGACTTGTTTTGAGCCATCCCCCAGTTGGCACGCTTTCCAGCTTTGGTGGGGGGATGGGTCTCAACCTTAAGTAGTGCCCTATAAACTAGAATTTTTGTAAATTCTAGGTTGGTAGAATTGTTGAAGGTGCTGGAATTATTCAAGAAAAAAATGAATTTGCTGCTCTGCGCCAGTCACTTTCCAATAGTTTTTCCTTTGTAATCAAATGACATTTTGAGCATCGTTTGTAATGTGAAAATAAATGTAATTAAAGTACCAATTTATAGTCTTATGCCTTTTTTTATATTATTTGTGTTATGTCTACAACCTGTTTTGCATCACAAATAAATTTTATAACATTTCTAGTTTTAATTAAAATTAATAACACCGACACTAGGGGCATTTTCATTACAATATTGTCACAAATCGCTTTACTGTAGTTTTTGGAAAAAATTAACCAGAATTGATCCCTGATGTATTGTTGCAGTTGACTCACGTGGCACGACACCATAACTGTACATATTCACGGCTAATTGATTAAATACAAAAACACTCAAATCTCGGTTGTTTGTCATCCGATCTTATATAACCTTACTTATTTAGATGTAAAATAAAATTTACAAGATGATTTCTTGTATCTTCGAGAACATTTATGTTTATGTCTCTATAAATAATGAGATTATTTAATTTTTTAACATGGTAATCTATAAGTAGGCTTAATTTATCTCAGAATTCTATTAAATTAGATCCAGGTGATCTATAAATACCCACTAAAATAAAGTTTTGGTCATTTTGATTGAATATGCTTGTACAACAGTCAAATTTTTTTCTTCAAGAAGCCTTTCATTTAATTTATTTGGAATATTAAAGTTTAAAATCCTTCTTTTGTTAATATCATTATACCTCCTTTGTTTGTTGTTTACGGATTCAATCCATCTCAACACATCACAACAGAATTATTAAAAAATATTTACAATTTAACTATATGATATTATATACATGTTTTATATGGTTACAAATTGGTCGTGATGTTTAGCTTTTGAAATTTAGGTGTTACTATTTTTGTTTTTACTAAACATTATTTGCTGTAAATATAAGAAAAAGTCTGAAACAGAATAAGTATATATCTTCAACCTTGTCGTTTGGTGGCCTTTGTTTAGTTATTTGGAAGTAAATTTTTACTCTTGTTTCAGGTGGGTTTTGTACTCCGTTAGGAAATAAGATCCTAGTTGAACAGATTTTTGGAAGACTTACTTAAATTGAAACAAAGAAAACACTTGTTGTGGCAGGATTCACAATAAAAAAAAAAAAAAAACATTAAAAATATAATTTTCTCATTCTAGTTTTAAAAGGTCTTTTGACTGAGGCACGGGTGAAATAGTGAAAATGCTAATGAACAAGCCAATAATTTTGTTGTTGGACATTTACCTAATCAATTTCCTTAGTTTCTTCAATTCAGCTACTAAGTTAACAATTAAAGTTGATCAAAATTTGTATCACAGAAAAGTAAATTATATAATGAAAAATTTAACCGAGCTATTTGGATCTGGATTATTTCTACACATAGCTGTAGCAGACGACAGCTCAGCCTGTCTTTCAACTGATGTAATGAAGGAGATATCAAAGAGTTAGCAAATAGTCTTGACTGAAGTGAACACCGTTGGTCTTGTCCATGACATCCTGTATGAAAGACCTAACATTTACGTCCTTATTATCACCAATTGGTTTACTATAAACCAAATACAAATGGGGATATCCAAATTAATGGATAACACTAAAGCATGGAATCCAGGAGCCAAATTCCTTTTGATATTAACAAGCTCAAAATATCCCAAAAACGTTAGGTTTGAACTTGTTAAAGATACTTTTAATTATCTTTGGAAGAGGAACATCTTCCGGGCAGCATTAGTCATACTAGAAAATGACGAAGATATGCCCCTTAATATAAAGCTCGAATATACGCTATTTTCTTCTTCTCCATACTCAAATATTTATGAAACCTGTAAAGAAATAACTAATCCAGCTCAACTACAAGAAGTGAATCTATCAGTCACACAGTTGAGGAAAGAGAACATTGTTGGGTACAATTATGAAACACCAAAAACATTTTCTGGGTGTCCCTTAATAGCTTATACTTTCCCTCTGCCTCCTTACTCCGTTGTTGATAGTTCACAAAATGACACAAAAATAAACCCAATATACAAATTAGGTTTGGAAATTGAATTAGTCTTCCTGCTTTCAAAAATGTATAATTTTTCATTAGATCTCAATACAGCTGAATATTATTTAAAAGACAACGCTTACATCTACCAGCTGCTGAACGGAACTGTCATCGGCATGTTTGAAGATGCAGTAAATTACAAAATTGACTTGTCATTTGCAGGAACAATTCCATCTTGTTCACGGTACTACCTAATAGAATACTGTTACACACAGATGATCAACTCTGTGAGCTGGTATGTACCAGGAGGTGAATTCATATCCAGTTGGCACCTGGTTACCATTGTCTTCACTACCTATTCCTGGCTCCTACTTGGTGCAGCTTGTGTCAGCTTTCCTAAACTCTATGAAATGGTGAGTGTGAGAACTTCTTCTCGCACCCTGCCAGAACCTGCGAGCCTGATAATGTGGCGAATTCTCCTAGGTGTTTCTATGCACTGGTCTCCTGATCCTGTACATTTACGCTTGCTTCTGTTCTCCTGGTCTCTGTTTGGCCTCCATATCACCATCATGTTCACATCCAGGCTCCTCAGTTTGTTGACAGAACGTCCAGTGGAGTCTGGAGTGAAGACTATCCAAGAACTACAAAAATCAGGACTCAAGACATGCATGCCTCAGCTTTATAGGAATTACTATATAAACAGAACTGAGTCTTACACTCGATCGATAGTGGAAGGAGCAATAATCTGCAATAATATTGAAAATGTTGTCCAAAAGTTTTTAGACTACAGAAACTTTAGTATTTTAGCAAAAGACGATTTTATTACTTTCCTCATTGACCTGGACAAAGTTAATGTAAACAGACTGGAACAAACATTTGTAACATACCCTGTGTCAATGATTGTAACCAAAGGAAGTTTTTTTAAGAAAATACTAGACAAATTAATAATGAGAGTTTTTAGTGCAGGTCTGTTTCATAAATGGTTGAACAACGTGCATGAAGATTCGAATGGTACTTATATACCTACTCCGAAAAACCAAATAAAGAAGCTTGTTCTAAAATTTGAAGATTTTATTTGGTTATTTAACTTACTTCTAATTGGGTATGGTGTGGCACTTTTAATTTTTATCACAGAAATAATTTATTATAAGCATTGGAAATATACAAAGCAGAAAACCAATGATATGTAATGAGTGAATGGCAAAGGCATATGAAGTTTAATATTATATTTTGTGTATTAGGTTTATGATTTGTTTGAGAATAAACACCTTAATAACAATTAATTCTTTCAATTATTACCAATTATAAATTAGCATTTTAAAACCCATAAATGCCCAGTGCCCCAAAAATAGGGCGACATGTTAAATAATGAATAAATGCACTAACCTATCGGTGTTGAAACGGACAAGCGGTCTAAGACGTACTGTGGCCAGGTACATCCAGGTTGTTTTCAAACAGCAAAAATACAATAGTGTACAATTTTATACTTGACCTTCTTTTTTAGAAAGAGAACACAATTGTCGGCTATGCATGTTATGTTAATTGAACAGTTGGTTTTGAAACACTCCATCAATAAGAAAATTTAAAAATTAATATGAAACGATTAGTTAGAATGACATTTTATGTTTGAAAATAATAAGACACAAGTAACATTCGTAAGCCATATATTTTTATTTTTAACAATTATGGTGTTTTTATTTATTTTTAAAATTATAGACTATTTTATTAAAAACAATAAATACAAAATATCTTAGTTTGTATACGGAGCATTCATTTCTATATGTTAATATAAAATCATTAGAGATTAAAAATCAACTATAGCAGAGTCTAAAACTGGATATAAACAGATATATAGAGAATTTTTTCCATTTTATAACAATGGACATGTTTTAAAATACATGATGTCATTTATTTGAGCATCCTTCTCAAAATAAGCATCTAAAAACATACATTCAATGAATATTATATAAAACTATAAATTGGAATTGATTAAAAAATTGGTTTAGTCATGTAATATAATGTGATTATATTTTCATTAATCCTAAGTTTGATTAAAACATATTATTAAAATCTCTTCATAAATATAATTTTGTAACTGCCCAAATAACCAGACCAGTCCATTACAATGAACGTAAAAAACCTGAAAAAAACTACCTTAATTGAAGATATTGTGCTCGGAGTATTAGGTGGAAGACAATATTTTAAATATAAATTATAATTAACAAATTAATAGAGCATTTCTTAAAATAATTTTAAAAGTGGAAGAGCATGTTAATACATAAAAGTACTGCTTTAAAAAAACAAACGTAGGATCGAATTAAGGCCTACAATTTTATTCTTAGTTTAAACAAAGCTATTATATTAGCATTATCTAGCATAAATCTAATACTAGATCTAGCATAATCTGATTTTTAAAATTTGATTAAAAACTCCAAATCATTCGATTATGTATAAAAATGTGTAAAGGTGTTTAATATAAAGTGATTCTTTAAGTACACGATACATGTTTGTATATTATAGGAAAGTGCACAAATATTATTTAAATGTTAAACTATTTCAAATAGCATTATTTGGAATTGAATATCTCGAAAACAAGTTTAAAAGAACTTAAAAATGTTAAAAAGTTAGATTACTTCAAAAGAAACAGATGAGAAATATATTTACATTCATTAAATTCTTATAAATCTATTACTCTTTTCATAATTTAATCTACAAAAATAATTATGAACTATAGAATACAGAGATTTTCAATTTTTAAAGTACCTAAGATTTTCCTTAACTTGGTTTTTGGACATACATTTTTAAAAAGTCATTATTTATATACTTTCTAAAAAGAAGAAAAAAATGTTCAATTTACGTAACGTAATCTTGGACATTTAAAATTATTTTTGACCTAATTTATTTTTTAAGAATATTTACAGATAGACAAAAGAGAAAAAACTGAGACATATTAATATTGATAGTTATTTATATACTATAAATACAAAATTAAGTTGCACATTTTAAAATATACATATGAATGTCATGCAACAGTAAATTATCACAATAAAGTACAAAATGCACAGATATTATGGGGTTTGATTTTGGTCAGCTACAGACCAGAGGTACTAACAAAAGAATGGCTCTTAATTCAAAAGAAAGTTCATTCCTTTGTGAGTCAGTCAGGTCTGAGAATGGTGAGCATTGTTAACCAAAATCGATCACCATATATCTGTGAATTTTGTACTTGTATCGTGATAAGTATTATACTTCTAAAAACACATAATATGCTAATTAAGAAACTTTTTTAAAAAGAGGACTATAAAAGTGCAAGAAGACAAAAAATCTACAAGGGGGTTTTATACGATCTTTGTCCATCTTAAGGTATAACAATGTTTGCTATTGGTGTTGACAAATAGCAAACATTGTAATACATTATATAAATATAACCCAAATGCTGCAAGTCACATTCTAAGATAATTTTAAACTTGAATTAAAGTGCACAATAGACTAGCTTGATCTCAAAATAATAAAAAAACTATAAAATACACAATAACACACAACATGTAAATAAACACAAACTACTAAAACATGATAAAATACACAAATGAGCACCTCCTGTTCGTATCAAATACAAACGAACATATTGATATGACATTTTTCTTCAACATTTTAATAAATACTAATATTAAAATAATAGTGATATTATTTGCATACTATAATAATTGCAAATCTGAACTGAAAATTATTATTGTAAAGTTATTTTCCATACAAATACAGACAACGTCTATTTGGTAATAAAATCTATCTTCTTGATGATAAGGTGGTTGCGTGGTTGCACAACTAATTTGATCAATTTTTACTTTCTACCATATGCGTTAGCATAAAGTATTGTGATCGTCCAAAATAATATTTTTATAAATTGGTCTCAAAATCCATTTTAGGTCCCCTGAAAACAAAAGTGGTTTTTTCAAAAAAAAAAAAAAAAAAAAAAACAATTTGGTGTTTGTCCGTATGTGTGTCTGTGTATGTGCAGTTTGCTGGAGACCATACGGATAAATAAATTTTTATGAAATTTGGTATGTAGCCAATATCTCCAGACCCTTTTTGAAATTTTAGTTTTTTTTCATTATTATGGGCAAAAAACATTTTAAAAATGGAATTTTCTCAAAAATGGCTGTAATGACTTTGATTAAATTTTTACAAAAGATGTAAATTACAGTTTAAAATATTTTAGTAAAAAACAACTTATCCCTAACTTGACTAGTTTTTGAGTTACGGCAAAAAATATATATATATACATATTTCGGAATCAAACTGGTAATTTTTAAAATTTTGATATTTTAGTGTTTAATATGGGAAAAAGTTTGTGCCAATTCTTTGGAACCACTTATTACAAATTTACTTGAGACCTGAGTTATGGTTGAACAATTAGAATTGGAAACTATTAAGGATTCTGGATTCATATTGCCAGGTACATTGAGTTTTCATCCCATGACATCCACACTCTTGCCCAAACCTGTTACACATTTTTTTGTGAATTTATATTCTAATTCTAGTATAGTGATGATTTTTCCCCTGAAAATTAAGTTACAAACAGCACATATATATATTTTAATTTATTTACTATTATTATTGTTTTATACATTCAAATGGGAAGAAATAAATATTATTTGTCCATAAGCCACATTTAAAGCCTAAGGAATCTTTTACTACCAATAGGCACCAGTCCATGGTAATAAGTAATAACATGTTGCGTGGAGAGTGACTTTTATTGGGCCATACAACTCTTCTGTATTCATAATAGCCAACATGATGTTGTGAGTGTGTAGGATACGTCCAGCTTTGTGTGCTATGGCACAATTTGTATTTTCCAATAGGCACATCACTCCATGGCATTTTTAGAGTAATCTAAACTCCGCTGCACCGGTCCCAAGCCCGGGGTCTCATCTTTCCCATAACCGATGAGAAAGGAGGAGGGTACCTTCCCACAGCTCTCAGTGTGATCCTGATACTGAGAGCACTCCTATCCCATTAATTCCTTATCCTACCAAACATCCACTCTCCCGTGCCGTACCGTGACCGGGGTAGGCTTTCAAGCCAATAAAGGCTTGCCTGCATGTGAATTACAGGGGCCTTTAGGCGAACCCCTTCAATTGCACTGGAGGTTCTTCTTAACCTGCCGCCCCTTGATCTCTTCATTATTGGGGAGGCTCGGGCGGCGGCTTACAGGCTTCAACTAACTGACCACTGGAGGGGGTCCTGTACAGGGGGTCAATACCACTGTACGTGTATGGGTGGGCGGGTGGGTCAATACCACTGTACGTGTATGGGTGGGCGGGTGGGTCAGTACCACTGTACGTGTATGGGTGGGTGGGTGGGTCATCACCACTGTAAAAAAGTTTTATAAACTGAGAGTAAACTGAAAAAATTTTCACTTTTCCATAAAAACACATGGAATAGTTGTGTATATTTTATACCAACTAGTTTGATATTAGGTCACTCCTCAGTGGTCAATCTAGTAAACGATGAGGTACTCTCAATGAAGTTTGACTTCATTGGGACTAAGTATCTTTTCACCAGACCCCATACTGTGGATTTCAGGTCGAGGGAGTACTGGGACGCTATTAGTAGCCCGGTTTCTTCTCACGACCGAATTGTATGGTTCACAGACGGGTCAAGAATGGGCAACAGAGCTGGATTTGGTGTCTATACTGGCGACCCTAGAACTAACGCTAGCATGAGCCTGGGAGCGTATGGCACCGTTTTCCAAGCTGAAGTCGCCATACATTCAGCGCAAACCATGAGAGGTGTTTGCGGGAAACATATCCACATCCTCTCAGACAGTCAGGCGGCCTTAGGGGCTCTTGACTCCTGGAAGGTTTCGTCTGGTCTAGTCTGGGAATGTGTGGTCCCTCAGCATCCTGGGCTCAAGAAATCAGGTCTTGCTGGAATGGATCCCTAGGACATAGGGGATTAGAAGGCAACGAGCAGGCCGATGCCTTGGCTAGGGAAGGTGCTATCAAGCCCTTCATTGGTCCTGAGCCGGCCTGCGGCGTTTCGGCTGCAGCTGTCAAAACAGCAATCAAAAACTGGGTCAGCGCCAGACATCTGGAAAGATGGCGGCGGTTCCCAGGGCAAAGACTCGGCAAGGTTCTTGTCAGAAATCCTTCCCAGAAGTTTACAAAGCCACTTCTTGGGTTGAGTAAATTGCACGTCAAGCTGGTGGTGAGACTCATCACCGGTCACGGCAAATTCTGGAGGCATCTAAGAACAGTGAGACTCTTTACGGAGGATCCCATCTGTCGCCTCTGTGGGGAGGACGAAGAGTCGACAGAACACATTGTCCTGGAGTGTGAGGCTCTTGGTGCCAGGAGAAGAGTACTTTTTGAAGGCTCACCTCTGGGACAGTCGGAAATTACTAATCTAGTGAAGAAGCTCCTTGACCTGGTCAAGGATTGCCAGCTTTTAGGCAAGACGACGATTAGGCACCGGGATTGGCACAAAAAGCCTCAGGCTTCGTTGCAAGGGTTGGCTGGACCAACTGTACATCCCCTTTCAATCTAATCTAGAGTAATCTAAAGACACTATTTTGGGAATAAGTAATGTGATGTTATCAGTAGACAATCACTTACTCTCCGTTCTTGTTCTGTAAGTGACTGTCAGCTAACAAAAAACTGTGTTAGCTAAAAGCCAACACAGTTTTTTGAGTATAGGGTAAGCCCAGCCTTAGAGCCTACAAAATGTATTTCCCAAAAAACTTAAATCCCAAGGCACTTTAAAGTGACTTTAGAATGTGATGTTCACAACAAAAATTTTACTTTGAGGCACTTTAGAAGATTGAGAATGTGATGTTTGGAATAGACATTTTACTCCAAAGCCATTTAGAAGGCTAAGGAATGTGATGTTTAGAATAGACATTTCACTGCAAAGCCATTTAGAAGGCTAAGGTATGTGATGTTTAGAATAGACATTTCACTGCAAAGCCACTTATAAGGCTAAGGAATGTGATGTTTAGAATAGACATTTCACTCCAAAGCCATTTAGAAGGCTAAGGAATGTGATGTTTGGAATAGACATTTCACTGCAAAGCCACTTATAAGGCTAAGGAATGTGATGTTTGGAATAGACATTTCACTCCAAAGCCATTTAGAAGGCTAAGGAATGTGATGTTTGGAATAGACATTTAACTCCAAAGCCATTTAGAAGGCTAAGGAATGTGATGTTTAGAATAGACATTTCACTGTGAAGTTTCTTATTGACAGTTCACTGCTAAGTCCAAAAGTATGATTCACTCCCAAAGTAATTCACTCCTGGTCCCGTTAAGGACTAAGGAATATGAGTTTCCCAAAATCATACTTTGGGACTGAAGAGTCTGATATTTAGATAACATTTCACTCCCAAACTACTTTTTTGGGAGAGTACAGAATACGACCTTTGAAAAATATCAACATTTTTTACCCAAAACGTATTTCACATCCATGGACATTGTCTAAAACTATTTATTTAATTTTTTGATTTATTAATATTAATTTGATGATTACCAAATTCTCCTTAGGAATATTAGAGCTGGTAAGTTGGCACATTATATAGGCATACGATACATTAAGGATCAATAAGTGTGATATCACTAAGGGGAATATTAGAGCTGGTAAGTTGGCACATTATATAGGCATAAGATACATTAAGGACCAATAAGTGTGATATCACTGAGGGGAATTTCGTTCCAAGCTACTTTCAGGAACTAGTATGTTGTTTATGAGATTGTAGTGCATGGACATTGCCCAAAGCTTCATCTAAGACTCGTATTTGTGGTGTCTAAGACAGCAACATTATTCCAAGTTATCACTATGGACCAAGCATTTACGAGAACAACGCAAACCAGAGATAACTTCAAGAAGCATTGTTTTTATGCTTGGAGAATGAATCTTAATGGCAAGATTTCTAAAAAATGTCTTAAATATCATGACTAATAAAGAAGTCAAAGAAAGATAATAGTATTTTATTGATGCGTGTGTATACATCCTGAGAAACAAAATAAATTAAACGTATAGCAGAAAATTTATATTCTCAATAATTTATCAATTCTTGTAAATCATTTATTGTTGATAAAAAGTTTTTAAAAAAATAATTCTTTTTAATTTCCCCTTAGTTTCCATAAAAAAAAGAAAGAAAAAAAACACCAGAGCATCAAATAGATAGATGATTGCAAGTTAAATTTTCTAGCTTTAACAATAGCTTATTGAAGGAAAACGTAAATTTAAGTTTAATGTAACTTAATTTAAATTACATTATAGGACATGAAGCCAGGAATTACTACAAGATATAGAATACTAAGAAACTTACCTGGGAAGATAAATAAGTTTGCAAACAGAGCCACAAGAAATATATAAATATCATGACAAATACTTGAAATTTGTAGTACCAATGACAATAGAAAAATATTCTTTATTTGTGAATTCTTTAAGAAATACAATAGCGTCTATTTGTATTTCTTAGAAGACACCTTCTTCAGGCTAAAGATACTCTCAAATGAAATTGTTTCTGGGTGTGGCAGTAGTGGGGCAGGTGTCAACAGAGTACAACAACATTATTATTAGCGAGTCACACGTTGGCTCCTGCCCTTTCGGCCTATCAGCAAATTCAAGACGTCAACCTCCTTGCTTCATATTCTATTGTGGTCTTGTAGAATCACAAAATAACATTAAAATAATATCTGCAAAACTACTACAGTAATAATACTAATATTAATATTGAAACAATTTACTTAATCTTGAATAAGATTTAAAGCATTTCGTAGTTTTTAAAATGCAAAAATTGTTGGGTCAGATTAAAGAGCACTTGACAGGAATTAGTATATTAGGAGTGATAAGACATACATTCGCAAAGTTCCGTAAGAAGACCTTACAGTAGAAAACAAATAATGAAACAACACACTTTTCACAAATGTTCAGTGCCTCACCCAGAAACTGGCACTTTCCTCAGGTGAGAAGTGAGCTTGTCCTCTAAGGTAACTTTGCTCTTGTTTTAGCTCTTCTAATATACCAAAAAGGATAATAATTAAAATTTTTTATTATGTACTTCATTAACGATATAAAATTTAACAAAGATGAAAAATGTTACTGGTAGCTAATTTATCAATTAACTAGCACAACGTTCCTTTTCACCTTGTTACAATAGAAGACTTAACTTTTGAAGCAAGTAGAACAATATCTGCTAACTATTGAGATGAGCGCCTACAAAATCAGATGATACCTGTACACACAGATGCACTGTGTACTAAGCCAGGAGCCGACTTGTGACTCGTTAATATTAACAGATCTTAAATGTAGAATGTAAATAGGTTTGTGTTTTTGGACTTTCCAAGTAAATTTGCCGACTCATTATCTCATATCGTAACAAGAGTTGTGTTAGTACAAAATAAAGTATGAAAATTACTATACTGTTGTACAAAAATAACACATTTAAATTATATCAATTCAATTTCTCTACTGACTGCAGCCTGACTTATAACAATGTTCTATTTGATAAACATTGTTAAAGTATTCCTAGTTTTAAATATATCACTTTTAACAACTATGAGGATAGAATTGAAAATGGAGGCAACTAAACATGAAACAACTAACTATTAGAAGAACTTTTAGACTATTACTAAACTAACTTTTAACTATTAGAAAACTTGGCTGTTCATTAAGTTTGAAACCACAATGTAAACCTTGTATTTCAACTCACTCTAAACAAGTTGCACAAAACTATAACTGAAGGATCTAGTCAATGATGCATACAGGATTTGCACACTAAACATTTTTGGATCATCTCTATGATATTAAAAATGGGTGCAACAACATTATGCTATGAACTGTTCAAAACTAAACCAACTCCACCTTTCAGATATGTTTGGTGTCGACCTTGATCAATGGATCTGTTACTCAATTTGTTAATGTTTACTAAACAAAAGCCAAAAGATTGAACAATGGGAATCCCCATAAATACCAAAACATGATTATAACGTGATACATAGTGGATAGTGACCCACCCACCCATACACGAACAGTGGGTATTGACCCACTCGCCCACCGATACACGTACAGTGATAGTGAGCCACCCACCCTTACACGTTCAGTGGTATTAACCCACCCATTGTTTATGTTACTATGGGGTGAATCTTCAATAACATTCAATAAATGTACGTGTATGGGTGGGCGGGTGGGTCAATACCACTGTACGTGTATGGGTGGGGACGGATTCCACTCGCACTGAGCCTGTGGAGTCCGTCATACATGTTCTAGCAAGATTTATCAGCTTTATTGGACCCATACACATACAGTGGTATTGACGTTCACAATATAATGAACGTGAATTCACTAATTTAGTTGGTTACTTGAGTTTGAATTTTGTGTGAACACGTAACTCAGCACTGCTTCTGCTACCTTGTGGTGAGAGTTTGAAGCGAATATGAGAGTGCCTGTCACTATTCCTTTCACAACAAGACAGCTTCCTCTGATTCCTACTTCCCTTTGACAGCCCCTCATTTCAGTGTTCCATAATTCCATTTAATTAATAACCATCACAGACCCATTAAAAGGAGTCTAGTATGTTCAAGTTGATTTGATGATGTCATCTAGAGACTTCGCCTTGTTAAAAAACTGTAACTTGAACTTGACAAATATTCAGTAAAATAACACCGTGGCTTATTACAAACTGATCACAATTCATTATTCATTCATAAGACACTGATTGTCAAGATATGAGTGAATGAGTGTAGATGAACAGTGTAGCCATTGTGACTAATTAAGGTCGACTGTTCCTCAGAATGAGCTATTTATTAATAGCCCTATAGCCAGGGCAACTAAGAAACCTACAGCTTTACATGGAACCCAAACCACGTAGTGTTGGTCTGATTTTCAACTAACTGACTAGTCTGAAACTCTTCCCCACACAACATCTGAACCTTGACTGTCATCCAAAATGGACAGCCCAGACTTCTCTAGTAGTGTCCACGTCGATGGCAACCATTGAGCAGACGCCGTGATGGTATTAAGAGGATTAAGCATAGAGCCTATCACTTAACAATACAATCTCCTCAACACTTTGTCCCCAAGTAGCTGGATTACAACACTCCACCACCAAATTAATTAAAAACCTATAATGGTTATACAGACATCCTACAATACATTACTTTATATGTTCTGAACAGTATCAACATTCTAATCTAATAAATTATTTGTAGATTTATCTTAAATTTTTAAGCTAAAAAGTCCGTACTCATATTTTCTTCGTTGAGTTTTTTTTACTTAAATCTTAACGAAACACATATTATAATAAATTTGTTTGAATAAGAGAAGTAATAAAGACAAATACAAATAAGTGATTTTTTTAGTTCAAATCGGTAAAAGAATAGTAAGTTACTGTGGGAACTGGCCATAAACATAAACAAGTCCATAAACTATAATTGTCGATAATTTTCAAATAGCAAAAAAATAATTTTAATAAAACAGTCATGTAATCCTGCAACAGATCTAAATCAGGTGTTATACAATTAAAGTAAGCAAATAAGAAGTAATCTTTTTCAAATGTAATAAAAGTCAAACAAAAAATTTAAAAACAAAACACACTTAAACCAATACATATAGAGGATAAAACGAAACCAAATCAAAACATTACAATCCTGGATGTTAAAAATTTACTGACTTCATCAAAAGTGTACTATTTATATAACTATTAGTATATTAGGAGAGATAGTACATCAGCAAACTTACCTTAGAAAACAAGTCCACTAACATCACAGTTATAATAAACAAACACATAAGAATCGCATGTGCAAAAATGTTCTGTGCCACTGGCACTTTCTTCAGAGGAGTAGAGAGGGTGCCAGTGGCACAGAACATTTTTGCACATGTGATTCTTTTGTGTTTGTTTACTACAACTGTGATGTTAGTGTACTTGTCTTCTAAGGTAAGTTTGCTGATGTCCTATCTCACCTTATACTAATTTCTGGCCTAGTCCCCTTTAATCTAACCTAAAATATTTATATAACTACTGACTGCCAATAAACTTAGTCGTTTCTTTAATATATGAGGTACTGAATTAACATATTCCAATCTTACAACCTTATTATTTATTAAGTTTCTTTTAAATTAAGAATATTATTATCCCGGCAACAAGTTAAGATCATTGTTTGAGAAAACAGTTCTTTATTAACTTTAAGCTTCAGAATAAGTTTTTAACTTAGCTTTATGTAACAATATAGTAGATACGTGTAATCAACAACGGGATAAGCATGTCTCAGTCTTTATAGAACAACCTTCGTAACACATGATATAATCACACCTAACCTATGCAGTTCATACAATAACATCAAAATAATAATAATAATAATACAAAATCAATAAAATAAGTACAAAAGTTACTGTAAAAAGAATAAAATATTGATTAAAACGTTAAGCATTCTTTTAAGAGTATTTAATATTTTCTGCTTGTCAGTTTGGCAACTTTTAATTATGTAACATGAATGTTCAAAGTAAATATATGCTTACAAAAACTAATTTATTTGGTATCAATCTCATGGTAACTACCAGATATTATAAAAATGTGAACTTTGGTATTTTGGTATTCCTTCATCTGGCAAGCAGCTACAGCAGACGGTTTAAAAAGGTATTCAAGACTCTTACATATTTCAAATTTTAACCATTAGATAATTAGGAATTTTTAATACAACCATAATACAATCAAAGAGTATAGTGGATTAAATTATAAAATAATATTTTGATTTATTTCCAAGTATCATCAAAATCTGATGAGCAATAACAAAATTAAATAACATGAAAACTGCTTCATAATTAAAACTATTTATATTAAAATATATATTTTGAGATTAGATTTATTTAAGTTAATCACTAATGTAATACTAGAGACTGGGCATCAGCAAACTTACATTAACATCAGGTGAAACAAGAGACACAACAAGCAAGCATGGTGAAGTGTAGAATGGTATTGTGGGGATAAAGAGGGAGGTGAAAGTGATGCAACAAAGAACAGAATTAAACAATCAGGTATTTAGGCTGTTTCCAATTCAATCGATTATTTTTAATGTTTACATTTGCAATTATCTCTCCACATTTATATGACGGCAACATTTTTAGCCAACCATTTAAAGATAATGAACTCCTATTTGTATGATAAACAAACAAACGGTAGCAAATAACTTGCACAGTAAAAAAACAACCATGTGTTGAAATCAAAATCATGAGAAACCTGTCCCAGGACTTTCTCCCGGACTAAAATTTTGATCAATGTTACACTACAAAAGTACTCATCTGAGTAGATCCATTCCATCCTATGCCAACAGTTCCGTATTCAAAATTATGAAATTAGCACATAAATGGATGACAAAACCCGTGACCCTCCTAATTTCATTATCATATACACCATATACAGTAGAACCTCTGTAATCCGAACCCCCGTAATCCGAACGTCCACTAATCCGAATGCCGCCGCAGGAGCCGTTTTTAACGTTGGCCGTTGAATGAACTACAACGGAATGCGCGCGAAACAGTACTGTTTATTCACTATGTTTACTACTGTATTAAATAAACACTGTATTTTACTTTATGAAGCATTTTTCACTTTTCCCGCAACAATTACGATCCATTTTAGCCACGTTTTAGCTATTGTTATGTAAAAGCAACAATATGTTCTGTAATCCGAACATTCCTTAGTCCGAACTACCCCCGGTCCCAATTAGTTCGGATTAAAGAGGTTCTACTGTACCACACCCTTCCCAACACGTAAATATCAGCAAACCTTTTACAAATAAACTGGACAAAGGTGTTCAAATCTATGAATGGCTCTGTGGACATACACCCCACCGCAACTGTATGGGTGGGTGTGAGGGTCAATACCACTGTATATGTATGGGTGGTTTAATATCAATGTACGGTACGTTTATGAGTGAGCGGAGGCGGTTAAAGGTGTTGGATAAAAAATTATTTTTGAAATTCTTTTGAATAAAATTGTTAGTATCCATGTAAGTAATAAATGTCTAACAGGAAAAAATTCTAAAAAATGTCTTTATGGAGATATGGCTGCCCAAAGTGACTAATTTGGCATTTTTGGTGCTTAATTCATGAACAAACCGTGTGATATATTTTATTCAGATTTTGAGAATATATAGGACAAAAGGTACTAACCAACCTAGTATGTACTAAATCTAAAAGAAAAATATTCTTTAAAGTGTTACCAATTATTTTTCTATAAATATTATTTGTTCAAATTTTAAGTTGAAATTTGTACAATCATCTTTGGCTAAAAAAAAAGATTATTAATATATATATAAAATATTTGGTTAGCTTAAAGGGCACTAGGCCAGGAATTAGTATGTTGGAGGGAGGACATCAGCAAACTTACCTTAGAAGACAAGTTCACTATCACCAGAGTAGTAGTAACATACACAAAAGAACCACATAATCACATGAATTTTCAGTACCACTTTCTTCAGGTGAGTAGAGAGAGGAGAGGAGAGGAGAGGAGAGGAGAGGAGAGGAGAGGAGAGGAGAGGAGAGGAGTGGAGAGGAGTGGAGAGGAGAGGAGAGGAGAGGAGAGGAGAGGAGAGGAGAGGAGAGGAGAGGAGGGAGAGAGAGAGAGAGAGAGAGAGAGAGAGAGAGAGAGAGAGAGAGAGAGAGATTATGTGATTCTTTTGTGTATGTTAATACTACTCTGGTGATAGTGAACTTGTCTTCTAAGGTAAGTTTGCTGATGTCTATCTCTCCAATATACTAATATACAGTATATAAAATTCATTGCTAGAGTTTACTATGAATGAGGGCGTTATGTCCATCTGTTGAATTTGCGAAGCGGGACAGGCAGCGGCTATGAGGGGGGGAGAGGGGAGGGGAATACATTGCTTATTCATTAGTGTGTCAGGGTCTTTACTACTCTTAGCGGGAGTTGCAATAAAATCTAGAACTAAATTCCTTAGAGCGCTAAACTGGGCGCCCGGACGAACACCTTTAGTGGTAGAGAGGTTCTAAATAGTCTTAATTTTACCAATCTACTCACTTAATGAAAACACCAGTGGCATTGAAAATTCAAGCTATGTATTGTGTCCTCTGTGCTCTGGCTATTGGACTTGTCCTTCAAGGAAGTTTGTTGTTGCCTTATCTTTCATATTACATTAAATATTAAAATACATGTTAAATATTGACTGTATTATATACTGTGGATACAATAATTTAATTATATGTTTTTTTTATGCTGAAAGTGTTTTAGTTTTTTCTTTTCTGTTATTTTATTTATTGATAATCTTAAATAATATCTAATATCTCAAAAAAATATTCAAAAACTGCCTAGAATCAAAGAAGCTTTAACATACTAAGAGTACAAAAAAAAAAAAAAAAAAAATGAATCTAATTACAACCATTCATTAAATACTATCACTATTTACAAGGTAAATACAATTTTTACAAAAATACTTCCAGATTCAAATACTTTGTTAATTTTCAAAAAATAAATTGTTGATCTTTTCCACTATAGATATACAAGGGTATTATGTACCATAATATTAGATAAGCTTAAATTGTATTGCATACAATTTAGATTCTTTAAGAACAAAGCCAAAAGTTGGCAGGTCCCATAATATCTTCTCAAATTAGTCTTTAGTTTTGTTACTGTCACATGAATTTGCACAAATACCAATCGAACAATGTGCACCTAGTACTACACTGTATTGTAATTACATTGTTTGACTGGACCTCAGCTCCTTCTGTTGTTTGTCCTCCAGTACTGGAATCTACAAAATTGTATGCATGATTGACTGTATACTGTTGATAGCCCAATTTATTTCTGTTATATGCTCTTAAATCATCAGAAATATATTGGTAGCATCGCTTATTTATAAAAAATCTGATAACTCAGTTGGTATAAAGTTTTTTATAAAAATGAATAACCAAATCTTGATTGAAATACTTAGCATAGTTGTTCTAATATAGTTTTAAACAAAATATTTTAGAAAATTGAATTGTAATTCTTGTATACTACAGTGAAAAATCCTAAATTTCAGTTACACTTATTTCTATTTATTTATTAAGGTAAATACAAATTTTCATAAATTACATTGATTTGATTGAACTGCTGTGGTTCAATATTAAAAGCTAGAATAAATAATTGATTTATAAAATTATGTTACAAAACTATTTAATTGGACTATAAATTATTTAATATTACTTACGAGTTTAATGCATAGCTTGAAACACATAACACAATTACTTCTTGCAAATACAATGTCAAGGTGGGAGAATTATTTATTTAATAATAAAATGTTAACCATTTTAATAAATATCCTAGTTAATATAGAGCCCAAAAACAAGCACTCAGTAGCCTGTCCCGAAACTTACTTGATTCGATGTTGAACTGGGGCCATTTTGGATATGAAACAGTGTTTTACAAACTTTAAAGTTCACAAAATAAAATTCAAATTTTACAGCATTAGCAGTATTGATATATTGCAAAGCAAACATCAAAAGAATAACGTGGTATGATTATTCATTTAGTAAACACTGATTTAGTATTTTCACAATACATACATCTTTCACTCACTTGATAAAAACACAACATTGTTCGTTGTTCTTTTCCTTTGATAAAAATTTAGCAAGTTTGATCTCTTTGGAAGAATTGTATCTATATTTGTAAGTTATTAAGAAGCTGAATATTTGTATTATTTTATCCCTAAAATTTGTTTAGCGATATTCATTCATTTTAAAGACTTAAAAAATATTTAACATATTTACAGTATATACACTTGTATCCACAACAATTTTGTTGTTATGTAACTGATCACAAAAATATTTGTTGATACTCTATGTAGATATGAACCTTGCCACCAAACCGTGAATCATCAGGATATGAACAAATATGGATAGAAAATAAGTGTATAAGGGACTAAATAAACTAGGACCCGCTAACTCTAAGATGGTGACATTAAATATAGATGTGGTCGTCAAGTGAACCTTTTCAAAATTTGTTTCATACATTGATTGGGATCGTGACGGGTACACTTACAACGTAAAGCTGGGTTTGAACCAACAACACTATCGGCCAATCATTATACCAAGTAGAATTTATTTAGTCAACCCTAACCATGAGACAAACGTCTAAGGACATTCATTACCCGTCTCATTATTTAAACACGGTAACTGCCTTAAACCGTTTTGTCAGTTTTTCATACCTGAACAGTTTTTTTAATAATTGAGACATGTACATGTAATTTGAAAATAAACGTTCAAAATTCCAATAATTTATTTTTATATGATATTAGGTTTTTTGTTCTAAAATACAACAGCATCACGTCAAAATACAACTGATAGACAAATATATTAAAAAAAAGCATATGTTTAAAATAATATAGTTAAATCAATTTAAAACATTTATAAATGAATATAGTACTCTACAAAAATAAAATAAAGTAACAAAATGGAATAATTAAATATTTAAAAAAGTTAATAAGGGAGAAATTTGAAAAGGTTCAGGTTTGTTGTTTGCAGGTTTCACTTTTCTTAGTTTCAATAGTTACATAAGCATTTAAATTATTGTAGTCATTTATTTTTTAAACTTAATTTTATAGAAAATATGATTTGTTTCAAGAGGATTTTTAGCAATCGCTGATTTTCTGGGTGACTTTTATTTGAAATGACACAAGTTTTAATCTGGACTTTCATTTCCTCTTTCTTTTGCCAATGTATAATCTTTCACAACAGTCACATTGTACTTCATATTGCCAAATTTTTCTTCTTCATTATTTGTTTTTAAATTTTTTGAGAATGATTTAAACATACATTCGTGGCAAGGTGTGTAACACTTACTTATCTATTCAAACTTATATTTTTTCACAGCAATCTATGTTTGGTCACCAAAACAGAAGTTTTACTTTTCTCCTGCTGCTTCTTTAAGGTATCCAGTCATTTAATCAGCTGTGTATTACAGTAACAAAATCATAACCAATGTTAATGTTTTCAATAAGTGTAGTTTGTTATGTTTTGCTTTTTTATTTAGGATATGTTTGTTTATTTAATTAATATTAGTAAATAGTGATAAATAATAATTTTAAAAAATTATTAAGCTTTAAAATGTAAACATTCATACAAGATTTTAAAATGCATATTTTCTTTTTTTTATTTACAGGACCTAATAATAGATCCTAAAGGCTTATCTTCACTAAATGTTTTTGGAATGATATTGCAGCAAATGATATAATAAAACCATAAATCCAAACTGAACGGTTCAATTTATTTCAAATTAAATAAATAATTAATATTTTTTAATAGCATTAAGGGGAGCACTTCGGCCTATATCCGTAATGTTAACAAATGTTCCTTTATCTCAGGATCTATAAGAGATATTTTAGTTCTGTTTTTTACTATGAAAAGAGTATACTTATCTGTATAAGTAGAAACTTTAAAAAGTCAATTTAAAAAAAATGTATTTTTTTAAATATTTTAATAAAAAACTGTTTTGCGACTGTAATTTTTTACTATTTTATATTTTTTAAATGACAAAATAGATTATATACTTGTGATTTAAGAGTTTCAGCAGCTGTAGGTATATTTAACAAGCAAGCATAAAAAATTTCATTCTGATATCTCTTACACAACTTGAGATAAAGGAACATAAAGTATAAAAATAAGCACTTTCGGTAAAATCAAAAAGAAAATTAACTGCTGCTTAGCAAATAGAGCGTCAATTCATGTAATTTTAAAAACATGCATTGATAAAAGTATTTATTTTACACACTTCTACTAATGTAACCTATATGTGTTATATACCATTTTAAAGAAGAGATTTCAAGCTACAAAAAACAATCAAAAACAAAATTTCGAAAAAAAGTTTTTTTTGACTCAAGTGCTGTCCTTAAGAACCTCCTATAAGGCCAAAGCAGAAGCCAACCCCTCTACCATAGCTTCCATGCTGTGCAACCTAGCTCCTTCGAATATAAGACGCAAAGAGGCACTTCTCAGAGAGTTTAAAAATATCCTATATACTCCGAATCTCCCCATTTCGCAAGATATCCTACAACGTAAAGGGTGACTCAATTCTAGAAAACCACCTCTTCAACTAGCTTCCTAATTAATCCCATACGAATTTGCGCCAAACACCAACTGGGTGTTAACTTAGGATATGTTAACGGTCGAAAAAAGTTTCTGGTATCAGACCATCATCGGAGGAATTTGCTACGTGGGGAATAGCAAATTATCAGTCATGTGATTAAGAAGTAAAAGTTCAAACTATAGACCACATAGTTAATGACTGCTCACTGCGTTCTTTTCAAGGGGGATCAGCTGTTCTTCATTCAATCGGAGAATCAGGTGTTGAATGGTTACGAAACTTGGATTTGGCTATGTGACAGGAGAACGAAATTTAAATATTAAGTCAAGAGTATTTTGTACTTTAGGTTTTTTTTTTTTATTTAGACATAGTTAATAGTATGTTTTAAAATTTCATTAGTCTGGTGGCTGGCTTTGAAAGCCATATGATAAATATATATATTTAGTAGCCAGCTGTTTATTTCTAATCAATTTCTCTATTTTATAGAATTTAATTGGTTTTTTTTACCTGCAAGTTTTATTGTTCAGCTGATTACCTTTTCTTTGGCATACCTCACAATTTGTTTATTTACTTAAATGGTTAGGGGTAAGAAAGGACTTTTTAGTCCTAACCTCACGAATTGTTACAGCCTTTGTACAATAAAGTCATTTTTCAATACATTTACTTTTAATTTAACTCTGTATGTTAAATGATTGAAAGGAAAATTCAAAAATTTTAATCCACTTCATATTTAGTTGTGCGTAAGCATCTATGCACCGATCTAGGTTTTAAACTAGTAGTATCATTTTGAAAATGGAAGCACCCTAAAACTATTTGCACTATTCATTGACTGCTCTTTCCTAAATAAGGTATAAAAATATGTACAACATACAAAAACAACAATTGGAGCTGAATTTCTAATTGAATGCTTAAACATTACTAATCAGATGATTAATGTTATTTTTAATAAAGGTAAGTAGTTTGACTAAATCTTTTCATCAACATTTGATTTTAGATATACATGAGTGGTAAACAAATACAGCTTTGACATTGTACTCAATAATCTAAAATATAAATAATTGGGTACAACATAAAATAACTTTTGATAATTTGACTATTGATAAATACAATACATAATACTGTGGAGATCAAAGTTGAGGAACAATGCTATTTGTTTCCTCGTGTTTGCAAGTATCAGTTTGTGTACTGGAGTCGATGATAGGCTCCTGAGTGATATATGTGGACACACCGACTTTACGACTAGTCTCGGGGTGGAAGAACTTATAATACAGAATCATAAATACAATACCTATAAGAAAGGGAACAATACCACTAACGAGGAATGGTACAAAATACCATGAAGACTGAAGGCGAGAGTCGGCTGTTATAGCCCACGTGGTAATCGCTGCCGCGTTTTCCACAAAGCAGATAGGATAGTAGATAAGGTAGCGGTGCCGTGTCCTTCCGTCAGATGGTGTCAAGTAGGTGAAGATGTAAACAAGTCCCAGTGTGGCACAGAAAACCAACTCATAGAAGCTACAATAACAAACATAGATCTTATAGTTTATTTGTTTTACTTATTTTTACACATCATATATTTGTTGAATATAAGGATAGAGATTTCAAAAAGACTGGAGAAAGGAGGAAAGCATATCAAAGAACAAACATTTAATATGGTACAAAAAGGACACTGTCAATGGCCGTGACCACAGACAAGTTGTTCAGTGAGTAAGTACCAGCACTTTCTCAGGCTGTTAAAAAGAATCAAGCCAGTATCTGAAGAGATTGCAAGAGGCACTGAGGATTTTTTTTTATTTTTTATTATGGTGTTTTTACATCCAGTATTTTTTATATAACTCCTTGGGTAAGTCTGCTGTTACTCTTCTCTCCTAATATTAACCTCTCATACGCAGCAAATGTGTATATACCCAGCCTCAACTTTGCTTCGAACACAGTTAACGAATATATCCTAAATGAAATTTAATATTCTATTGATAGTATAACAGGTTAGTTCCAAAAACCTCTGCTAGAGTGCATCCATCAACTTATACATGTCTTTAGCTATCTCCCTCAGCATATCAAAAACGTAAATCATCTATGAATGAAAAGGGACGGGGCAGGCAATCAGAGCGTGTGCATGGCTGTGGCATTGTCTCCTGTCCCTACACACGTGTAAAACGGATATATTCTCAAACTGTCGGTCCACCCAAGCAAATCTTTTTCATCGCTTATCATCCTGTTTTTGCTTTTTAATTTTCAATTCTTATTTTAGTGCAGTTATTATATCATGAATGACAGTATTGGTTTCAACTAAAATGTTATACATTTGTATATATTTACCCTTCATAATAATTGAATATCTACACTAAAATTGCATTAAAAATTATAATTTAAAATACAAATATTTATTTTTTGTATGTTACTTTATGATACTAATACATTTACAAAAATTAACTTACAATAAAATTATTTTTTTTGCATAACTAAGTGATACTTTAAAAAATGGTAAAATAATTTTTGTGTGAGAAGAGTTAAATATAGTTAGAAACGATTGTAAACATCACTTAACAATTCAACATCATATGCCATTCTATTCTCACAAGCATAAATACAATTAAATATGCGTTATGTAAGCATTGCGGTGCGTTGAAATTATAATAAAAATTAAATAAAGTTTGAGAAGAACTGAATTGTGTTTATTAGACAATAGGTAAGAAAATTACAATAATAATTGGTTTGTTTACATTTTAACAGATTCAGCTAAACATGTGTTATTTAAAAAATAAATTGAAATCATAACTCACATGTTGAAATAGTAAATAGTAAACATTACTATGTGAAGCCTGTGAGAACTCAACGGCTTCACAAAAAACAAACAAAAAAAGCATAGGATGGAGAAACAGATAAGTAATTAATGTCATTAGACTTCAACAGGCAAAAGAGATATTTTTGTTATTGGTCTGGACAGAATGCCTCTTGACGTTTTGATTTTCACCACACGTACCAGAACATCAGAGCCAGGGCAAGTCTCTGAGATACGTCCCATCATCCAGGATAAAGGTGGTAAATTTGAATCATGAATTAGCACAAAGTCGCCCACATTATCATCGTTTTGAGTAGTTTTCCATTTCATTCTTTGTTGTAGGGTATTTAAATATTCTTGACTCCATCGTTTCCAAAAACTTTGTATCATAGATTGCACCAACTGCCACCTAGAAAGGTGGTTAACTGGCGTGTTTCTCCAGCCGTGTTCAGGTACAGCTATCAGAGGTCTGCCAATGAGGAAATGACCTGGTGTAAGATAGTCAATTTCTGACAGATCAGACGAGAGTAGACAGATAGGTCGTGAGTTAAGAATTGCTTCAATTTTTGTTGACAATTTGATAAATTCCTCGAGAGTTAAAATTTGGTCACCTATGACTCTTTTCAAGTGATGTTTGACTCTACGGACAGTTCTCTCCCATAGAACTCCTTGATGTGGTGCTGCTAGTGGTAGGAAGTGAAAATTTATTAATTTTTCACTACAAAACTGGTCAATTGAACTTTGAACTTCTTCTTTCTTGAAAAATCTCTTAATAATATTGTCAATTTCTGAAGCCCCACCTGTAAAATTAGTCCCACAATCTGAATAGATATCATTGCAAAGACCTCTCCATGAAACGAATCGAGTTAGAGCTGCAATGTAGGCTTCGGTGGTAAGACTGGTCACTACTTCTAAGTGGACAGCTTTAACTGAAAAGCATACAAAAACAAATAAGTAAACTTTCATTTGAAGAATTTTTCTAAACGCGTGAGGTTTCACAGTAAAAGGTCCTAGAAAGTCAGTTCCACATTTGCTGAACACACTGGATGGAATTATGCGGTTTTGAGGTAAATCTCCCATCTTTTGAGTAACATTTCTTGGTTGGCATCTAAAACAACGAATGCATTTAAAGATTCTGCTTCTGATCAAACTGCGGGCATTTACCATCCAAAACTTTTGTAAAATTGTAGACTGTAATAACTGTGGTCCACAATGCAAATGTTTTGAATGATAGTAGTCAACAATCATTGAAGTTACTTGACTCTTTTTAGGTAGTAGTATGGGTGTTTTGCACTGTAAGGTAGGTGTGAATGTTTGATGCGATCTCCACTCTAATTAAATTGTTTTCGTCAATATAAGGTGAAAGGGAAAGCAAGCAAGTTGTACAATTTTTTTCTATTTTTAAAAGCTTGAAGTCTTTGATAAAATGAACCTGTTGTATGACCTTGCAAATAGTTGTTGTTGCCGTTTCTAGCTCACAAATTTTTAAGTGGCCTGTTTCCTTTTCTTGGTGTAAAGTGTTTTTCTTGAAACGTAATATGTATGCCAAAATCCTTACTATTTTAGTCCATGAAGAAAATCTTGAAAACAGGTTTGGTTCTTCCATAGTAGTTAAAACTTGCAATGGGTCAGTTTTAATCTCAGGTAATTCCTTTTCATCAATTTGACCGAAACGTGGTACAGGCCAAGAGTTTTCTGAAGATTGTAGCCACGATGGACCGTGCCACCATAAATCATGAGTTCGAAGTGAATCTGGCAACATGCCTCTGCTAGAACAGTCTGCTGGGTTAAAATTTGTGGAAATATGCAACGAAGAGTGAGCTGGAACCCATTCTTATATTTCAGCTACTCTGATTGCAACGTAGACTTTAAAGTCTATAAGGTGGAGTGTGAATCCATACAAGGCCACAGTTGAGTCACACCATGCAGTTGAGGACTTTATTTGACGATGTTTTGTGATGACACTGGTGCAGTAGCTAAGAAGTTTTGCCAACAAGTGAGCTCCACAAAGCTCAAGTCGTGGTTTAGATATTTTTTTTAGTGGAGCCACTTTAGATTTTGCAAGCAGTAAGTGAGTCTTAATTTCATTGTCTGAATAGACTACTTGAATGTAAACAACCGCGCTGTAGCCAGCTTCAGAAGCGTTACAGAATCCGTGCAACTGAATGTCCTTTGAAGTTTTCGAGAAAACACAGCGAGGAATATATGATTTCTCCACTTCTAGAAGTTGCGCAAGAAATCTCTTCCATTTATCTGCTATGTTTGCTGGAACTAGTTCATCCCATTGTAGACCTAAACTCCAAAGAAGTTGAATAATACACTTTGTCCAAAAGGTTATTGGTGACGACCATCCACATGGGTCAAATATTCTTGCAACTGTGGACAGGATGTTCCGTTTTGTAAAGTGCTTTTCTTGAATATCTATATGAAAGGTAAAACTGTATACTTCAGACACCCATTTTATGCCTAAAAAACTGAAGACTGCATTTTCTGTGTTCTGAAAATACAAATGTTTTTCTTTATGCTCTTCTGGTAATATATTCATTAGTTCAGGACAATTAGTTTTCCATTTACGTAGTTCAAACCCTCCTTTTTCTAATAAAGCTACAGTTTCTTGCTTTAATTTTACTCCTTCTTCAACAGAGTTTGCACCTAATAACAGATCATCAACATATGATTGTTTTTCTATTGCTGTGGCTGCCAATGAATACAACGCTCTTCATCTTTCACAAGCTGCTTCAAAGTTCGGATTGCTAAGTAGGGAGATGAACTAAATCCAAAAAGTACTCTTGTATAACGATAGGTACTTAAGGGTTGTGTGGGATGTTTTCTCCAAAAAAGTAATTGAAAGTTGCAGTAATTAGGATGAACTTTTATTTGATGAAACATCTTCTTGATATCTCATGAAAATATTATTGGAAAACATCGAAAATCTATTAGATCTATTAGATAAAATCTATTAGATAAAATCTGCATATGTTGTTTTGCAGTTTTGGTCCTGAATGAAGGATGCCATTTAGGGACACTCCTGTAGGTTTTTGCACTGGCATCGAACACAATTCTCAGGTTTGTAGTAGAGGATTCGTCTTTTTGAACTGCACGATGAGATAACAAGTAGTGCTTTTTACCATCTAAATTCAATTCATCATGGGGTACCTTTTCCATAAATCCTGATTGTAGATAATCATTCATGCAAGCAGTGTAGGAGGATTTAAGAATTGTATCAGTATTTAGTTGTTTTTATAAGGAGAGAAACCTTTTTCTTGCTACGTCAGCCGAGTTACCCAGTGGAGGATGAGAATTTTTGAATGATAACTGAACAGTGTAACGCCCAGATAGGTCTCTTGAATGATATTCTTCAAAGTGTTTTTCACAAAATACTTCTTTAGGTGTTGGATTGTGTTTTTGTGGTGGTTCTTCTAATTCCCAGAATCTTTTAATGCATGATTCTAATGTTTTAGATGAAGACAAAGAGAGATGAGATCTAGTGTCAGGTGCTTTGTGTTTTGTAATAGCTTTACCAAGTAATATCCAGCCAAAAATAGTGTTATATGCAGAAGGATAACCTTTTGGTGAACGCTTGAAACCTCCAAAAGATATGCCAGGAAACAAATCAGCTCCTAGTAAGAAATCTATTTTACCTGGAGTGTCAAAGTGAGGATCTGCAGGCTTGAGGTTCTTAAAGTGGTTTCTTACATCAATGAGTATTGAAGTTGATGGTAGTGGAGCTGTAATACATGATTACACTAGTGTGCAGATTAGGATGACTCTTGAAGTGAGGTTTTATGCAACATTTTACTATTCCTTTTGTTGATTGTACTACAGTCTGAGATATACCTTGTATAATTTCTGAGCATTTTTGAAGAGGTAGTTGCAGCTCTCGAACACAATCTTCTGTTACAAAAGAAATTTGTGAACCAGGATCTAAAAGTGCTCTGTATGTTTTGTACTCACCTTCTAAATTCATAAGTTGAATTGCTGCTGTGCCTAGAATGGTTGTGTAAACTTCCTCCTGATGTGTAGGCAAGAGTAGTTGAGAAGCAGCATGTGTAGTTTTGGACTGAACCTCCTTTGTAGTGTTGCAGTTGAGACTCAACGAGTGTCTCGTTTGGTTGAGTAAGTAAACTATCATTACGAGGTGAGTAATGTAGCAAAGTACGATGAAGTCTGTAACACATTTTACATGAAGTACTGGACTTACAAGATTTTACAGTATGTCCTGAGGACAAGCAGTTAAGACAAGCTTGTTTGCATTTAATAAATTCTTGTCTTTCTAAAACTGAAAGTTTATTAAATTTCTGACGTTTGTAAACTACATGACTTTCATTACAGTACATACAGTTCTGAGAGCCCATATTGCTAACAAATGTACTTTTCAAACTAATAGGTTGGTTGGAAGCTTTCTCAAATGTCTTTTGAAATTTAACAGAAGCATGTAACTTGTTTGAAGTGCCTGTTTTAAGCTGAGGTTGACAGCCCTCAAAAGACTTGCAATGATCTTTTAAAAAACCAAGTAGTTGGTCAAAAGAAGGGAACTCTACATTAGAATACTTTCTTTCAAACAGTTGTCTAGTATGCTCTCCAACACAAGGACAGTTTTCTGTGCATACATCAACTAAGTGTCTAAGGGACTTAAATGACTTCCTTTAAAAATGGAATATTTAACATTTCATTTAAGTAATGACTAGCTAAAAGCCTTTTGTTGTCATAGCGTTCAGCTAACAAATCCCATACAATTTTGTAGTTTTCTCCTACTAAGGGGAGAGTTTTAGCTAAAGTTTGAGGCTCTGACTTCAAGCATGAGGTCAAGTAATGAAATTTTTCTATATCAGACAAATTTTTGTTGTTATGTACTAAAGACAAAAATAAATCCATGAAATGCGGCCAATTTTTTAAGTTATCATCAAAACTAGGTAATTCAATGTTAGGAAGTTTTACCTGAGGCTGGTTTTGTCCTAAAGATTGATTATAAGATGTCAGGGCGTCATTGTTTGCATTTTGAGGTTGGTAGCTAGGATTTGAAAGTAAATTTCTTCAACATGTTCCATTTTTTTTCCTTCTTCTAAATCTGATGTTTGTCCCATACTAATTAATATTTTGATGACTTCTTCATGTACACTTCCGAATTCTTCAAAGTCCTTTTCTAAATTATCAAATCGAACTTTAAATTGTAAGTATTCCTGAGAATCTGATGTTATTCCTTCACTTAGTTTGAGTAGACATTCTCTTTTTTTCATTAATGACTTCTGTTTGTATTCTAATGCAGTAAGTTCTTTCTTCAACTTTTCAGACATTTTTGTTGTTGTTATTTTATCAATGAACTGTAAATTTATCTTACTTGCTGTTATCTGAATATCGAAGGACCATAAATATGCGTTATATAAGCGCTGCGGTGAAATTATAATAAAAATGAAATAAAGTTTGAGAAGAACTGAATTGTGCGTATTAGACAATAGGTAAGAAAATTACAATAATAATTGGCTTCTTTACATTTTAACAGATTCAGCAAAACATGTGTTATTTAAAAAATTAATTAAAATCATAACTCACATGTTGAAATAGTAAATAGTAAACATTAAACAACAGTCCTACTGCCATATGACATACTCTACATGCATAGAAGACAGTGCCTTAATCTAGCAAGCACTATTTTGAAACTATTTGGTGGACCCACAACTAAACATAAAATTTCAATTATTTTACTGAATATATTTTGGTGCTCACTGTTCCATTGGTGTTAATTTTGTCAATATAGATCCACTGTAGACACCATTATCTGTTATGTCAGTATTGTAAAAAGCACAGTATGTTACTGTATAAAGAGTTTATAGTTCATGTTAGTTTTCTTCTGGATGTGTTATTAAAAACATTAAGGTTTTGTAGCTATTGTGAAATAAATTTTGCTTGTCATGTAAGTATTCTGTTACTTTTGACGTAGTTGTAGTTTTAGTTAGAGGGCTGGTTATTTAATCAATTATTTTTACATCTAGAGTTGTATAGGTTATAATTTGCAATCAAATTTAATTTTTTTGATGCTGATTGACAAATATCAACAGATTTTACATTAAGTCTTCAATTTTACATAAAATGGTCAAAAAACTTAGGGAGGGAAATACAGACTTGAAGGGTTAAAAAGAGTGACCATAGACTGAGCCATAAAAACAAATATTGATATAACACTATCAATATCACTATGTCAATATTGTATATAAATACTGATGCACAGAAACCTAATTGACTGATAAGAGATGACTAGCAATTTATTTGAGATGGAAACACCAAATTCTTTGATTAAAATTAAAAGCCCGAGGACCACTTAAATAAACTGTTATATCATAACACACCCAAACTTTAGTGAGCATAATATACAATATCTGAGTAACTACAGAATGAGGTAACAGCAAGGTCAAATTAAACTTGCAATAATTCAGTTATTTGATATTCGATTTTAAAACTTAATATACTATTTAATTTGCACTTAAATATCCTTAAAAAAGTTATCTTAGTACTATTTTAATAAAATTAATACTTTTTTAGTTATTTCAATTTAAATACTTTAAACAGCCACCATTTTGAAACTTTGAAGACAAATTTAACCAAACTTTTTTTGTTATTTAATATAATTATATCAAATACGTTTATGAAGTTTGGTTAGATTTAGTTGAGTTTTTTACAAAAATTAGGGGTGTGCGATTAGTGATTTTTGAGTTCGAGTCGAGTCAAGTAGTTGGCATTTTTTTTGAGTATCGAGTATTTTTCGAGCAAGTATTTACAGAAGAGTTTCCTGTTCACCGAAGACAACTGTAAAAGGCAGACACCATCCTAAGCCTATGTTAAGTTTTGCCAGATTCGTAAATATATATATCTAAACTGAACACAATAATTTTGATTTGTTGTTTGTAACTGTAACATTTGATAAATAAAACTTTTTACTTCCTGCCTTCCTACATTTTTGTGACATTGTTTTGTTTAACCTTTTTCCTTTCTTCATAACTAATATTATGTAAGAAATTAAGAAAGTATATTAATTGAAACAACGTGGATTATAAAGATTTAATCTGTTCACTCATATCACAGATCAGATTTTCTATGCAAGCCAATTATACTGTTTCACAGCCAGACGATATGTTTATCTGGTGGTTCAGTTCAAAGTGTACCGCGAAAATGTAGTAAAGCTTGTTGGCAAAAACTGCATCCAACCAAACTGATGCTAAAATTCAGGCATTATCACCAAATGCGGCCATTTGCTTTGAGAATTGCCTCCTCTCAACAAAAAATTGATTGTGTACATGCCAAGAAGAGTGGATCTGTATTCTGTGGGTATTTAATTCAGTAATAACAAGGTTACAACTAACCGGAAATAAGCTCTGAATTATATAATCAAATTTGAAAATCTGGATGACAAAGACTGTAGTTCAATCAATTGATAATAATAACTAAGCAGGTTTACTAAAAATAAATTTTAAAGTCGCTTAGGATGAATTAGTTTTTAAATTATGATCGGTAATAAATATGTGCAACTTGAAACTACTTCGATACATGAGGCTACACTGAACAACAGATAAATAATTATGTCATAACGAGAAATTCATTAAAACCTGGTTTAATCGAATGAAAACCATAGACGTAGTCGACTAATATAATAGGTCTGGCCGATATTGGCGACGATATGCAGTCTGAAATATCAGCTATGTGCCAACTAGTGATACAGTGAAGATTAAGGACAGCTAAACTATAAACTTATGAACAAAAAACGAGACGTTTGATAAGGCTTTGGTTCTATAAATATCATTTTCCGAATCTCTAAATTCGTCATATTTTGTTTAGAAAAGGTCTTCCAACATGTTTCTCCCTCACTTTGGTTGATTCTTGATTTTTTACAGTTTGCATCGACGTCAATGTGAACAGGGGACCGTTCAGTGAATTTACGAATCAAAATTATCGTACTTTACCACCTTTTACACTACAACTGTGTTATTGTCTAACCTAGTCAGAAAACCGTTCAACAATTTGACAGGAACAAATATCGTATGCGCTAATATTACACACAGTTTTTGCGATCTAAGGCGTTTTCAGAATAATAATTAATAGACGTTCACCACGGATATATATCTATTTTTTTTTTTTTTTATGGAAAATAAATCAATAATGTTGTGTCACACGCTGCTAGAATGTCATTACCATATTTTATATGATATGATACGGTATTTTCTTACGTCAAATCATTGGACGATTCCCTGCTCAGATTAAAAAACAAAATAGACCTCAATCGACTCGCAAGAAATATACGATAATTTCAGTTCCGAAAAGAGCTGAACGGTTCCTTGCGCGAACGTATACTACAACCAAGATGAACTTTCGCCTAGAAAAGATGGAAGTTCGATTCTTGGGATGTAAAGTGACCCGTTCTCGGGACCCTTTTGATTGAACGGTATTATTATTATGAATGAAAATATGCATAATTTCCACGGTGCACAGACTATTAGATTTTTTTTGGTAACAGGTTTTTTGAGCATCTTGAACTGGATCTCTCGTCCCCTTTCTTGGGTCATAGACACTAATCAGCACTTCTGTTTTATTCACGCTATTTTAGGTTAGGTTTCAAGTGACTAGTAGACTCGACAACCAACATGTGTGATCGCTACTATTTACAGTGATCGCTACATTCCCCGCTCTGTTGATCACTTTGAACTGAACTAGTTCAAATCATAATGAACGAACTCGTTCACTACGTCGACTAGTTCATTTGACTGTCGTCGTGTACTACTATTCTTAGGCGTATTGTTTAGTTCATAATTACATATCACATCAAATTGAAAAGAAAATTAGCAAAATTTTTTTGGGATTAACAGTGGATTAGCATCTAAATTGGAACGAACACATGCATAACCTCTTGGTTAAGATCAATTCTGGAGTTTATGCACTATCAAGAATGAGCCTCTACTGCGACCTAAAAACCTTAAAAAATATATATTTTGCCCATGTGCACTCACGCATTTCTAATGGTATTTCCCTGTATGGCTCAACGACTAAAACTAACTTGGATAATATATTAAAACAACTAAAAAGGTGTATCAGGATAATGCTTAAATTAAAACATGATGATTCTGCCAAAGATCATTTTAAAAACCTAAACATTTTTACTGTTTACAGTCAATATGTTTTTGAGTGTATTCTTTTAACTAAAAATGAATTATCAAAGATTAATAATACTAGTCATTTCTATAATACAAGATCAAAAAATATCTTTAATCAGACTCACAGACTGAAGTTTTTTGAAAAAAAAAAACCCTCTTATATAGGAGACAAATTTTTAAAATATATACCAAAAAATATAAAAACTGAAAATGGAATTATGAAAAAAGATTAAAAGATTATTTAATGAGTAAAGCTCTGTACTCGTTTGAGGAACTTCCCACCTCTCTTTAATAAAAAATGTTCCATGAATAAAGTACGTTTTATTATTTTAATGTACTAAAATAAATTATTTTATTTAGTAGTTTTTATTGTTGTGAATTAATAGTTGGTTATTATTAGTTAATTATTCAATTAATATTTTATTGTTTTCATTGACTGCAGTAATTGAATCAATGAACTCATATTGTAATTTAGAACCTTTAGACTTAAAAATCTTGACACTATTCATTGTATCATATGTGCAAACATATGAATAAAGATTTATGAATATGAATATGAATTATCCGTACCAGACTACTAGATCATGATAATGTATGATCTAGGGTAAAATAAAACACAAACATTTTTTATTAATAACTTATAAAACTGTTTACTCTTAAAATTAAATTAAGATTTAAATCTGATATTTCATGAAATACAACTACTTGATCGAACTACGAGTAGTTTTAGGAGCTTCGAGCTGAGTTCGAGTAGTAAAATACTCAATCAAATACTCGAAGTTTCGAGTACTCGCAAACCCCTAACAAAAATATAATTATTTAAGTAAAAAACACGTATAGACAGACAGACAATAAACAAAAAGAGATGACCATTACTTACAATTAGTTTTTGGCTCCTTCTGGTCTATGGAACAATATCCCAAAGTTTATAACAAGAGTTTTGAAACACCCTGTATAAACTGTCTGGTAACCGGTTTTCTCACAAGTTTTTCATCAGAAACACAGTCTTTTTAAAATAAATAACAGTTTCTAGTGCAATAATGACATATTCTGAAAAGTTTAAGTACTAAAACATTCTAATCCAACAGGTTATTGCAAATATTTACAGCTTATCATGCCACTACACAGTTAGATATGCAACTGAGACTTGGATGATGAGGGAGAGAAATTTAAGCAGGGTACATTCTAATTATAAATGTAGACATTAGGAGACTTGGCGGAAGAAAGCCTGAGAAAAAGAATTTAAAAATCAAGAATTAGGTAGTATGGGCATGTTAAGTGAATGGGAGAAACCAGAATACCAAGTAAAATGGGAGAAAAAGGAATTCAAGGAAGAAAAAGAAAAGTACCTTAACTGACGATGTGAGAAGGGATGTAGAGTGAAAACTAGCAGTGTGAGAAGAGCTGTGGAAAGACAGATATACAGGGAGTTAGTGAACTCTCTTTAAATAAATTGTATGTTCCTTGAATCAAACAAACAAAAAACACCATAAACCATAAGTCTCAAATGTCTAGATTGCTGTCTGTCGGTCTGTATGTGTTTTTTAGAAATATGTTTTTAACTCAAGATCTATTTGAGTTAGAAACTTCAAATTTGAGCTTCATGTGTACCGTAGCAGGTAAAATGAATCTTTAAAATTCTTTGCTGTAACTAAAGCCGTTTCAAGATGGCGTCTATTCTTTATGTTAAATTTCATGAACACAGTTAATAATACAACAAATGTTGTCTGAAGGTAAAAAATTTACAATTTAAAGACAAACCCAACGATATCCTGTTTGATAAAATCGAACAATAAGATATCGTATTAGTTACTTATAAGCTCAATCTAGATAATATATTCTTTTTTCGAAATAAATAACCAATAAAATGATAATATTTAGTATTTGTTTTGTACCATAACTATTAATGTTTACAAAATTGATTACTCAGCTATTTATCATTCGATTTGATCAAAAAAGGTATCATTGGGTTTGTCTTTGAATTCTTAATTTTTTACCTTTCGACAACATTTGTTATATTCATAACAGTTTTCATGAAATTTAACATTAAAACTTTTTCATGAAATTTAACATTAAAACTTTTGAACGGCTTTAGTTACAGCAAAGAAATTTTAAAGACTCATTCTAATTACTACGGTACATATGAAGCCAAAATTTGTTCTAACTCAAATAGATCTTGAGTTAGAAAAACATTAGTAAAAAACACATACAGACCGACATATAGCAATCTAGACATTTTAGATATTTGGTTTTATGGTGTGTTTTGTTTGTATTGACCCAAGGAACATACTTACAATTTATTTAAAGAGAGTTCACTAACACCCGGCATATGGCAGAGGCTATTGAATACTCAGACCCAGGAATGAACTGGGCAGGAGCATATATGTATTCATTAAGAGAGTAGAAGAATTCACAGCATACCGTTCACTGGTGGAAGCACGCTCATTGATGAGGCTGAACTGTGTCTTTTCGAATATCGAGAGCCAGAGAGTCATGATTAGCCAATGGATAGCGCATGCGATGCCTGTATACACTGGGAAGGCACTGGCCACTGCAGAGATGGACAAGATTCTAGACACTGAAATAAAACTAATTTTCAACATTGCATTCCTTTGTGTACTTATAAGGTATCAGAGAAATGTTGAAAATCTTAAATATGGTAAATAAATTGTTGTAAATACTTCATAAAAATAAAATCACAAATATAATATGTAACTGAAACATTACTTGTACATTTATACTAAGGTAATCAATTTGTATCGTAGTATAATACAGCCAAATCTAATTGATAGTTGAGAATAGTGGCAACTAAAAAGTAAATAGTTGTTTGGTACGAAATTATCCCCATGACTTTTAATTCTTTTATTTTATTTATTGGTATATTTATTAGGATAGGAAGTCAGAAAACTTACCTTAGAGACAAGTCCACAAACACCACAGTAGTAGTAAACAAATATAAAAGAATCATATGTGCATAAATTTTCGGTGCCACTGGCACTTTCTTCATGTGAGGGGAGAGGAGAGGAGAGGAGAGGAGAGGAGAGGAGAGGAGAGGAGAGAGAGTGAGTGAGTGAGAGAGAGAAAGAAGCACCCTTTCTTCAGTCTCTCTCTCCTCACCTGAAGAAAGTGCCAGTGGCACTGAAAAAATGTGCAGTGATTCTTTTGTATTTGTTTACTACTACTGTGGTGTTAGTAGACTTTTCTTCTAGGGTAAGTTTGCTGATGTCCTATCTCTCCTAATGAATATACTAATTCCTGACCTAGTGCCCTTTAAACCTAACCTAACATTTATTTTATTTATGTAATAGGCGATAACAATGTACGTGTTTACTTTGCTAAACATATATTTATCTATGGATTAGATAGGCATAAAGTACTTACACACATTTACTTATATTGTTTGATATATTGAAATTGTAACAATCTTACGATAGTAACAGCATTTTTATGTTGATACAAAATAAGTTTTATTTAACTTGTTTCAACTGATTTAAAATAGTAAACTAATATAAGTTATCGATTATTACTTAGAAAATAACTACAACAAAAACAGCAGCTCACTTATTGATCGATAAAAGGTGAATATTGTAAGAAAGGACAAGACAAAAAACATTCAGCAAACTGAGTATCTGAGACAAGATGGCTAGTGTTGTTGAAGGCCTGTCTCGATCACTTCTCCTTCTACAATTTAACACAATGACCAATCTCTGCACCAAATCCCTTCAAACGATTTAAACATTTTTATATTAAATTCACCTTTACAGTTACTTTAGTTGGTGGTAAAAATTTGAAGTATAAAACGTACACAACATTGGTCAACCACTTTAACTTTCAAAATATATTTAACTAATTAAAAGTAGGTTTTATGCATTTGTCATCACGTTGACAGCAAGCAAAAATGTTGTGTATATATTTTGGGGTATATATTTGTTATCCCATGGCAAGCTTTCAAGCCTTACCAGTATTTTAATTTTAGTTAGTTAATTGATACATTTTTAGTGGCAGTATACAAATTTGTTTGAGAAAAAAAATTGTATAGTATTATAAAATAATTTTATAAACACTAAAAAAAATTACTTCTTATAATCACTTAATAACATAAAATAGTCAACAAAAAAATTTTAGAGCCAAACTCAAAAAAAGGATGATTTTAATTCAATAAAATCTACGAATGAAAAGTGGTTGTGTGGCAATACCATAGGAAAAGTAATATATGGTTAGCTAATGGATAACAGGAATGTGATCTCTTTTTTTACTAATCAAGGTATATTTAACTACTCACCTGTGATCATAAAATGCCAAAGAAACTGCATTGCTGTGCCAGACCAGGTGAGGTTGATCTTGTCATGTTGACAGAATCGAATGGACCGATGGTATGATGCCATGGACCAAGCCATTGACAACAGCGAACTGGCAATTGACCCCAGCTGATGTAGCACTGTAAAACATGAAACAATATTTACATCTCTAACCTCAGAAACCAAAGCTTGGTCACATATATAAAAAATAAACGACACTAAAGTGTGTTGTATGCAATATGTGAAGTAAATTCATGATGGTACAGTAAATAAAGCGATCAAACATTATTTATTTGCCGGTTTGCCGAATAGGCAAACCTCTATTCGATTTCACCAGTCTGATTTTCCAATGTGGGTTCTCAAATTCACAAACTGCAAGTATTTTTTTTATTGCTATTTTGAAAATGAATAAAATAGGTCTTTACTAAACATAATTTTAAGTATTATTTTGTGGATAGTAATTTGCTCCAAAGCAGGATAACGTGCGACAGGGTGACATTGTCACAGAACCAAGGAGACGTCTGCAGAGAGAAATCATACAATGGAGAAACTTTTTCCCTACTCAAAAATTAAAACATTAATTTCTGCAGAAAGATATCTTGTATTGTGAATAAACAATTAATTAGAACCGTATTTGTAGTGCATCTTAATAACAAACTATGTACAGACTGATTCAGCATGACAGATGTCTTTTGCGATTTTATGAAATGAACAGCTGACAAGCATAAGTAGACTGCAGTGAGATGAAAGTCAGCCGCCGCTTACCTTAAATGCATGCGCAAGTTTGCATAAACCCTAACCAACTACACTACATCACTCCAGAGGGAGTAAAGGACAAAGGTTATACATTTGCAAGACTAGTTCACAGCTGAATTGTTCATTGTAATGAACTGGTTCAAAATAACATAACGACCAACAACTTGTACTACCAGCAACGGTGGAGGGGGAGTGATTTACAGTTTTGTTACGAGCTTTGTTTCATAGACACTTTTTTATTATTTGTGAATTTGCCCAACCAACCTTCTTCAAATGTCAGTTTTTATTGCTAATATTGATTTCATTAATTAATTACACTTAATGAATTTGTGAATGGTGAATGTTCCTCCCCATCTCTGATGTTCACTTTGAACTGAACTTCAAATCATAATGAATGAACTAGTTCACTCGCCCACTAAGCTGACTAGTTCATTTGACTCGATCATTCATGAGCTACACTCCTTCCCAATTACGATCGGATCCGTACATCGTATCTGAGTAATGATAAGTTCAATTACGTTATCATGGATTGATAATGGCTGGCTCTGGAGAGCGTGTTATTTTTAGCAAATGCTCAGAGAAAACACTACTTAAAAATTTTAAAAAACATAATTTAAGACATGGCCTAATCCAGGACATTCTCATTCTGTTATGTACACCTCTGCAAATGAAATATTGGAATTTTTTCAACCCAGTACAGTCCGACAACTTCTGATAGTCAGTTAGGAAGTTTATAGGTCAGGTTGGGTAATAAATAACTAAACAGTATAAGTGCATACTAACATTTGCATCTGCCGTCAATGAATTAGTCATCGTTATAACGTTGGTAAAATAAACTTGAATTAAATATAAATAAACAAAGTTTGTATATCTTAATTTAATATTTTACTTATTTAATATTTATTTAATAATTCTAGATAAAAACAGTAGGTTTACGATTCTGGGTGATTATTTACATTACTAGAATACGCAGTTCATTTTTAGAACAAATGGTGAAATAAAATATTTTAATACAACATTTTTTCTATAGTAGGCTTATTGGTTGTTATAAATGAAATGTAATATTATATTTCTGTAATTTAATCATAATACTTTGAACGAAGGATATTTATCAAACAAAAAAATTCATTTTTCTTCAAAGAACAAGATCAATGCTTGAGTGAATAGATACAAATTCTAAATAAAATTGACAATGCAATTAAATAGAATCTTTTATAAACACATTTCTACACAATTATTATTTTATTATTTATTATTATCATTGAAAATTTCTTTGTTTAAGTTAATTTGTAAATAATCGTAATTATTACGCTCCTTTGAATTTGGCGATAGTTATAGGAAATTAAGGATACTTATTTCCACGCAATTTGTTTGCTCTCCAAATATTAAAAATAAAACAATTTAAACTGTCGTATTAATTACTTTATTTCAACTTTCTCATCTAAGTATTAAGTTTGAATGTAAAGTACAAAAATTAAATAATGTATTTTAAAAAGCCTTTTAAAGTGTTTTAATTTAAAACAGTCGTTTCCATCTTATTATTTTGTTAAACATATTTAGGCTATAATTGGAAATAGACAACATAAATAATGTTTTTTCCCAGTTAATATTTTACGCTATTGGTACTATAATATAGTAACTGCAGAAAGCTTTTGTTTTTTTATACACTGTCGCAGAAAGTTGGAAAACATTCTACTTTGGGGGTAATTTGTAGCTATGCATGAAGCTATAATTTAGAAGGGAGACTTTTATTTATTTATTTAACAAAAATTACATTGTAATGTTTAGATTTTCTAAAGACAGAAACAAAGAATTAAGGAAATCTAGGGGAAAAAACAAATGGTAAGAGTCTATATAACATTATGGGATTTTCTATTTAACAAGTACAATTATTTAGTTACATGTAAAATATAATTATTTATTTGATTGCTTACACTGAAATGTAGATCCATGTCCTCTCTCGATAAGCACAATAGCTACCTGGAGTATTTGCTGAGGTGCTGCTTCAAGAAAACATTCAAATACTCGGAGCAAAGCAACGTCTGAGTCCTCTTTCAGCATGAGTTCATAATATTTACGTTGACTAACTCTATCCTTTATTCTCTCAGCTCGGCGGGACTTAAGTGCGTAGTCCAGCGAGTCACAATACCTGCGGACCAATCAGTGCTTACAATAATCTATCTTGAAAGACAGCTTAACATTTAAGATCTTCAAACAAACACATATGACCTTTTGTTAGTGCACTAGACGATAAATCAGACGTACAGAACATTTCTTTATTTGCAAAATTAATATTCACAAAAACGCAAATTTGGGGCCTCATAGCCCTTTCTTACACTTAACCTTGATTTGATTTATGGCTCTTAGTTCTTAATTGATAAAATGTTTTAAATGTTCGTGTATGACAGTTGGACCAAGTAAATTAACATTGCTCTTGATGGCAGTACATTAAAAGTGAGCCAGCATTGCTGTAACTATTTTCTTTTAGACATTGACATTTCAAGAATAATTCAAATAATAAAAAAAGGCTAGAAGACAATTATATTAGACAAGGCACAAAATACACAATATCAATAAGTTTAGCATCTTGTATTACCTACATAATCAGAGGATGGAATGATAAAAAGGAAAATAATTAGGTTGTTAAAAAAGTATCCTTTAAAAGTTATTTATTTATATTCACCTCATGATTGGAGCCAGCTGAAAAAGTAGAACAAAGATACGTATAGTCCATTTCTTGACAGCCATTTTTGTGAACGATACTCCTTCCGTGTCAAACATATACCTTAAACAAATGGTCTACTTAAAACCAGAAATACCTAAATAACATTCATAAACCTAGACCTTGAAATCTCTTCAACATTTGTGCTACACCAAACTACTGATTGAACAATTAGTCTATGCTCACAGCCAATGATAGCTGGACATAGGCGAGGAGTGAAGAGGGGGCTCTTTTATGAAAACATTAGCCTACTATAACGGTTATCTTGATCAAGTGTCAAATCTATATAATTACAATCAGCTGATATTTATTATTATAATATTCATCAATAATATGGTTAGTAGCAACACTGGAATGCACACAGACTAATCGTTCAATCGTAATTTAAGAAAGTATTATAAAATTAAAGTAAGAATCTGTTCTGTTAGTACTCAACACTGTTTTAAATAATAATGAACAAATTTAAAGTATTTTTACTGGAATGAGCAATACCGGCAGAATCAGCACACAGTACAAATTGTTTTCCCCCTCAACTTGTTGTATATGATAGTACTTACTCTTCATTGGTGGCCAAAAAGTTCGGAAATGGCTGTAGGTTTGAATTGTGCTTGGCAAGGAGGGGAGATAACGAAAGAAACACGGAAATGAAGGGAGATTGTAAAAATTAAAAAACATTTGTTATTCTAAACTGGCTTTTATTTTGATTATAAATAGTAAATCAATGTGTTTACAAAGTTTAACGGTTAAAAACCTTTCTGATGATGAAATCAAGAAGATATTTTAGTAACATAGCACTGCATTCTTCATCGCTATAGTCATTTTAGGCAGGACGAGCCTGGTTCTGGGTCTTCTAGACATTCCATCTGGTTTTGTATTCTTCGGTGTCTTGTGTATATGGTTTCTTCTTCCTCACCTGTATCATCCTTTTCTTTTGCAATAGATCTGTCATTTGTTCAAGTTTGACTGCAGTTAATACATACAGTCCTGCTGCATACCATTGAGGCCTGCACTTTTAGATTCAAAATCTAATCCGGATCTTGCATTGTAATAGGAATGAGGCAGTCTATTGCATTCCACTCCAACACCAATTCCTCTTGGCGTATAGGGTATTGCCCAGCCACTGTTCTTCTTGCATTTACGGTTTATTTATCTTTTTGGTTAGTTGATTTCTTACATTATGGAACCATGGTTGCAGTAAAATAATTATTTATATCAACAGCAACACTTAACGAACCTAACCTAACAATATATCCTGCATCAGAATTCAAGATTTGCTTTAAATTATGGTGCCTGGTTTCTGCAAAATGTATGCAAATTAATCTTTTGTGATTAGTAGTTGATTGCATTATCATCGCACAAATGACCACAAGATTCAATTCACCACAAAGTAGTTTTTCCAGCATATCCAATGAATAATTAATTGTTCTATAATGTTTTGATAAAAAATACATAAATTAAAAGTGTTTAAACCATTGAGTTAGTACGGGCTGGGCTAGTTCTGTGTTTAGCATTATTTAAATAGTGAATAAACGCACCAAACAATCAGTTAAATTGTTGAGAGACAATATCTTCACTAGAGAGCACCTGTTATGAGCAGAACAGGTGGCAAAGAGAAGAACTATAGCCATATACTTCAAAATTGCAGTACAAAATACTCCCACACAGAGCTTTAGCTGTTTAGAACCAGTTTTTACCAATGCTGCGTCATGCCT